>VMOF01000369.1:20563853-20851353 GCA_011764245.1 Trialeurodes vaporariorum | reverse complement strand
CAATGTATTTTCTCCATCTAAATTCACCAAAAAAGTCGAACGCTTCAGTCATCGGCGATGACCAGGCATTCGACGCCTCGCCACTGAATTCTCAACTTGCATTCATACTGTAAGCGTTAGACTTCATAACTTTTCATCGAAGTTTAATCAAATCATTGCATTTCTATGCAGCAAAAGGGTGAAAGGAATCTGCGTTTTCCATGAAAATGTTGTCCTCCGATGATTTGAAAAGAGTATTCAGTGTGTGGTACGTAAATTGAAATTGATGGGCGACCCTTTCTGTTTGCAGGTCAATAATTTTAAAAAAGTAATGAATTACGATCCTTCAAACCGTAACCGTAATCAAAGTTCGTGGCTTTGTATGCCTTACAATTCGCATATTTATCATTTTAATGCACTACCTTTCTCGATTTATCATTCTCTTCTCTTTCTCGTTGGCTGCGCTATGCCATATAGCGGTCAGACAACGATAGATAAGTTTTGCAGCGAGAGCAGTTATTAGGGGGACCAGCAGTTGATATCTATGACACAGACACAGCTGCGTGAATCAAACGATAAGAGAAGGCGGGTTGCATTTCGTATCGTCGAAGGCGTACCGAGCAGCGCCGAGTGCTCGCTGTGTGCGTAGGTCCGAAAACTTTCGTGTTAAATGAATTTGGTTTCCGCGAGAGATTTATGAGCCATTAAATATCGTCACTCAGCCGACCGTCTTGTCACACAGTGGTGTGATTCGTGTGATTTCCGACGTACTCTTGGAGTTTCCCTCTCTCGTATCTCAGGTGTATTAGGAATGAATTGAAGTATGAAATATCATCTGATTAGCCCCTATCTCTGTCTTTCGGTAACATTTTCTCTGAAAGGACCAAACACCCGAAATGACTAATTTTTCCGTGAATTCCCTTTAAAGTAACTTAGAACAGCTTTTGATCACCGTCCCGAAGAAAACCGCTAGTTGCTTACTGTTTCAACTTCAAGTAAATAATTTAGTATTCTTCTTAAAACGGGGTGGTCTGTCTCAGAGCTGGGCAAACGGGGGTAGTACTCAAGCGCACCTGTACTCGGGATTCGTAAATCTGCTGAATCGTGTTTCAGAGTGGCTTTTCAACGAATCAAGGATCATGACTGTCCATGCAATCTAATTTATCATCATTTGTTAGTTGCCTTTAATTTAATTTTTATTTTGTTTCTACACCACTTACTTTTCAAGTTCCCCCTTTTTCACACTTTATCCAGGCTTAGGACTGGCTGTAAAAAAATTACAGGCGTGTTTAAGGTCTATGAGCCCAAAAGAAAATAAACTTCGGTTTTTAGTAACAAATATACTTATTAAAAAAACAAAAACAAATAAACAAACAAACAAAAAACAAAACAAAGAAAAAAAAACAAAAAAACAAATCGACGAATACCAGAGGAATAAAATGACTTGGGATGTCGTCAGTTATGTCAGTGCTTGACTCCGAACTCCGTGCTAGTGCATCTAACAAATTGGTCGTAATTTTAGATGCCGTGCAAGAATGTGCTGGCAAAATTTCAGTCAGTGTTTTTGATACATCAAGTTCCAGCTCTGCAGGTACAGATGACAAACCAGTGATGTTGCTCCAACCTTCCGTTTCAGTTGAAGAAGACATTCAGGCTCTAGGAGACTTAGAAATGATCTAGGACCAATGCTTAAAATGTCCGTCATGAGCTTGGATGCATCTTTCCAACGGTCAGCGATGCCACTCTGTACATTTTCTATTTCTCCTACAGAGATGGAGGGGCTTTGGTGGAGTGACACTTCATTGCACATTTGTGCGTTTGTCTTGTTGGTAGGGGGCACTTAATAAGAACATTTTGGGGTGTACCCTGTTACCCTGTTTTTTACTCATCAGATTAGTTGCTGAGTTACTTGAACTTGTGGTTGCTGATGGGTCAACTGATTTTATCGTTTTTGGTTTGACAGAGGACAGGCGCTTTTGAACATCAGAAAATATTGAAGGCAGGGTGGAGGGAGAGGTTACTTAGGGTTCAGGGTTGCTCTTTTTCTTCTTATCGGCGCTTCCAGACTTTGCATCATTTTTTTCTATCTGTATCATCGGTGGAGAAAAAGGTCAGTTTCGGTTGACTGCTACTTCTCTGCTTTTTTGCAGTGCTTGAAGATTTTTTACCTTTTTTGATGTCTGCTTCATTGGTCTGCTTCTGGACATGGGCTGATGTAACTATCCTTTTTCTTTTTACCCGCTCAGCCTCGCTCTCCGCGATTGCAGGTCTAGAATAAGGTCTAGAATAATTATTGACCTTTCTAATTCTCTAATTCATGTTGTCTCTAGTGGTGGGGCTTTTGTGGTATACGATGTTTTTGATCTGGCCCCAAAACCAAAAATCGAGGAACCAAAATGTTTGAAGTGCGTGTGTTTACATATTTCGTTAATTGAAGGCGATTCACGAAGCATTCTGTTGGAATCCTGCTTCAAACTTTCGCCAGGCTCAGTACTGGCTGTGAGCCCAATCTAAAATATACTTCTGTTTTAAGGAACAAGATACTTGAAAACAAACTAGCAAAAAGGAACAAAAATGCCGAAAATAAAAAAAAATTGATGAATCAGTCAGAAGAATATGATGACTTTGGGTGTCTTACAGACTTAGAGATGATTCCGGACCAATGCTCAAAATGCCCGCCATGAGCTTGGATGCACCTTTCCAGCGGTCGGCGATGCCAACGTGTACATTTTCCGTTTTTTCTACAGAGATGGAGTGGCTGGCCTCTCTGATTCTTTATTTCATGTTGTATCTGTTGGTGAGGCGTTTGTGGTACGCAAGGTCCATAATTAGGCCCCAAAATTCGAACGAAAACTTTGATGTGCGTGCTTTTGCGCTCGTCATCTATTGAAGGCGCTTGACGAAGCATTCTGATGGAATCTTCCTTCAAACTTTCGCCAGGCTCAGTACTGGCTGTGAGCCCTATCTAAAATATACTTCTGTTTTAAGTTACGAAGATAATTAAAAAACAAACAAACAAAAAGGAACAAAAATACAGAAAGAAAAAAAAAGTAGACGAATCAGTTAGAGGAATAATATGACTTGGAATGACTTAGGACCAATGCTCGAAATATCCGTCATGAGCTTGGATGCACCTTTCCAGCTGGTCGGCGATGCCAATTTGTACATTGCCATTCCATCTACAGTGATGGAGAGACTGGTTTCTCTAATTCTCTCTTTCATGCGTTGTCTGTGGTGGTGGGGCTTTTGTGGTAAACGATGTCTGTGATTCGGCCCCAAATCCAAAAAGTTCAGAAACCCGACAACTTTGATGTGCGTTCTTTGTATACATCACCAATGGAAGGCGCTTTGCGAAGCATTCTGTTGGAATACCCATTATTCCATCAGTTTCAAATGATGGATTGAAATCGTATGAGATTGGTTTAAGTAAGCGCTTGTACGATGGATACTAAAAAAATTAAGGGGTTTGTGTGCAATCAGCTCAACGTAAATGTGGAATCCTCAGTTATTCAACAAATTTATATAAGGAAAGATAATTTAAATGCTAAGCTATCACTAGTTTTTTGTTTTGGGGGGGGGGGTGAGGGAAAGATAACCCTCTCTTTCATCTTGTTTTTGATTCCGTCTGGAGTTTCTCAGGAGCCCGGGTGTCCGCTGCCCGTCGCGTCACGTGTTGTCGCCACAAATCGATTTCCCGAAACGCTATCCACCCTCCCCCCGAAATTTTGGGCCCCCCTCGGTGTTTTTAAATTTTATTGGCACGCACCTTATGCCTGATGCGATGGCAACTGTGAAGCGGTGCGACTTGGAGTGTATTTTAATAATACAAATGGACGGGGAACGGCGCGGGGGCCCGGCGATGATGACCCGCGGATGTGAAATAGTTTTTGCGGACTTGCTTTTGTGTATTTGTGTATTGTTAAATCGCGGGTGAGGGATGGAATGGTGTTTATCAAATAGGGGGGTCGGGTGCGGAGCGGTCCGGTGCGCGCATAGTTGATGGTCGCTCTGGTTGCGTGAATTGATTTACTCCGCTTCGTTATTTTCGGTCGGATTTGTGGCCGGGGGGGGGGGGGAGCGGGAAAGTTTGATCGCTTTTCACGCTTCATGAAAACCGGGTTTGTCACCATTTGTTTCTGCTCCCGGGGTTTTCAATTACTTTACTCCCCCACCTATGAGTATCATATTTGACGAGTCCATGGGAGGAGGGAGGGGGGGGGGAGGGATCATCCGCGCCCAGGTTAATCTGATTTTTTTGCGTCTGCTCTCGACTCACCCGGATTCGGACGACTGCGCTTTTGAAGTTTTTTCCTTATTTTATTAACAAGCATTATTTTAACGATGCGATTTCAATAAACTGCTAGCATTCCAACAGACTCACTTCATGAAAATGGTTATCCTGCAACCTCTAAATTCTTTTGGTAAACCAAACCTAGCTGAGCCAAGGACCCGAATCCTGAATCAGGTTTTTTCCAACCTTCACTTTTTTGTTTTTGTTTTTTTTTTTTCAAATTTTCTTAGTTTCCGTTTGTATGGAAAAACAGAAACTAGATTTTTATTCAGCATTTCCAAAAAAACATTTGAGAGGAATTTTCATTAGAACCAGTCCAAAAAATCACGATTTATCGCAGAGGTGTGGTTTATGGTGAGATCGCAGGAGTTGGTGGCGTTCCTTGCAATCGTCCAACGTTCCATTTTGCCCCCTTCAACTCTGTATAAAGATTGAATTATTTAAATGTTGGGTACAATTTTTCTCGATTTCGACCTTTTTTCGTATGTTTCAATGCAAAAGATGCAACATTTGATTGCATCCGTGGTAAATTTGGGTTCTAATAGGAATTCAGAATCGCAAGTAGATAAAAAAAACTGCGGCTAAATTCACAATAGTAATCAATATTAAAATTGACGTGTCAAATTAATGACACCCTTCCGTTTGAAAGGCGGGGAAAATATTAATTAGTTTTTCCCCGTCACCACATTGTTCCAGTTTTTATCATTTTTTTTTGTCAATTGAAAATCGTGACGCTGCTAGAAGGGACTGAAAATCGAAAACTGTCAATAAGAGTCAATCACAGCATTGGAGATTGGAGAACGCGCCAGTTCTAGAAACACCAAAGATGCTACGAAAGAGTAAGCAATATATATGCAATTCACCATGCACCTGATCTGATTCTGGAGTTACTAAAAGTTTCTTACAAACAAAGAGACGAATCATTGCGGCGGAAAGTGCTCCTAAGTCCTAAGTTCCAGTTGACCAAGGTAGATGGAGAACAGGTATGGACAACACTCTGAGGTTGGCTCTGATTGGTTGTGAAAAAAGCGACTCCGCCGCCATTTTTCTGACCGCGCGATTCAAATTTAGATTTCACATCTTTAAAAGGAAAGTGAACAACGTAATGATGATGTTAATCCATTCTTAGTCACAACATTAACATTTAAAAAATAAAAATTACATTTTTTGTTCAAATAAATAAAGGGATTGCTTCAGATAAACTTCCCCTTCAAACCTAACCACAAATACACGGGGAAAAAAAAATACGGGAAAATAACCATACGGATACCTGATTTTGGCACCCGCTAGATGTTATGGTTTAAAGTTTAAACCCGAAGTATACTATGTTTTGACTAGGTACTAGGTGATGTTACCCGATTACAAGTTGAATTTACTCAACGTATCGGTAAATGTACCATACTCCTGGTCAAGTTTACCATAACGTCTAGCAGGTGCCAAAATCAGGTATCCGTATAGTTATTTTCTCTAATCTTTTTTTTCCGTGTAACAATGCAAGATACACGGTGTGAATAGGAGACAAGATGGCGGCGAAGTCGCTTTATCCCAAGTGGCCACGCCCCCTGAGTCGAGTGTTGTCCATACCTGTTCTCCCTATACCTTGCCAGTTGACGAACTGAATATTGTCGACTCAGTAAATTTTACCGCAGGGAGGTTATCTGCGGCGCTGGCTATAGTGAATTTAAGTAAGTATTGCAGGTGGCTTACCTTTGACAATGAACGAAAAACTGGAGTCGGCTGGCATAATTTAATTTCCTGACTTTGTTTAAACACACACGGGTGGAAAGAATTAACTGACCAAATTGTGAAAGTTCTCGTGTTTTAAAGTTGAACTTCTTGAACTTTCACGCGTTGGTTATCACAAAATCAAGGAAACGACACTCGGAGCTCATGATCCCTAAGCCCCTCAATCAATCTCTCAACCCTCTCCACCTAGATCGTTTTTCAGCTGTGGCACAACGAAGAGAAATTGTTCATCCCTCTCTTTTCTTCATTGAAACATACACGTTAGACAAGGATAGATACGGGGATAAAACCACCAAAATATTATCATTTTCCAACCAATGCTTTCAAAGAGAAAATGAGAGGGATGGACAATACATATCGTAACTGTGTCAATTTTATTGAATTTAGACTAGGTGGTACTTACTGAAAGCGTTTAGCGTTAAGGGTAGTTCCACAGTGAGAGGAATTCTCGCTAGCACCGACAATTTTGTCATGGGAATTGCGTCATCAAAACGTTTATAGCTACCAAACGAGTACATGTCTTTTTTTTTTTTATATTAAAAGTGTTTCTTTTACCAAGTTCAACAAAAACAAACCGTAAATTGATTGATACATTGAAAATCCCAACGTTTTTGAGGAGTCAGAGCCCAGAGGGTCATTCTGCCATGACGGAATGACCATGGACATTGTTCCCGGTCATTCCGCCTGTTTGGCTCTTAAAATAAAAGTTGTAAAATTCCAGCTTTGATGTTCATTATATTCACGCGGTCTGTTATTGTGTACGGTATAATTTGCTGAAAGAAACGCTCGTAACAGAAATATTTATTCATGAGGTAGCTTTAGACGTTTTTTTGACATTTTCCGGTGTCAGCGCCTGTCAATTCCTGTTCCCGTGGATTGTGGAATTACCCGCAAGGGAAGAATTTTTCTTTAACCTCTGGCTCAAAGGTGTCGATTCAAGGTAAGATTCTTTCTCCACCCCCCCCCCCCCACCCCCATCCACCCGAAATAGGGCTTTTTTCGTTGCTGTGAGTCCGCCTGCTGTTTTTATTTCAAACTTGATTTCAGTTGTGATGCGGTCGGCTTGACGTTTCGCCATTCATCACGGGGAGGCTGAGCCTCGCGTGGCGGGGTAGGGCAGGGGCAAGGCAGGCATCCCGCATCACATCGGTGTCGCTTATCAGCACGCGACATCCAGCAGCAGGTGAGTGTCGCGTCGCGTCGTGTCTGTGACAACTCGAACGCCGCCGCTGCCGCAGTCAGCTACTCTATCATTTTGGAAGTCTCGCTTGCTCGCTCGCTGGATCCCCCCTCCCCGTCCCTCAAAGTTGTTCTCGCCGATGATTTGTGTGCGAAAAAGTCTAGATTGTCTGACAGTCCCCCCTCCGCCCCTCCGCCCCTCCGCCCCTCTCCACTCTATCTTTGCCCAATCCTCGCCGAGTTCCGCCAGCAATCTTTTTCATTTTCTTCACTCTTTTTCTCTTCGGCTCGCGGCTCCTCTAATGATGTCGTTTTTATGACACCGTGCTAATGACCGACTACGCCGTCGCCGCCGCTCAAAATGAGTTGTCAAGGCCGGAAACCCTTTGTTGCCAGGTTTATGGTGATTTGTAACGATTCTTTTCAAGCCTTGGCAGTCGGCTGTGAGAGGGGGTTTGGGGCTCGATCGAAGCCTCCACCCCACGTTTCTAAGGAAGAGTGTGGAGAAATATTGTAGAAAAATTTGGTTCGAGGAAAAATTGGTGGCTCTTACCACAGTAAGTTTTTTTTTTTATTATTATTTTTTTTATTTTTAATGATTTTCCTACGTTTCTTTTCTTTAACCTCTGTGAAGCGGGAGGAGGGACTATAATCACTTCCCGTATACCCTCGCACATTTAATGAAATCAGCGTTGTAAAATACCGCAGCGAAGCAAAACATTTCCTAGAAAACAGGTTCGGAATTATCATATCTTAAAATGGCGGAAAAATCCATTTTTGAAATAGAAGGGAAGCTGTACGTGACATTTTTAGAATAGAGTACATTTTTTATCGATCTCTTCTTTAGCCGATCACTTCCATTATCATCGATCTGCTGCGATATATCGAATTTAAGTGATCCACTTGTATACTGTTATGTAAGAACCTAAGTTTTGTCACTTTTTTACTTGAGTTCCCAATACCTGAGTCAGCCCTTAGCGTCTGAGCAATCGAACTTGTGTGTGTCGTACTGCAGCGACATTTGAGGCGCGGGTATCAAACGATCACATGCTCCTCCCTGCCTGCCTGCGTCTGGTCCAACTTCAGACGCACAGTTGTTTGTCTCGGCCTTATTCCGTCTCAACTTTTGAAGACGCACAGTGTGCTCGAAACATGACTTTTTCCAGACAAGAAAAGTTTTTATTTTTCGCTTCTAAAACGTTCCAATAATGGTATTCAATTTCCCGAAACCAAGTGAATCAAGTCATTTTTAGCAGCAACATTAATTATTTTTGTAAAATCTCTATGATTTTGCCATCCAACATTCCTGATCTCGATTTTTGTCCATGTCCATAAAAATCCACTAGTTGATTCAATGTACCCCGGCACAGAAGAGACCGCGTATAGTGGCTTCTCGCGCTTGTACCGCCTGGTCTCTGTCGTCGGGTACTAACCAAGGTATATGGAGAACAGGTATGGACAACACTCGACTCAGGGGGCGTGGCCACTTGGGAAAAAGCGACTTCGCCGCCATCTTGTCTCCTATTTACACCGTGTATGTTGCATTGTTGTTTGTGGTTAGGTTTGAAGGGAAAGTTTGTCTGAAGCAATGCTTTATTTATTTGAACAATGAAATGAAATTTTTTATCTTTAAATGTTAATGTTGTGACTATAGAATCGATTAACAACATCAATTACGTTGTTCACTGTCCATTTCAAGATGTGAAATTTAAATTTGAATCGCGCGGTCAGAAAAATGGCGGCAAAATCGCTTTTTTCACAACCAATCAGAGCCAACCTCAGAGTGTTGTCCATACCTGTTCTCCATCTACCTTGGGTACTAACCAAAAACTTGTAATTCAATATAAACCTCTTTCCTTACTCCTTCACCTCTTCCTCCTGCCTTGTTATTAGCCTCATAAATTCATTTTATTTTATTTTTTGTTAAACTTGTTTGTAATTTGTCTTGTTCTTTTTCACACCTTGGAAGCTTTGTTTTTTCTTTCATCTCAATCTCCAAGGCTGCGCAGGGAAATTTAGAGGACAAGGGCTAAAGTTAAGTTTTGGGGCCCTTTAAGGATTTGGTTACCCAAAGTAGGAAAAGGACAAAATAGCCCAAGTTTCCTCCACTCTCGCGTAATCGATACTCCTTGAACATGCAATGAACTTTTGAAGAAAGCGAACTCTCGAGAGCCGAAAAGAGCTTCGAAGTAGTCTCTCAACTTTTGGATCGATGTTTGAATTAATGTGCTCTTTGAAATAATTTGAATTACTGAATAAACTTTGTATCGAAATCAACTGTATTCTATTGTGTTGTCCGGAAGTTTTACTCGAATCGTTTTGTTTAAATGCCTCAATCATTGCTGAACGGTTGCTTTCTGAAGAGGATTTTAAAACTACGCTGCGATTCTTGTAAGAAAAGTATATAGCAACTTCAGAAAGAATTTAAAAGTTTCGTTTTGTGGAAACTATAACTAGAAGGGCACAGTGGAATTATGAATGCTTTTGTTTAGAGTGAAATTAGCAATGCTGTTTAGAGGCGCTGTCAAATCTTCAGAGTATCAATTTCGATTCGTAGCACAACAATTTGCGTTTGTTTCTAGATTTCGTAGCTCCGGAATTGTGATTGTGGCCAACAATACATTGTATAAAATTGGAATTTCGCGTAGTGATGGCGTCAGGACCCGCACGTTCTTTTGCGCTTCTTTCAGAGTTTATCTCCAAAACAGTGATAACTTTAAAAAAAAATCAAAGTATGTCTTCTCATTTCACAGAGTACTTTCATTTGCTTGATTAAAAACACCGAAACTCCGATCCTTGAAAATGCATGCCTCATTGTATCTTCTTTTGCGGTATCTATTTAATGCTCCTTGATTCAGGGGCAGCTCGTGAAATTTGGCCACTGTGAATTGTCTCTAATTAAACCTACTTTCAATAATCGATTCCTTGGAGAGGCACCGTTCTTCTTCTTCAATCGATCATTTTGCGTAGGTTCAAATGAGAGAAGAGCGTGGTTGCCAGATTGCACGAGCCGCTACTGACACGAGCATAATCGCCGCAAGAAAGTTCCTCCTATTATGTCTGCTATACATGTAAATCAATATGCACTTGCATTAATAAAGAGCTTTTGAATATGCTACCGTTCTTGAACGCCATTGACAGGTTGAGTTAAACTTTTTTTTTTCTTACATTAAAAGTAAAGGAATAAAGAAAGAAACGCGTTTGACTAGAGAAGAAATAAACTAAAGTACCCAAAAGTGCTGTTGGCCCACTTTGCATGCAAAATCTCTCCGAGATTGCTTTTAGATGAAACAAAATTTTTATAGAACGATTTATACAAATACGGAGACAAAGCGGCTCGAAGGAGCGCGGAAAAAGTTCGCGAAGCTCGAAATGTGTTTTCCCTTCGAGCCATCAGAGAGAGAGAGAGAGACAGAGTGAGAGTGAAAGAGAGAAAAAGAGAGGGACATGGAGAAGGAAAAAGGGGAAAAAAAAGAACTTGAGAAGCAAACAACTGAACTATCCGCTTTAAAGAGAACATTCTTGCGGAAACTTCCTGAGCCGTATAAATAGGGTTCAGGAACAAGGATCGTTTCGCAGCCCAGGAAACGGGCGGAAGAAAGGGAATAATAAAAAGGGGAAGAAAACTTTTCCTCTCCCTCTCCTTTTCCTCCTTTTTTTCGACACCAGCTCCTTTCATATTTCCGTCAATTCAATCATTATGCATGCGCGGAAATCCCTTCCGATTCAGTTTCTTCGCTCGCCGTGAAACCGCCGAGCACTAGCGGATCAAGGGATAGCTGCCTTTCTCTCTCTTTACCTATTTGAACGCGTGTGTTAGAAACGGACAGACTATAGGGGCAGTCACGTGACTTTCACTCCCTATTCTTTCCTTTTCTAAAACATGCGTCCATAGTGGCAGAGAGAGAGAAAGACAATCTCTTTGATCCGCCTGTGCCGCCGAGTGTATATTTTTCAAAGGAGGAGAGAAACGGGTCGGACCCAAGATGGGTAGGATTATTCGCCTTAGAATGCGTTTGATACCAGCGAGATCGGGTACAATCAGAATCTGGTCCAAGCCAATGAATAGACGGATTAAGGGCCTTGCGACTCTCCTATGCGCTATTTTTTGGTCCAAACTGTTATCCTAGAATCATTGATTCTTGGTGAAAGCTGAAGTTATTGATCTCCAGTGTCCATCGAAGTAGCACTCGAAAAGTTCCCAACTACTTATCTGGTCTTTGTAGGATAAGTGCAGCGTTTGGTTTCAAAAGCGGTGATATCCATTGTGACGTTTTCACGATTGAGCAGCTTTTACATTTTTACAGACGAATCTAAAGCACCTGCTACCTGCATCTGCAGCCATTTGTTGAATACTGCAAAGGAATGCTAAATAAGTGAAACATTGGTTATGTTAATGAAATCCATACGATCCGAAACACGAGCTTAAAATTCAAAATCCATAGACATACACTCTTGATGTTTTTCCTTTTTTTAAACGCATGCACAAAGAGCGCCTTTATCTACGCTCGTTCCATTTCTCTATTCAGTAAATTTCAATTTTAGAGCAAAGCCCTGCAAGAGCTAGTACAAGGATTTTGTTCGCGATGCTAGAATATTTGGGAAACATAAGGATCGTATAGATGTCTGATTATCTGGTCTGTAGACCAAAATGAATCTGTTGAAAACTTTTGCTACAGCGTTGTGAAGGGTTGATTCCTATGTAGAATCACTTGAAAATGTATAGCATCATAAGGTTTGAAACCCTTTGAAAGTTTTTTTTTTTTTTTTTTTTTAAAGATTTTGAAAATCCACTCACAAAGTCAATAATATCGCGTTTAAGAAAATTACAATGTGGCGGTCGAATAAGTGGGTGCATTGGCGGATCCAGCAATCTGGCAACTGCGCACTCTTCCCATTTTAATGTATGATAAACAGTCGATTCTTGAAGGGGCCATGGCCCCGTGACACATCGATTATTTGGCATGCAATCAAATGAGACAAATACACTGTTGCCAGATTGCTGGATCCGCCTATGAGTGGGTGACAATTGGTAAGCCCAAACTAATCGCAGCTTTCTCTGTAATGAATCCTTTTTCTCAAGACGGAAAGCTGTTATTAAATGAGACTCCTCGATTGTCACTAGCTCATTTGACCGCCATCTTGTAATTTTGTTAAAGGCATTTACTGACAATGAGTTTATGAGGGGATTTAAGAACTGGCTGATGCTGTCAACGTTATTTTCAAGTGATTTAACAAAAGAAAGCTAACTTTCATTATACGCTGTAGCAAAATTTTGCTATAGACCCATTATAAGTTTATTTTTAGAAGAAAAATTAAAGAGTAGATCTACGTTCCGTAGAGGTAAGCACGTTTTTGCGCGTTTGTCTACGATCTGTAGATCATTTCTTTGGACCCTCATCAGCGAGTGTCATGAGTCTGCAGCGGCGCGATGCGGCATCGGTAAAAAGCAAATGCGATAATGAGTGACTCGGACGCTCGAAATGCCAACGGATCCCGATTTGCGTTAATGGAGTGCAAGGATCGAAGACTTTTGGACTTTGTCCAACGACAAATTTTCGGGATCACCGGGTACATGTTTCGACCTTATTGTCTCGGTCACGGAATACGAACGGATTCGGATTCTGGTCGGCGCATATAAATCAACCTCTGCGATTAAAGCTCTACCTACCGCTATTTCCCAATCCAGTCGCGAACGTTGCCAAACTTACGAGAAAAATGATTAGATCGGTCCATACCCATAGTTGCAAGATAGCTGGGAAAAGCACCACGCAGAGAATCATTACCATCGGATGATGAATCAACCGATTCAAAATGATAGAGTGGCATTGAAACATTTGCATATTTTTACCCTCGGTTTTAGTCAAACATAATTGTTTCTCTTCTTCAATTTAATTTTAACACCACGTCCTATGCTCGCTGCGGGCATTTTCCCGTTAATTTTGTAGAATACTTCCTCAAATAAACAAGGTAAGTGAAAGATGGGATGGACAAATTTCAAACACGCGCACCAAAAAAGGAAAGGTATCTTTGATGGAAAATTGATAATTTGATCATTTTCACGACTTGATTGTTCACTAAAGATTTCAAAGATTATAAATGGTGTAAACTGTATATCTGCCCTCCATCATACGACAAAAATTTCGGTCGCAAGAAAACTCTTGGAAAACCTGTAGTAGGCGGCATTCTTTGTTACATACCTACCTTAGGAAAGCTGACGCTTCACGTTTTTAGGGGTTATTTTGGAGACCTCGATCGATTTCAAATCCACTTCACTGGCATGGATTTCTTACGGTATGCTTGCGAGGACAAATATACCTGGCTAGGATATGCGACCCGCAACACTCATGTTGCATACTATGTTGAATGGTATTAGATGTGTTGTGTATTGCATTACCTGACCAAGATATGCAAAACTCTACGCACATGGTGCTTTTGTGGAATGGTGTTTTGTTAGTTGCGTATTGCATAACCTAGCCAGATATCTTTGTCCTCGGTAGTACATACGTCTGACAATAATGTTCTCGGTTCAACCACCGCGTCGGTCCTTTGTCTAGTTTTACGACTCGCCGACACAGGAACGGTTGCGCGGAGGGGGCGACAGGGGATACGCGGTTAAACGCGGAACAATAGGAACGGTGGCGCGGGCAGCGCGCGGCGCGGTGATCACCGTAGTTTTTGGCACTGCACAATCTGCACGACTTTGCGGTCCATTAATAGATGCTCCTGTCAACCGGAACAAACTTTGTCCCTTACTGCAGTTTATCCCCGCCTTAACAATTTCTGTTGGAGACATTCTCCGGACTGTTCGGCGTTCGCTACGATGACATCGTTAGCGGACGCGGGTTCTGCTCTGCGAATGAGGTCTCATTTTACGATAGGTAAACTCTCTGCAAGATATCTGTACTTTTGGGTCTGTATACTATCTATCACGGACTCAGATTCCGAGGATAGTGCTCCAGTGATCGATGTTTCTAAGTTTCCAAGATGTTAACATTTTGCAGATACGGAGTGACCTTTTTCATTGACAAAATAGCCAACAGCGAACCGCAGCGTAGAGCTAAAAAGCAAATTTTGTAAAATTCCCGCAGTAGCGGCTCGTGCAATCTGGCAACAGTGCTATTTTGCCATTTAAATCTGTGCTAAAAGATCGATTCTAGGTGAGGCACAGCGCCTCACCAAAGAATCGATTATTTTACGTAGGTTTAAATGAAGCGAGTCCACCCTGGTAAAAATGACGACTATAACCGTTCCAAAAACGATTATAAACATAGTTGGCCAACTATAGATTATAGTCGGCAACTATGTTTATAGTCGTTTTTGGAATAGTCTTATAGTCGTCATTTTTACCAGGGCATTGTTGCCACATTGCACGAGCCGCCACTGAATGACCGGCAGGCTGATTATAAACGATCGTATCGTAATTCCATCGATTCGATGATCGAGTTAGCGTGTTGTTCTTATGGTTGGTGTCAATCCGACTGAAACCCTCCCATCTATGCGACAATTCGGTGATGGCTCAGAAGTCATCGGTGAATTTTCGCAGAGATGGAAGGATTTCTACCGGAATGACACCACCCATAAGAATAACACGCACTCAATCATCGACTCGATGACTTTTTTATGATAAGATCGTTCATGATCAGCCTGCGCTCTGCAGCTCACTATAACTTAAGGTGGTGGTCTGTCCTGAAAGAAAAAATCTATCTGAACCTTTCAGAACCAGTCAATTTTGATTATGTCCTCTGCGGTAGGTATTTACAGTTAAAAAATTCTGCAAATCCCAAATTTTAATCGAGCTGGTTGCATACTTGCCTCTTGAATACGATGAAGTTCGGAAATGTAGTCATGTTTTGGTCGCAAAACGATAGCTCAGAATCTACTGAAGCCTGAGACCTGAACATTGGCTTAAGAATAGCAGAAGTATAACTTTGCGGCTGTTAGTGAGAGAGCACGTTTTGACTTTCCAAGTTTTAATACTTTTGTATAAATTTTTTTTCGTAATCGTAACATTTCCTCTGCTTTTATATCTTTGACTATTTCTAGAAACAACAAGTCTAACAAAGTAATCGAGGCAGCTTCCAGCAAAAGGGCTAAAACAACGGCTGTGCTCTTTCCAAAAAATCAGCATCGTGATTGAGTTGAAAGTTCTGTCTGAAGAGCGTACTTTTTATTTTACGAGCCCTTTTTCCAGAAAACACTTCAATTATTTCCTGCCACACCTTAATAAGAGATACCCACCGGAAAGGTCCGCTCGCAATACTGACCAAGGTTGCCAATCGTGGCTAGATTATTCCACACGTGGACTGTTTTGATTAGAATACAGCTTCAAGGGAGCGTTGACACTGGACAGTCCACGGTCTACTAAAGTACTAACCCTATGCCATTGCCCTACCCCAGCGTGGACTATTCTCAACAGAAAAATAGTCCACGCGTGGACTATTCTACCCAGTACAAACCTGGCAACACTGATACTGCCTGTATGCGTGTAATTTAGCGACTGCCCACATCCATTGATGATTCCACAAGCAGTGGATAAAAAGATAACGAAGTTAAATTTAATGTCTGACCATATCTCATGAAAATGGATCAAATCTATCGTATGATACCAAGAATCGTCGATTTTGGGACAGAACTAGCTCATGCAGTTTAGCAACAATGTCTATCCGCCATTTGAATTTGTGTACAACAATCGATTGTTTCACATAGAATCTAGATGGAAAGAGAATAGAGACAAAACATAGTTGCCAAATTGTACGAGCCGCCACTGGTTTGAGAATAACCTTAATTACTCGCAAATCGGCAGCCCTGTTTCTTTGCCATAGCGCGGAATTCCGCCGGCTTCAAAATGGGATTTACGACTGGAATCACTGGAATTTTCCTCGATGGTTTGAATTCGGTATTTGTTTTGTTTGTAAAGAGGGGTAATCTCTATCGCTAAGACGAAGTACTATACCTTAGCGTGCACTGATTCTACAACAAAATGGAGACGGATTAAGACATTTTCGAACACGCAAACGAGTGATTACACGTTGACACCGCTTAAAAGTAGAGTGAGCGGGGCGAGGCTGGCACCTTGGGTAATACAGTTATAAAGAAATGGATTATATCGTGCCACCTGAGCTCGTTAATGACATTATTAATCTCGGAGATGGTTAGTTACAAAATCCTCGAGGGTGGGGTTTGAACACACCGCGTTCTGATAAACCGCAGATAAAGTGACTAAGGCTGAAAGTATCTAAATTCGGTGAAAAGTAAACAAATACTGCTTTTATTCCCCTTTTGCAGTTCCACGTTTATAAATCAACGATGTTTTTAGCTCTTTTTCCTGCGGGTCGATCACATACTTTTACGGTAAACCAATCTTGAAAATTGACATCCTTCGATAGACACATGTCGTTATTTAACGGGATTGACGCTTTCAATCGATAATTTTAGCCGGGGTTCTCGATCGATAGCTTATAAAGGGTAGCTAAAGGGCTAGCTTTAAATAGTGTCGCATGGACAGGATCTTTTCTATTTCTCTCATTTCCCCTTTTGAATGTATAAGTTGAAATAGGACAAAAGAAAGGGGGTTTTTTATCCTCTTTTCCATCCTTGTCTAACATATACGTTCAATGGAGAAAAGAGAAGGATAGAGAATGTACCGTTGGGCCGCTGCTCTAAATAACAAACGATTTTGTGATATAGGTGAATGAACAGTCTTTATTGTCCAGTTTCGATTCGTTCGACAGAAAGCGCTTTATCGATGGCTCGCCAAGGTAAATGATCGGCCCCGTTGCAGTAACCGAAGATAAGATTCTACACGCGGAAAAAAAAAAAAAAAAAAAAAAAAAAAAAAAAAACTGGTAGAATTTACCATCTACTCTATTGGTCGAAATTTGTAAAGCTCGGCCGTTGCTATGGTAACCATCGTTATAATTCCCGCTATTGAAAGGTTATTCATGAATAACCTTTCAGTAATGTGACTCATAACGATGGTTACGGCCAAGCTTTACTTTCGACCAATAGAATCAGTCAGACACAGTCTTAACGATCGGTTTAGCGACGAAGTAAATGATCGGCCCGCAGATATCCGTTCAGTATTGACCGAAATATAGTCGTTAAAAAATACTTTTTCATGACGTAGAGGCCCCTATCAACATTTTGTACCCCGTTTTCTACAATACGAATTAAGTAATTCACTGGTCATTTGTTGGCTGTCGACATTTTGGTGGGAGGTACTGTCCGTGGCTATAAAGTGTAAGCATGTAAATCGACCCCAAATGACCTAACTTTGGCAGTGATTTCTGGCAGATCACAATAGTTTGAAAATGATTTTATCTCGGTTAATACTGGACGTAGGATCGATGTGGCATTGCGTTAGTTGTAATTTTCTAGGATAATGTAACTAAAAAAATTAGCTTCCTAAAATCAACCTAACACATACGTAAACTGTGCTAAATCTATGAGAATTTGAAGGGAAAATAAAATGGTCCTAATTTTTATGGTGAGGTTTTTTTTTTTTTTTTTTTTTTTTTTTTTTTTTTTTTTTTTTTTAACATCAAAACAACCTATATAGACAAAAAGCTGAAAATTAGGCTTTCTACGAAACTCTTGCAGCTCCGAAAGCAGGTTCATAGATCCCTACTTCAGCTTCAATGCGGATTCGGGGAGGCTTAAAAAGTTCAGACGATGACAGCTGAACCTCAAACGATAATGCCTCCAAAGTTGATGGGAGGCGGATCCGGAGCGCCTAAACCACGTCTGCATTAAGCCAGCTAGTGTCACCGAGTAACGAACCCCCCCCCCCCCCACCCACCCAGCCAACGATAACAACAACAACATTACAAGAGCGCGAGTGTTTAAAATACGATTGACGCCGCGCGCCGCCATGATAACGTCAGATGCGAATACAGGGTATACGGTACGCGCGAAGCTGACACGAAGAGTTGGCGCTCAATGGTCACGGGCGGGCGGTTTTGAAGCCGATGAACGAGGCTCGCTGACGGACTTCAGTCTTCTGAGTGACATGGTGACTCTTTTATCATAGTTCTGTGCAAGTTACTATTATTATGATGATGGAAAGACCCTTTTTGAATCATTGAAAGTTTTTGAGGCCATTTCTGGAAGAATGGGTCCTTAGAACGAAAGATGCGCGTTTGATGCGAATTTCTGTCTCCAGCTCACTACAGTTCGATTTTAGTGTCAATAGGGGCAGTTTAAAAGGTCTGAATTTTGGTATTTTGCGGTAAGAAATAGTACTCGGTGAGTTTAAAACAAGCATGCCTGCGGTCTCCAACTACTTTTAGAAGTTCCGGAAGTTCGATTTTTTGCCCAAAATACATTGTTTTTATAGGGCATTCCGTGTATTGATCACGTCACATCACACACGATTTTCACAACTTTACGTGATTCTATCTCCAAAACTGGGACACTTACCTGTTTGCCTCTTCGCCGAAGGAACCTTTGTTCTCAGTCCATCGAATACTTTCATTTTCTTTACAAAAAAAAAAAAATAACGACCCGAACGCTTAAATTCATCTGAAGCAGTGTGCTTTAATCCTTTTGTATTAAATGAAATGATCAGTACTTATCATTTGAAAGGCAATAAAGCTGTTACAAACTTTGTCTACAGGATTATTATTGGTTGATTGAGATGTGAAACCCTGCAAAAATGACGATAAGCTCACTGAAAAATCAAGAAATCTACGCCCAAACTCATAAAATGTTTTCAAACGCGAGATCGTAATGGTGGTGCGATAGCCTCCTTTTACATGGGGTGGTTTCCCTTTCTCATTCATTCAGATCCATCCTCACGAGGTTTTCTCGCGACACCACCACACTAGAAGAAAAAGATGAAGCAGACAATTTTCTTTTTTTTTTAGTTTATTTTTAGTAATCTTCTCTACTGAGAAATGTAAACAATGTTTATAATAGAAATTAAATTTTGATGTAAACTTACAACAGAGTTGCACATTATTTCTCTAAGCAAAGCATACAATTGCCATAAGATTTAAGCGGCTATCACCGCGCAGTTACGATCTCGCATTTGAAAGCATTTAATGAGTGTGGGACTGGATTTCGTGATTTTGTAGTGAGCTTATCATCACATTTGCAAGGTTTTACATCCGAATTGACTCTTAGTTAGCCTGTTGCAAAGGTTTGCAACAACTCCATTATAAAACCATAAAGAAAGTCTCTCATCCCTGAATAGTTATCCTCCAATCTTCAGAAAAATCAAATTAAGTGAGGAAGGGGTTGATGAAAAGAAATTGTCACAATTTCCTTCAATGTGCGGCTTATCGGGGGACGGGTCGGAGGGGGGGAGTAAAAATGCGGAATCGGTGTGAAAAGGAGCCCGGGATTTTCGTGAGTCACTTCGCGCGCCCCGTCCCCCGTCGTGTGTCACAATAAGCCGTCAGATGCCGCCTTTGCGACAAGGATAGCTGAAGCGACGCGACAGCCAAACAGCGAGACGCGTTCGACGTGACACTTTTTCTTAATAAAACGATCTCTTGCCACGCATCACACTCAAGACAGTCTCAGTGACTGCTCCTCTCCCCCCTCCTCTACCCTCTGTTCTTCTGATTGTCATGACACCAGTGATATACCGCGATAGCCCCCGGGTCTCCCCCTCTCCTGTTGCAGGGATCCGCGGAAGAATATCATGCCGCGGCTTTCCGGGAGCTTATGATGCGTATCGAAGACGTTGCCGTTTTCGCGAGTGTCGCTGCAGGCATGTTGTATTTTTCCGCGGATAATTATGAACGTTGAGCGTCATCTCGGGTCGGGGTGTCTTGTCTCTTCCTCTTGTTCTAAACACTACATTTCCCACGTCGGTGTTGCCAGGTGTAAGGCTTTAGGCCGTGTATTCCCCCATTATTATCAATAAAAAAACAAAAACAACAAAATTATGTTTAAAAATTAAATGGACACATTTAGACGAAAAAAACCTCTTGTATTCCGACCATGCCGTTTAATCTCGACTTTGTAATTATCTTAACCCTCTAAGGGCCAGGTTAGTTCAAGAGATCGCCATTCTTCCGCTTATGTACTGAAGGCAGTGGCTTCGCGTGCCATCTGGCAACAATGCAACTGCTCCATTTAAACTCAATAAATATATCGAATTTTCCTTGTGCTTTGTGCACCCCCTGAATTCGATCTGTTACATGAGTTTAAATGAATAGAATACATTGTTGCCGAATTGCACGCGACGCCACTGACGGAAGGTAGTTAACTGTTCGTACTCAGGGCAGGTGGAATTACCTATACAATACATTGAAGGCGCTCGAAAAAAACTCATTTTGTAAGTGTTGTTTCCATCGAAAATTACCTTTATCCGGAATGAAGACTGAAACAATGTGAAATAGACTAAAAGAGTAAAACGAGTATACTCGGGGTTGGCCCTTAAATGGTTAAAAGTAATGTGATGCATAAAATTGCTTGATATTTTCAGGACCAATATTTAAAGTAGAGAAGGAGAGTTCTTGAAAGTTTCAAGAAATTCTTTGCGTTAAGTCTATTATTATAACAATATTAAAGTCAAGTGAAAATGGCAACGTCTAAAGTCGAGTTGGTCCCTTTAGTATAAAGCGGTGTCTCCACCTGCGAATTTAAAAGCGCGAATAAACTGATTGAGCCAATGAGCTGCCTTGAGTTCGATAGATCGAGTCCGATGTATCGACAACAAAGAAGCTCATTGGCTCAATCAGTTTATTCGCGCTTTTAAATTCGCAGGTGGAGACATACCCCTTAAATGAGTCTAAATGATGAATATACCTTTAGCGTTGGTCAGACTCTAAAGTTTGGAACAACAGTCAATAAGCCTAAACAATTTTCAATATTCTTTGCTACATTAGCATCATTTTTTGCAAATTTAGTTGTGTTTTTTGCTCAATGGGCACTTTTTGAAATGCGAAATTATTGCTTTGTAACGTGTATTTCCAGTTTTTAGCATGCTTTTGTGCTTTATAATCAGTTTATAATCAGCCCCCGTAGTTCCATTCCATCTCTTCAAATCTGAACGAAAACCTGCAAGGCAACTATGCCTGAATCAAGTTTGCTCTAAAGTGAGTTACGGAGTGTCGGTGACAGGTGGTCGAGGTGATGGTAGAGTAAGTGCCGAGGAAGAGTAAGAGTGTGTGAATGGAACGAGGTGTGATATGGGGGGGGGGGGTGTAAGAGATGCGTAGCTCATGCAAAATTAGGATGAATGGCATGAAGAGACTGGAAGCTCGTGCATCGTGCATGCGCCCAAGATTCATCTCCGCTTGTCTGATCGCATCCCCTCTATCGTGACTCGGCCTCTGAACGATAGATAGAGGAGCAGATTGCTGTGCACAGGTGTAATGCGTGAAGCGTTCGAGCCTGGACGTACGGCGCGGCGCGGCGCAGCACCTCACCGATCCGCACACTCGTGACTCGACTCTCTCCGATTCGCAACTCTGTAAGCGAGTGAGTCGACTAAATGAGAATTCTTGGAATTTGTACTCGGGATTCTCAGACTTGGCGTACTTGAAAGCTAAATATTGATAGCTTAAATTGATCAAAGAATGATTGGGGCACGTTTCATCCTAGTTAGACCAAATCTCATTTGCAATGTATCGATGAGAGTGATTTCCATCATTGGAATTGGATGGTTTATCATGATTTCTCACTAACTTTTCATGTATGCGATTGATTAGTTAATGCTAGTACTCATCTTCATTTTTGTTGCTTTTTACTCAAGAATTACCCATTCAATGGGTCTGTTGCATACTTTTGCTACATCAATACAACTCATTGTTTATAATGTAAAATTCGGCGAAAGTAACGATGCGCACATTAAAAACGTCCAAAATCTACTCATTAACTCAGGATATCACTTCAATTTCAAACAGCCCGCGCTACACTAGACACTATTTGCACCGGTATACTACTACATAGACGGAACCACCGTGCATAAGTAAACAACATCGTAACTACAAAATGATGGAATTCCCTTCTAAATACATGAACTATTGGCTGCATTTGCTGTCTGGTCTTTTCAGTTTATCAAAGATTACAAAATAATATAAGTAATGTACGCATCTAAACAAAACATTCCAATGTTTGTAAGTTCTGTTCATGTTTACATAAACGAGATGGTTCCATCTATGTAGTTATAAGTCGGTGTTATAGTGTCTAGTGTAGCGCGGGTTGTTTGAAATGGAAGGTATTTTCTGAGTTAATGAGTGGATTTTGAAAGTTTTTAATGTGCGCATCGTTATTTTCGCCGAAGTTTACATAAGAATCAAGGTTCCATATTGTTGTAGCAAAAGTATGCAACAGACCCATTACCCATTCAATTGCATGTAGCAAAAGTTAGCAGGAACCGCATTCAACTATAGCTCCAGAGACTTGGAGCCTGGGGTTCAATCAAGTCGGAACTTGACCTAGTGCAACCGATGAGCCCCAATCAGCCTTAAGTAAAGCTTCAGCCACACTAGAGCTTGACTATCAGAGGGTCATCGATGCCGTTTGGTGTGTAAAGAGGGAGATAATGCTAGTTCAAATCAAGACCCTTTGTCTGTGTTCCTTAAATTTTCAAAACAACTTTAATTTGTTGTTTGCGAACTGCACCATTTCCTTTCAACTAATCTTTGCCGTTTGCAACTTAACTATTTACTGGTACATTTCATGTAAAGACTCGAAATTTGTCAATAATTCACCAGCATTAAGCATGCCTGTTGCTTGAACGATAGATTGAAATATTGAATAAGTAAATTCTACGAGGCAGAACTTGAAAGCTTACCCCACTTCCGTTTGCACCAATCGTCTTTACTTACAAACCCTCTTTGTTTTTGTTTTTGTTTTGCACTGTATATTGTATTATATGGTCATTTCTTTTTTATTTTTACGGTTTTCCGTTTTATGGGCGATTTATATCGTGAAACCGCTTCTGAACTCACCTCACTGGCGGCTCGTGCAATCTGGCAACCGTGCACTTTTGCCATTTAAACGTATGCAAAAAGATCGATACTAGGTGAGCGCGTGCGCCTCACCAAGTAATCGATTATTTTACACAGTTTTAAATGGAGGGAATCCATTGTTGCCACATTGCACGAGCCGCCGCTGACTCACGTCGAGATCCTAAGTAATGATTTTCTAAACTCCTTCGAGAAAGAAGTATATGAAACACTTTGGGAAGAAGAAAAAAAAAGAGCAAAAAAAACACTATTGACTTCGGGAGTCTTTCGAAACTTCCTCAGAAGTTCTGGAAGGCCCAGGATCGTCACCCAAGTTGAAAACTTTTCATCAGAGCGAACGAAACACCTCGCCGTCCTCGCCCCCGCGAAAGCTGCGCAAATGTGTCGAAAGTAAACTTTACCGCAAATCAACTTAAACTTCAAAAGACCCGAAAATGAAATTAGCTTGGGCACGCTGGTTTGGCGCCCGTGCTGCCAAGCGTCAAGCCGCCACTTGAAGAAGACAGCGCGGTTTTTCACACACAGTGCATTAACTCATCAGTTCACGACACATCTCAGTAAACATCTCCCCCCACCCCGTTTTTGGCTTTTGCTGTCACTAATGTTGCCACATCTACCTGGTCAGTAGATCAATGTTAGTAATTTAGCTAAGTAGATGATTATGGTTGATCTCGCGACGGCATTTTTTTTTTTTTAACTATGTATGTTTTATTATTTTTTCTGATGCTTTAAAAAGCCATAATTGAGTTTTGAAAAAATGCATTGATTTATTTTTTAAATAAAATATAAAATTTCTATTAGATACCAACGAAAAAAAGATAGAAGTAAATCACAAACTATAAATGCATCTCTTGTTTTATAATATGAAAGAAATTTAGAGTTATTCTGTAATTTTTTTTTACCTATTTATACTCAATCGAATGATTTTATCTACTTTAAAATTTGAACTTACATTTTCAACAAATTTGTCGCCTACCGCGCAAAGAAGGTATCATCCAATTTTGACCATGGAGTTTATTCTAATGTATTCAAGGCGCTCTTCCGATTGAGCTTACGTAAAAAGCTCCTTCCAAACTTTTTTCTTGTCATTTCGGAAACACGGAAAGACGTATCAAGGTTATGTATAGTTATGCGAAATCTCAGTTTTCCTCCCCTGAATAATCGTCAAAGTCTTGATACATCCTTTCGAGCGGCAGGTGACAAATTATGAGCATGGATTGGTGAAGGAGGACTTCGCACAGCCTTTTCGAAGAAATCCTAAAACTTGGACGCGTTGTTGCATATCCGACTTTGAGCTAAACTTCTTACGGCCCGAAAAAAAAGTCATCCAGCCATTTCTTCGCCATTCAAGCTCGTAAGCGGCGGAGAAATGCGATTTTTGAGTATCGTAGTTTCCAGGCGAACGAGACATTTCCGAGAATTCTATGCGCTTTAGTGCAGTCTCTCTTCTCTTCATCCGTACTGTTTACGTATACTTCCGTGTGTTATTCCGCAGCAATCTCGCCCTGTATATTTGTGTTTGTGCCGACCAAGTGTGTGTACTTATACTTGAGAGAGTCACTCACAACTCACAAGTGCACATGAAAAGATTTTTGCTGTGAAATAACCCTCAGAGGAGGAAACGTAAGGAGCAGGGCTGCCGTTTTGCGTAGAATCAATGCTATTTTTCTAGTCACCGATGATTCCACCGGTTGAGAAAAGATTACACAGTTCAGTTCAGAGCATGACTATGATAAACTGAAATACTCGCATCTGTAATCTTTTCTCAACCGGTGGAGTCGTCGATGACTTTAAAAAACTTGCGGATATTTTAATTAATCAACGGAGTTTCCACCGATTAAGGAAAGATTACAGAACAGAGTATTTTCGTGCATTAGTCATACACTGAACTGAACTGTGTAATCTTTTCTCAACCGGTGGAATCATCGGTGAATTAAAAAATAGCATTGATTCTACGCAAAACGGCAGCCCTGGGTGAAAGTGAGGAGGAACGGCTGTATATAAGCACTGCACGGACACAGATTTCTCAGAAATATCTCGTCCGCCTGGCTACTGCGAGACTTCAAATCACTTTTCTCCGCCAATTTAGAGCTTGAGTTACGAGAAAATGGCTCAATATAGGGTTATTTGATTTGCAGTCAGATGTTTTGCTCGGAAAGTTTTGCGAAACAACGTATCAATGCCTTACGGCCACTGCCGTTTATCTAATTTCCATTTACAACAGTCCGGCGCACAGTGGAAACGAGTCAATGGGAGAGGCCGGACATAACGTGGTGACTTTAAATTTGTATATCTTTGTTAATACGCAATGTAAAAGTTTGAAAATTGTTTCATTGATTTACAATGCATTTTGTGGCCGTAAAAACACAAAAAAATTGAATTTACAGTCACATATTTCATGTCCGATCCGTCCCATCGACTCACCCCACTGTGCGGCGCGCGGTGGGATGATCTTTGAAATTCATTGAATAAAACTGGATGGAGCGTTACTATTGTGGGTGTTTCTGTAGTACTTATCGAAAAGGAAAGCTCTGTAACCAAATATCCTTCTGCGACTTCCAATAGGCTAAAGGTGGCTTAGAACAAGGGTTTAGCTTATCGAATATGGGGCGGAGGGATATACCGTCTTCCATCTGACATATAGGCGTAGGTTTTGAAAAATTAACCTTTTCATCTATTCGTATGTAAAATAAGACGTTCTTTCGATTGGTGATGTTAAAAATGTCAATTTCTCAATAGTTTTTAAGTTAAATCGGAAAACATAAAGGCGTTAGTCATTAAGCCAAGAAGTCAGTCAATTTTTTTTTGCTCTCCTGATAAGTCGCAAAAATGGACTTACGCCTGTACGTCAGATAGATGATAATTGGTTACAGAGCTTTACTTTTTGATCAATATTACAGAGGGGCCGCCAGTAATACGACATTTACCCAGTTTAATAGTCTTGTCTTGTGATTTCAAAATAAAGCAGCCTGCTTAGCCGAAATGTAGAAACCGGATTCCGCTGTCGTCGGTCGGTTCTCTCACAGCTTTCTGAAACTTGAAGAAATGGAACTTGGATTATTTGTTTAGACCAATAAAAACTAACGTTTTTAAGACCAGTCTAAACGTGAGTCCTTACCGGTGCAAAAAAGTCATCTCTGCTTGGATAGCTAGAAGCCACTTTTAAAACCGTCCTTTTCTCGTTCAGTGGGCTGATTACGAAATTGCCAGTTGAATAAGAGGTTAGATTTTCCGCTAGAAAAAATTTATTGAGTGGATTTTCTGACATTCGGACCAATCGAAGCGGACGACGAGTGCCAATGATTGCCAATTTCTCCCGAAGTCCCGATTCGGTCATTCGGTTAGAGGCCTCAAATTAGAGTCCCTTTTTATGAAATAGTCAAGATACATGGGAGAAAGTGAAGAAGACGATTCCATGTTATGGTAAGAGGATTCCCTTTTTTCATGTTTTCCATGTCCTGTCCCAAGCTTCTCCCACGCTTCTTGTATTAGACTCCTTGTAAAAGTAGTACATTAAACACTAGTATACAGGGACTCTATAATCCTTTAACAAAATGTGACGATTGTGTGTTTACGTGGTTATTATTGTAAACACGCCCTCGGCCTCCTGAGCTGAGCTCCATAGACGAAAGACACATTAGAATATACACGTGGTGCCAGCTCATATTGGTATCAAGGAATTTTCGCAACACCGCATAGCTCTGGCGCCGGGCCGACTCGCACTTTTGTCACCTCATTTTTGCAGCATCTGCTCCGCGGCGTGTTTCGTGGAATCCAAAGTCAAATTGATTTAACCTCCCCCCATCCATCCATCCCTCCTCCACTCTCCCCTCTCTTTTAACGAGCCCCCTCCATACCCAACACGTATATCCCTTTCAACTTCGTTTACACCCTGATTGTGAACTCCGGACTCAGTGTTTCATCTTCGCTGAGGGTATAACATGATTATTCTATCAAAGCACGCTCTCTTTCTTGTAAAGACACAAATTCACTGAACTCCTTTCTTTTATAGAGCCATTCCGTCATAACTGTTCCACCAGCAATGTTTAAAGAGTAGTTATCACACAGAAACTAGTTTGTGTTGTTGTTCTTGCGATGGGGAGGGTGATTATGTCATAAGGTCATTGCCCGCTTCATCACTAAAAGTTGACAATTCTAAATGTTAGTTGAAAAAAGCGTAGTTTCAAAATCTTACAAAGGGGCAGTTACTGTGGAATGGCCCTATATCACGAAAAAAAAAGACTGGTAGAACTTACCATCTGCATATCTGATTTTGGCGTCTGTTAGCAAGTATGATAAATTTCACCATAATATGGTAAATGCAACGTACCTTGTGATAAATTAAGGTAACATGTCGGTACATTTTACCATCATCTGGTGAAATTTTTAGCAGACTCCAAAATCAGCTGTGCAGATTGTAAATTCGATCAGTCTTTTTTTTCTGTGTGCTACAGCTATTTTTAATTTTTTTTCTAATATTAAAGAGTTTTTTAAACCCTTTTCAGTGATCCTTTTTTTTTTTTTTTTGGTTCAGCTGTGTCAGCTCAGTTGGGAACTGCAAAAATGGCCGCTTGAAACAAATTATCCTTTTCTTTTTCCATCTTCTAAACAATATCTAAAAATGCTGTAAGGGCTCAGCGCGCTGAAATACACGTTGTAGTGCAGAATCTAAGTATACTTGGTCCAAAAAATTAAGATTTTATTGAAGAGTTAGAATGTAAGCGATTGTTTGGAGAACCGTTCGCTTGTTTTTATAACTTCAAACATCCCGGCAAACTAAGAACTTTTATCTTTATCAGCCAACAGGAATTTTTATTTGCCGAAAGACTGGAAGTTAACAGCAAGGATAAGTGATGCATTATTTTACGATGCTTCCGAG
This sequence comes from Trialeurodes vaporariorum, assembly GCA_011764245.1. NCBI lineage: Eukaryota > Metazoa > Arthropoda > Insecta > Hemiptera > Aleyrodidae > Trialeurodes > Trialeurodes vaporariorum. The sequence continues at coordinate 20,823,350 of VMOF01000369.1, read as the reverse complement.
ACATGAAAAATAGATAAAAAAAAAAAAAAAAAAAAAAAAAGTGGCTGCGCGGTTTCCAATAAAAATGTTTCCATAATTAGTTTAAGTGAGACGATGCTATAAAGGCGGGATATACTCGTTCTTCAGCCGCCGTTTAATTAATTTTACAGGTTGTTGAAAGTTGAAACTTCATGGAAATGGCTCTCTGCGGTTTGAATTGCTCTTGTAGCTCCTTTGCCACATCTAATGAGGGGATCCCATGTTTTTTTTCTGTCCTTTTTTTTGCAAGATAATCCATTCAATTTTATTTCTCTGGTCTATAGGAAGATCAGCTTTTTATTTACATGGTTATATATTTATTTAGTTATTCGTTTATTTATTTTTATTTTATACTGGGCTTTAAAAAGTTTATTGAGTTTCGAAATGGTTGAATTTTCCATGAAACTACATGAATGTACTAGTTTAATGGGTCGGTTGCTTATTTTTGCTGCAGCAAAACGGTATATCGGTTCCAACGTAAAATACCGCGGAAACATTCAGAACATTCAAAATCCTCTCGTTAACGCAGGAAATCACTCTGAAGAACTACTTTAAAGGTACACAGTTTTCAGCGACTTCATAGACGGAACCGCTGGGTTCATTTGGAAACATATTATCGCGTAATCTCAAAATGCTGGTTTTATTCCCATCAAAATTCATGAAATTGCTATACCGTTGAGGTCAGAGAAGCGGAAAAGCAAGATGGTGGTCTTCGCCCCCTCCTCCAATATGAAAGGCTCACATAAATCCCGATGCGCTATTGAGCGCCAAGAGTAGGGAAACATTGTTGAAACCATTGAGTACGGATTGCTATATACTAATCTTCGTATATGACGATAAGTCTGCACTGATCGGCTAAAAATGTCGGCCCCTATTTTTCAAGATTAAAATCGTCGATTTCGCTTGCCATTCTTCTGTACGTATTTTTTGTAGTTTGAGGAAAAGTTTGGTTTTGATTTGACTGATGGAAAGTGAAAATTCGCCAAAGATTATCGACCGGGGTCCGCCTACATTTCTGAAACAAACCTTAACTGAGTGAAAGAATTTTCCACCCATTTTGCAACGATGCTCGGTTGTTTAATCGAGAGAACTGGTCGTCATTTTTTTTTCTTTTTTCTTTTTTTCATTTCCCGCAATATCGCGCTTTTTACTATGTGCTTTGCAGTACAATGGCCTCGCTCTAATAGACCATAAACCGGGCATGTTTTTCATTTTGCTTCTCACTCTGTTCGATCTACAGTCTCCACTACTTCAACCCATCTTTCTCTCTCTCTCTCCCATTACAATTAAGAGTGGTACATTTGCAACGGAAAATGAGCTATGAATCAAAACGCAAAACCAGTAAACATTTCATTTTCAGAGCTGCTTCTTTCTGTCGGACGCTGGGTTCCGCATTTCACTTCCGCTCTCATTTTTGCTGTTGGTTTTTATTCATCCCCCCCCCCCCCAACCGACCCCACCGTCCGCTTGTGGATCACATTTTAGTAAAACAATTATCAAATAACTAACGCATTTCTGATCGTTTGAATTAATATTATTTAGCCGTGCCGTGCTTTTCCAATCGAAATTATTTTGTTTGTTTTTGTTTGTTTTTGTTTTAACCTGTGGATTCAACTATAGTTTCGTTTACACAATGTGTGGTGCTGAAAGTTATTTGTTTACGTCTCTTTAAATTGATGTTTTTAACAAGGCTGCCGTTTTGCGTATAATCAATGCTATTTTTCTATTCACCGATGATTCCTCCGGTTGAGAAAAGATTACATAGTTCAGTTGAGTGTAAGACTAGAATGCACGAAAATACTCTGATCTGTAATCTTTCCTCAATCGGTGGAAACTCCGTTGATTAATTAAAATATCCGCAAGTTTTTTAAAGTCACCGACGACTCCACCGGTTGAGAAAAGATTAGAGATACGAATATTTTAGTTGATTACAGTCGTGCCCTGAACTGAACTGTGTAATCTTTTCTCAACCGGTGGAATCATCGGTGAATTGAAAAATAGCATTGATTATACGCAAAACGACAGCCCTGGTTTTTAATGATCAGCGTTCTTTATTTTATGATTCTTCTCAATTTAGTGCCATTTGACCCCTAGAGTGCTGCGGCTTTATTTCGATCGAGTCGAGAGGATAATCGACCAGTTTGGAGTGAGATCGTTTCACTTCTGAGTTTTCGGAAAATCATTTTTGGTGTTAAAAATCATTTGTAGAAGTGAATATCGGAATGGGGCAGTTGCAAGGGTCTGAAATGTTGTGTTTTTTTATAAAGAAAATGAAAGTACTTGATAAGCTGAGACCAAAGATGCCTTAGGTTTCTAATTAAGTCCAATTGTTCCGGAGATGAGATTTGGGCCCAATATACATTGTTTCAAATGGGAATTCCGCGTAGTGACGTCACTACGCACACTATTTTTTACAACCTTACACGTGTGGATCTCCAAAACCGGGACACTTAGGAAAAAACTAAAGGCACCATTTGTTCTCAGCTCATCAAGTACTATCATTATCTTTATAAAAAAACACAACATTTCAGACCCTAGCAACTGCCCCATTCATCCGTCCCTGTCTCCGACCATACGAAAACCTTCGTTAAAAGAGGATAGAAAGAGAGACAGTCAGGTGACTTCGGCCTGTATCACTCTTTTTTTCTATCACCCGTGTTTCAAATGGTTGGAAAGAGAGAAAGAAAGAGAGAGAGAGGGGGGAGGGACCTCATGGATCCGCCTCTGACCTCTGAGCCACCGCGCTACCGCGCGTTCTCCACCGAAGGGTAAAATGTGTGAACGAAGGTCAAGATTGATTTTACGAAGGTCGCACAGCGAGCAATCGCCCATCAAAGAAAATGAGCTGCTCTCATAATATAACATTCATTCCTCGTCATTGTGATTGTCGAGGGATATTCAACAATTTCTTTTTCCTCTTTTTCCTGCAGAAAAGTGTCATTGCTCGAGCTCAGCAGGAGTCGTAAAGCGCTCGACGGCAGACCGCGAAACTCCGCCGCGAGTCCTCTTAAAATATGAATTTTTATTCGTTACCCAGCAAACACTACCAGTTTAATTTCGGACCACCCCGAATACATACTAAACTCGGAAAGATATTGCACAGCGTTGCGAGTTGGCCATAGAGGTTATTCGTTCATTATTGAGCTCCCGCAATTTTTGCTCCTATGCGAGTGAATGTATCATACTGAATCGTATGGAAAGTTCTGCCAAAATAACGATGAGATATTTATATCATCTCTAAAATCTAAGGTTTTGCAACTGTGAGTATATTGCAAACTTTTGCTTCAGCGTCAGAGACAAATAGAGACCGTGTTAGAAAAGTGAAGCAAGTTTAGCGGTCATAGTTTTGTTCGGGAGTCACCGGGTGCAACGATAAACAGTCGCCTCCACCAGTCGTTGAGTGGTGAGCTCAACAAAAAGCTGTGATTGGTGCGCGGTCCCGGAAACGGAAACAGGTTTTGCTTGGCGAATGCAAACCACGCGCTCATCAGTCAACAGCAGACGACTGTTGACTGTTGTTTCGATGAGTTCCGACGAAAATTGAGCCAGTAAACCTGTCGCAAGCTTTGTGCTGGGTCTATATTTGTCTCTCTTCAGCGTTATGGAGAGTCGACTCCTCTGTAAAATCACGAGAAAATCACGTTGGAAGTATCAAAAAGCATGAAAATCCACTCACCAATTCAGTTTTAATAAGTTTTCTAAAATTTAAAGATGGCGGTCAAATGAGCGGGTCACAATTATGGAGTTTCATCAAATTGCAGCTTTCTCCAAGATGAAACACTTTTCTCAGCTTAGAAAGTTGCAATTAGATGAGACTGCCCAATTGCCCCAATTGCGGCCCGCTCATTCGAACTCCATGCTTAAATTTTGTTAAACGCATTCATTGAGGCTGTAAGTGGATTTTGAGTCTTTTTGATGCTTTCAATGTGATTTTCCAACATTTAGCAGAAGTCTGCGATAAACCCATTCAAAGACTTAATTTGAGATCTGCTTGAATTGACTCAGCTTGAAAAAAACTGAATTCAAGTCGAGTGAAGTTAAAAATATTGCAATACCGATACGCTCACCGTAAACTAGCAATTATTGAGTAATATTAAGTCTAGTGACTAGTGACAAGGTAACTGACGAGCTACATTGAAATTATTCCCTCGGTGTGTTTCTGATCTGCAAATTGAATTTGAATGAAATTTTAAGTTCGAAAACTCAAGTGGATCTGTAAAAACTTTAAGTTATGCCCCAAAACGTCTTCCCGATGGGAAATAACGCAACGCTTTGGGTACCAAACCTCAAGCCCCATTTAAATACGTTTAGTTTAATCTGATTCACGCGATTTCAATTAACTGCATACGAATTAAAAGAATGTTGGGTAGTGGACGTCTCAATAGAATGTATCGTTGAGCAATTGAGCGCCTTCAATTGATGATGTAAGCAAAAACAAGTACCGCGGAGTAGGAATATTTATCTACTTGCTTATCTACTCTAGCTTGATTTGAACGAGCCCATTTAGCGTGGTCCATCCAGACTTTTCGGGCATACTGTATACTGTTTACAGTATGTCCCAGAAGTCCTTATTATGTTCACGTTAAAGAGCACGTATCTCATTTCGATAAATGTACCGTAATTACAGTACGCAGCAGAAAAGTCGTAAAACAAGACTGTTCCAGTTAGTAAGTACCAATTTCGGAAAACACTAAACACTTTCTGTGTACTTTCAGGCAACGAAACAACAGCAATTTTCTTATAATCAGAAGTTCTGATCTGCACCGCTTTTTCGAGGAGCCGCTCACAATCAGTTATTTTTGCTCTCAACTTTAGAAAAGCGCATAAAAGACGGGTCTGTAAGTGTAAGTGTAAGTGTTAGTGTTTATATTACGAAGCGATGGGGAGGGTAGTTTCATATCTACCTTTTCCTCTCTCAAAAACACAGATCCGTGGAAATTAGATAGGACAAAACTACCCCCATTGAATGTAGCATATGCGAAGCCATCATTATGAAGCCCCGCTGTTTAAAGGCTTTTCCTCGGTCGTGAAGTGTATGTCGAGACTTTTCAATGCTCTTATCATTTTGTTATCACCATTTCACATATAAGTTTCTCGGTTGAATTTGTTCGTAAACGACTATGTAGTGTAGAGCTGTATAACCATTACTTTTTTTTACCCGAGCTAATTTTTCAGTCAAAATTCTGGTCATCAATTTTCGTGCGAGAACAGTCGGGAAACGCCTTCATCACCATTGAAGGCCGCCGTTAAAATACGAGTAATGTTTTTTTATTTTATTTTATTCTTCTTTTTATTTTGCGCCAGGAAATTTTCTGCATGATTTATGTGCTCGCGCGTATTGGCGGAAGGGATGTTGAGGGAGGGGAGGGGAGGGGTTCGAACCAAATTACGGTGGTTGAAGGAAAAAATGAAGGAAAGGAAATCATTATTGTTTACTGAAGCCGAAATAACTTGAAATTACTGTAGCCTCGGTTTGTTGCGCGATGTACTTACGGGTGCGTCTCAACGCACAACGTACCGGAATGAAAATTTTTCTTGGACATGAAAAAGTTTTTGCTGTTTTACAGTCGTTTTTCAGGGTGGATTGCATTATTCTTCTGCAGCAAACTTGCGCATCAAAGTTTACTTGTCACCATGGAGAAATAAGTATATAAAAAATTGCTAAAATCCACCCTTAGATTCAAAAATAGCAAACAGAAAGTCACTAATGCGCGCCTCTGCTGGATCCTGGATCAACTCTCTTTGCTGTAGAAAAACTTTGCAACTGGACCGTTGATATTTTTTACTCCGAATCATGTAACACAACTAACCTTTTATGGGCCAAGTCCGAGTATTCTAGTTTTTCTTCTCCACTCTATTTCATATCGTTTCAATCTTCATTCCGGATACAAGCAATTATCGATACAAGGTTTCGTCTGGCGCCTTCACTTCTTTGTATAGGCAATTCCAACTCCCCCTAGTACGAACAGTTAACTACCTTCCCTATATAAACGGAAGAGTGGCATTCTTTTGAACTAACCTGGTTGTTGAAGGGTTAAATTCTGGCTGTAAGTTGATTATTTATCCCTCTAACCCAACGAGCTGAAGCCATAGCGGGTATTTTTGAGACATCATTTGGAAGTCGTCATCACAGAGGCAGACATAATGTTAATCTCTTTTGGACATTTTAACCCATATATGCCCATTGGGTCTTTACCGACCCACTTTAAATGGTTTTTTTTTTTGGACCAAATTACAGTAAATTTAGGCCAATTTAACTCAAAAATCAATGTTCTGACCATTCAGCACCTATAGTTTAGCTGCACCAGAAAATTTCACAATTTTTAAATTTTAAATTTTTTTAACTCTAAGGTGGTGTTTTTTGAGAAAAACACCGAAAAACACCCGACGTGTTCAAAAAAAGTTGGGCATACATGGGTTTTAAAGGGTTTCGGTTTGTTTGCCTCTTATTTTTAACCTCAAATCAAAAGTTGGGACTTATGAAGTTGAAATTGGTTTGATTTGAAGGTGAATGTGTTTTAGAGTGGTCTTGTGGACACACGGCAGGATTTACACGATGCGAGAAACTATGACATTTGACAGAATTGATCCAAATTTTCTTATCTATAGATAGATTCCGATGTAGTTAACTTTAGCACTCTGAAACACTTTTACTTTTTTTTTAAAAGTGCCGTTTTCACTGAATTAATTAAAAATGTTGATTTCAGGCTAAAACACATAAGATGCAAACCTTCCGGTCATGCTACCTCACTTTGGAATGATATTACTGAGAAAAATTTTCCTATTAATTCAACCGGACGTCTGTTTAATACTTATCAACCGGGATTCCTGTGGTTTCAACAGGAATTCCTGTTATTTCAATAGGAGTCCCTGTCCTGCTACTTGACCGGAATTCCAGTTGTAGTAACAGTGGTTCCTGTTATAAGAACAGGAATTTCTTGTTAAAACGACAGGAATTCCGGTTAAGTAATAAGTATCAACAAGACGTCAGGTTGCGGCAACTAGAATTTTTTCTCAGTGAACCTAGCGTCGTCTCTCTATAGTTTTAGCTCGTTTGTCAGTTCCTCTGAGTTTAATGTTCCTATAATGCTGGTTTTTCTCCTACGTCGATGTCCAGAAAGCTTTATTTTCCAATCCTCTGTATCCTCTTAAACCCATCGCGTCTTCGCATCAATAAGTCCTTATTTTTCTTGAGCCGTTAGAGTCGAATGAAGTACACAGCTGCGAGATTGAACCGAACGTAAATCGTGAGAATCTGGTCTGTAAGTACTTACCTTGGTGAGGTTTCGTGTGAAATAAATGTTCTCGTAAGTAACTATAGAACTCGTGTGTTTGGTTTTTGCGCGCAAAAAACCAAACTGACCACTCGAGTTTCCTAAGAGCTTCCGTGCAAAAAAATGACCCTTGTCAGACTGACTTCAGCTACTTCGGGCGTAAACACTAAACAAAATTAATGTGTTGGACAAAAATGTTCAAAACTTGGTGATAATCTTTCATACTCCTTACATGAAGGAGAAATCTCAAAAGGATCGATGTTTATCGCCCCAACACGCTTTAGTGAGGTTTTAATCCGCTAGATAGAGCCGCCAGTCTCTTTTATACATAGACTCTGAGATTCTATTTTTTTGTTTGTTTGTTTGATTGTTTGTTTTTTTTCTGAGACCAAAAATCGAGAAAGTTGAGTCCGCGGCGAACTCGATTTTTTGAGCTCGAGCTTGAGCTTAATCCCTTAGGAAAATCGGTCGTGATTTGAACAAGTTGTTGAACAAATATCTCACTAAATTTTAGAGTTTTGTATGTAAGCCAACTTCTGTCAATTTGACCGGATTTTCTTTTAACCACAATTGTTTCAAAGTGCAACTAATTGTGTTAGGGTTTAGATCAATATATCGATCAAAAAAATCAGGCTTGCTTGAGGAGTTCAATTTTTTCAATTTTCATTCTCAGAAAAAATTATAAATTATCAAAGTCATAAGTAGCACAATAGATTTCGCTATCTAGCAAGCAAAAGGTCCTGCAGACATTTGCTAGCAAATCCTAGTAAATTTAAATTCTGGCTCTTTAATAAATCTTCAATTTTGGACCACATCTAATGAAGTTTCGCTCTTCAGCATGGACTTGAGCACGCTGAATCCTTATATTCTAAACTCAATTTCACTCCAAGAAATAGAGTTAATTAACACCTTACCTCAAATCGACGAGTCGACAGTTGTTAAGTTAAAATCTCTCTTAAAGAGTGAGGAACCCTCTGAACCCTTAACTGCATGATTTTTTTTTTTTTCAATAAAATAATTTTTTTTTCAGTACAATTTTGATTCTTGAGACAGGGAAAAATAGTGAAAAAATTCTTTCCATTATATTTCAATGGTAAAGAGCCTGAATATTAATTGTTCCAAATATGGCCTTACCCGAATTTAGGTATCCATGCAACTGAAAATAAAGTTTTCAGGCTAAAAAAAAAAAAAAAAAAATTAAAGTAGTAAAAAATAAGTTAGTCAGTTTCAATAGTTGTTTTTTTTGTATATGGTACCCCTGCGTTACTCCCAAACATAACAATGAAAATCGGAAAATCTCTATCAGATTTTCAGTGAGCTATTTTCAACCACTCTGCACGTTCTCTATCCTGTGCTGCGCGCTCTAGGACAAAATCGACAATTCTTACTCGTTTAGTATCTGTTCCACATGTGACCCACCATGCAGCGACAGTACAACTCAAGTCCCCTACTTTTATACATATAAGGCTTCAAAGTAATTGTTCCAGATCTGGGCTCATCTGCAGTTAAGGGTTAACGTTGGAGGCTTGATCTTGTATTATAAGACGTCAATCTGTGACATTAGAATAATACTTTGCATCTCGCTCACAGGGGTGGGTGGCAACAATGTTTGCCCTTCATTTGAACCCATGTAAAACAGTCGAATGTCGGTGAAGCAATCGATAGTTTTACATAATCAAATGGAGGTAAAACATTGTTGCCAAACTGCACGAGCAACCACTTCGATGCACACCTGATAGCTGATATTAATCCATCCGCGGTCTCGTGCTGGAGATAAAAGTTAACGCCCCCCCCCCTCCCTTCCGTATGTTGGTAGATAATCGACTCCTGTTTTACATCAGATTCAGAAAAGGAAGAAAATGATCAAATTCGAAAGAAAAGCGATCAGACATTGAAAGTGTATCAAAGCCTTGGGCCTTTAGGGCTTATTAAAGGGGAGATCATACGTGACTCAGACTCAAGATTATGGGTCTGAATAAGATTTAGGCAAATGGATCCCCGCTCGTCTCGGCTCGCTCTACACTCGAAACAGTGATAAGATCTTGCGGCCTGAGGTATCATCGTGCTACGGTGCTTTAGATAAGTCAAGCAGGGACAAGGGGAATAAAGGACGAACGTACTCGCTTACTCACGAATTCCTCTTCTCCCTTCCCCGCTTTTACCCCTTTATCTAATTCTTTTTCTTAGATTAGACTAATCCTCCTCCGTTTGTAGAATCTCTGAGCCACTTTCGAGTCATTTGAGAGTGAGTTGAGTGAGGGAAGAATTGCCTCAAAGAGGGAGGTTAGAACGGGGAGGGGGAGGTCCCAGCGACTGATTAGGTTTCATAGGAGATTTGGCTCATTTATTTTCTATTTTTCAGAGCGTGCCGCAAGGGAGGCTCTATTGAAACCGTTTGCTTTAACAATGGACCTGGTTACAGCGTTTCGCACCTTTCCCTATGTATTTGGATGGAAATAAGCTCCGCCCGCCTCGTCCTTGGAATTGTTTTTTGTTTTTTATTAAGTAATATTTTGCTGGTTACCTTTTGATATTTATTTTAGAAGAATGTCAATTCCATTTTTGTCTTGATTATTGGACTTAAAGTGGTTTTTCGGATTTCAATCACTGCATCACTGCAGTTTTTTTAACCATGATATCGGAGAACCGTCTCTCTCTCTCTCTCTCTCTCTCTCTCTCTCTCTCTCTCTCTCTCTCTCTCTCTCTCTCTCTCTCTCTCTCTCTCTCTCTCTCTCTCTCTCTCTCTCTCTCTCTCTCTCTCTCTCCTCTCTCTCTCTCTCTCTCTTCTCTCTCTCTCTCTCTCTCTCTCTCTCTCTCTCTCTCTCTCTCTCTCTCTCTCTCTCTCTCTCTCTCTCTCTCTCTCTCTCTCTCTCTCTCTCTCTCTCTCTCTCTCTCGTAACATTTTCAACTTTGGATCGTATTTCGCATACATGCTTTGCCTCGCACCGATCAGCGCTCCTTTAATTCGTCGCAAACTGACACTCAGCATCCAACTTTGATCCGTAACCAGTGTTGCAAGATTTGATGAGGAGGAAGCTCATAGATAGTTCATTCTAAACGAGTTATAACCATAGAGGGACCTTTTTGGAAGGTCATTTTGAAGGCACCACAGCAGAGCTGCCGATTTGCGTAGATTTAATGACATTTTTAAAATCACCGATGATTCCACCGGTTGAGAAAAGATTACATAGTTCAATTCAATGTATGACTGTAATGCACGAAAATACTCTGATCTGTAATATTTTCTCAATCGGTAGAAACGCTGTTAATTAGTTAAAATATACCGGTTGAGAAAAGATAAAAGACGCTATTTTTTTCGTGCATTACAGTCATACACTGAACTAAACTCTGTAATCTTTTCTCAACCGGTGGAATCTTCGGTGAATTTCAAAATGTAATTAAATCTACGCAAATCGGCAGCTCTGCACCACAGAGGCAGCCATGAGATTTTGACAACATGAGAGCGGGCCGGACCAAGAGTAGCGAAGGAAAACAGTGTTGCCATTTTATGAGACCCAAAACATAACGGCTCTTAGATGATTTTTGCGTCTACAACATAAACTTCCGCCCTCAATGAGCATAAAACTAGTTTTTCCTCTTTTTTTTCATTTTCTTTTCTAATTATTTGACCGTTTTTGCGTTCTGATTTCAATGTGATTTCACCTGCCAAGCTCCTTAGCCTACGTTTCAATCGAAACCTTGTAGTTTTTTTCACAATTTAAATTTCAGCGCGAAAAATGCAACAAATTAGCGTAACATATCGACCAGTTTAGTTAAAAAAAATAAATAAATATTTTTTTCGATATCAGCATCGAAAATGTCATAGACTTTTTAATTTTAATAAAACTCTTGCAAGAAAGCATTGAACTACATCGTTTATTTAAGTAAATGACTGTTTGCTGCTTATCGCGGACATTTAATATCGCAGCGGAGGCCTGCTTCATCCATTATGGAGGGCTCTCGTGCGGGCATTTTACGCAGCCTTGAGTTTTTCGCCTCTTATTTCATAATCTTAAAATGAAAATGGTGACGGTTGAACCGTTTGAAATTGATTTGAAATGAAGAGGTAAGCGTTTTGGACTGGCTATGTGGAAATTTATCACACTCCTTTTTTTGGAATGATTTACGCGATACAGCAACAGAAAGAATTTAATTTTTTTCACCCGGCTGTATTATTGTACTTAAATGCCATGTCCAGATAGCCACTCTGAAATATCTTCATTATCATTCGAAACAATTTTCAATTTAGTTAATTTTAATTTTTGATTTAAGAATAAGAAATAAACAATGAAATTCAATGTCACCCATGCTTGCTCCACTTTGGGATAGGACCAGTGACATGACTTCACCCTCTTATAGTGATAACTAATTGCTCGTTTAAATCAATGAGAAATGAACAAACTATTTCATTAAATCTGGCAAGAGCGATTCAAAACGCAGCGCAACGCTGAGGCAAAAGCCGATGGATTAGATTGAACATCAATGCTAAAAAGCGGGTTTATTTTATTTTTCATTATTTATTATTATTATTTTTTTCCCCGGAAATAAAAATAACTCGACAGTAACAGTGACTAAAAACAGAAAAAAGTCAGTCTCCGTTAATGCATTTGCCGCGGCTCAGTTTCTGCGAGTTTCCCGAGAGTTTCCGCGTTCGAACGAAGAGGGAAGAGGAATTAATTCGCTTCGAATCGAAATTTTAATTTGAAAAATCCGCGCGAAGCGAATAACGATGCGCGCTTTTCATTTTTTTTTTATTTTTACCATCTATTTTCGTTTTATTCCCTATCTTTTATTTTCATTTTTTATTTTCATTTTTTTTTTCATTTATTCAGGTTAAACTTTGAGCGAGACGTTTCGACTGTGCAAGGCAGAGTGCAGCCTGCATTTCCTGTTGGTATTTTATTTCCGACTCGACAGCTTGTGTGTCAATTGTAATTATTTTCGTTGCACTTTGTTTATGCGCTCAGGATTGATAGATTTGTCGGCTTTTGAGTAAGTGATGAAAGGGATTTTGGGGGATGACAGTTCTCCCATTTCTGAGCCTTTGAACGTGCGTATTTTTTTATTTTTATTTTATCATGATTATTAAAAAAATGAGCTTTTCCAAGTATGACTATTTTTTTTTTTTTTTTTTTTTGTTTTTTTTTTTTGTTTATCATATTTTCACGGTTTTGACATTTGAAGATCCCTGGATCGTCTCTCTTCATTTGTTCAGTTACAAATTTTCATAATCAAGATCAGTCCCGGGAAAAAGGCCCTTGACACAACAATGGGTCTGTTGCAAACTTTTGCTACAGCGACATTAAGTGTTTAATTCAATGTAAAATCGCCTGAAAAGTCCATTGGTGGCATCATAGAGTCATGAAATACAATATTAAACTCACAAGAGGCGTTTATTGAAATCCAAGATGGCGGCAAAATATCGAGGAATCTGAATGTATGCACCGTGATCATCCAAGGATTGCCAACTTTGACAACCTCACTGAAGGTTGAGGTTATGTGTTTGTTTACGTTGTGATTGGTTGTGATGAATATTGTGAGGTTGGCTATCCTTAAATGTTTGTGGTGCATGCATACAGATTGCTCGATATTTTGCCGCCATCTTGGATTTCATTAAACGCCTCTTGTGAGTTTATTATTGCATTTCATGGCTTTCTGATGCCACCATTGGACTTTTCAGGCGATTTTACAATAGATTATACACTCTTAATTGTTGTAGCAAAAGTTTGCAACAGACCCATTGTGCCTTTCAGCTATAAACTATAATGCGTAATTTTCAGGAAGAGCATACCCGTCGTTTTATGTGTCCTTCTTCCGGATAAGTCCTCAATTTAAGTGAGACGTCCGCGTCCAGCTTCATTGTAGTTTGAAGGATGAAATATTTCAATGGTTTCAATTGAATAAAAACTCGTCGTATCATTTCCGTAAAATGCTGGTTCGCTCGTATTCTATGCTTGTCTGTGTAGCAGAATTGTCAATCTAGCCCACTGCTGCGGAAAATGGATAAGTCACAGGGTTAAGTGTTTATAGGAGTTGAAGAAGAGCTCTTGTAGGGCCTGAAACTGCTGCGCTAAATCAATTATACGGGGAAAAGGTGCACCTAACCTGTTACGGCGTGAGTGGATTCAATAAATTGTTTTCCGTTCAATGTTAGTTGTGAACTTTTGCACGGAAAAAAAACACTCTGCTAGAATTTTACCATCTGCATAACTGATTTTGGAGTCCGCTGGCAAGTATGGTGAATTTTACTTCATATGGTCAATTCAACGTATACCTTGTTGTAAATTAAGATAACCTGTTGGTAAATTTCACCACAAGGTACGTTGCATTTACCATCATTGATAGCAGACTCCAAAATCCTAGCTATGCAGATGGTAAATTCTATCAGTTTTTTCCCCCGTGTGCTACATCTATTTTGAGTGTTGATTTCATTGGAATATGATGCTAAAATAACGATACTCCCACTTAAAATTACCAATATCTACTTCTAAATTTGATTCAAGCAAAATGGTTTGCATCAGTGATGGGCAAATAACCGAATAACGAATAACCACGAATAATTGACTAAAATTATTCGCATTATTCTCATGTTATTCCTATCAGTAAATCGAAGTTTTGACACTACCAGCATATTCATCTGTCATAAGTCGAAGGACTGGTAGTGTTAAAACTTTGATTTACTAATAGGAATAACATGAGAATAATGCGAATAATTTTAGCTAATTATTCGTGATTATTCGTTATTCAGTTATTTGCCCATCACTGGTTTGCATGTTCCGGGCAGGGATATGCAATAAGCAACGCACACGTCATTCAATGACTCAACTCATGCATTTGGTGTATTGCGTGTCGCATATCCTGACCACTTATGCAATAAGCATAGCATAAGCAATTGTTAAACACTTTGTTTTACATGATGTGCTTATTGCATAATCTCGGGAAATGTCCCTGTCTCACTTTATGCAATTTGAAAAGAGGCAAAACTCAAAGATTAAGTGCGAAAGTGGATTGACATTCTGGTTCAATCCCACATTACTCTTTCCCCTTTTCACCTACCGTATCTTGTTATGGAGCTATCGATGCCTTTGCTCCTTTTTTTTTTTTTTTGCCTCCTTGAAAGTTTAATAAAACCAAAAATTGATCAGCACGTGTTGAGCAGACGGCAATACTTCCTTTACAACTTTTCGTCAAGGAACTCAAGTCCTCGAGACTCATTGGTTTTGTTTAGTATTTGCAGAGCCGTAGTATTGAAGGCGTTTCAAACGGTATATGCGTCGCGTCGCCTGGATTTTTAAGCGTGTGTATGAGTATTGAAATGAATACTTACTGCGAACTTATTAGACAATTTTTATAGTTAATGGGTATTTTTAAGATTTTTCAGCTGAATCTTCGTCTGTTGGACTTCGATTGTCATTAAATTGGAGGGAACCGTTCGATTATCTTTTCGTTCGACACACATGTCGTACATCGACATTCCACCATGCAGAAGCTGCGCTCTGCAGTCTCTGGGAGGTTATCCACTCAATAGTCGAATGCTTCCTGAAATTGTTGGTGTATAGTTTGCATATTGGTTTCAATGTACGGTAGTAATTATTTGTTCTTTTGTTTTTGCATAATTTTTAACGCGACAACTATTTTGAAAGAATCGTAAAATGTTTGCGCGAAACTTATTTGAGTAATTTACACTCAATGGCCCCTGTTTTATCGAAGTCAAATCATCTAATGCGCATCCCTGTATATTAATTTAAAAAAAATCCCTCTTTAAACAACTATTGTTGATAATTTCTGAATCGTTGTCAGATTGCTTGCTATGTAAACGGTCTCTTTCCTACGATAATATCGGTTTTTGGCGTCTATATGACAACAGCCCTAAGTCAGCTGGTTGTGAGGGTTGGGGGGTGCAGGACCCACAGCTCGTGTTCTGAATAAGTTATATTTTAACTGCGCTGCTGCATGTCGGTCGAGGCGATGCCGAAATCCCCAAGACCGACAGCGTTCCGAGCGAGAAGCGATGAGTTAATCAAATTTAATTCAGGAAAGCTCTTCGTCGACAAACTTGAGCAATCGACAAGGCCTTTGACGGAATTCTCTCCCTTATATAGCTGAGAAGAGAGTTCTCCTCCCTTATTTTTCACCGAAGACAGGGGCCTCGGAATGGAGGGGCGATTGGGCGGGGGGAGGGAGGGAGGGAGGGAGGGAGGGAGGGAGGGAGGGAGGGAGGGAAAGAAAAATTATTTAAGTCAAGTGGTGGAGTAATCAACTCAAGACGGTGGAGGGAACCGCAGAAGTTTTCATGACCCGATCCTCATCTCTCCTTTCCTTGCACCCTTCCCTCTTTCCCTTTGTCAAGGAACGCACGTTCGGTTTTTTCCCCAGTATTTTAATTTATTCGAGTAATTTATTCAAGTGCCTCGCGGCTCAATTGAATCTATCCTTGTGATTTGTCATCAACCGCAATTTTTTAAGAGGAGTTGTATAGAGTGGGCGACAGTGCAGAGGGTTAGGGGTGGGGGTTGGGTAGGAGCGTAGGGGTGGAATGGAAAGCGAAGGAGAGTGAAAGGACGGAGACTCAATCACAGATATATATTTACTATCAGGAGTCTCCTTAAGGGTCTCGATTGACACAATTATCTAGAAATATGTCAAGAAATAATCACCGTCGTCTCCTTTTCTTCAAGGAAGAAAAACTTTTTGTGAGCTCGAAATGAGCGTTAATTAATATTTCTAACGAAAGTTTTTATTGAATCCAGTTTGAAACACGTTTCATTTTTACCGACGGCTGTGTTTCAGCTGTTTTATGAGTCATATTTTCCACACCGTCTCAAATCTTATTCTTGACGTCATAAAATAGCAGATGCAATCTTACCAAGAAATTGGCCTCCTGATCTAATTAGGATTTCAACGAAAGAGAACTTACGTGATTTTACGAGCCTTCCTTCTGGACCTCGCATCTCTGCTAATGTTCTCGTGCTTTTAAACATTTTAGTGTGAGAACCAGTCAACGGAAACCTTAATATTATATGATAAAAACACAACATTTGTCAGCTTATAGGTATAACTTATGAGTGAGCTGAAATAAAATACCATATACTGCGAGCGGCATGACATTTGCTTATTCATTTTGCAAGCCGCTTTAAAGCACATAGATTGCTTGCGACACATACATATTATCTATTTACACTTAGTTAACTTATCAACTCCATTGTTAATAATTTGTATGACTTTTACATCTGTTTCAGGTACGACCGAGTTGTAGAGAATATTCAGTTCTTCTTTTTTGTAACGTGACGCTTCCGAATTCGTAAGCCTTCAAATTGTTTTCATCTCATACCATTACACTATTCAAACCACTATTTTACTATTTACTAATTCAGAGTCGAGGACTCCCTAGTAAAATTGTGAAGTTGGTCTGTGAAATTCGACAATTTTCAAAAGTGGTGCCCGGCCGGTCAAAGGGTGCAGTTGGCTACTGATTTTAAAATGGACGAACTGCAACGTCGCTAAGTTGTACGCTAAGTCACTAGTATAAATACGGTTCAACGTTCTATTTATGCTTTCGCGTAATGTGATTCATGAATAATGGCTGTTTAAAATTATCGTCTTAATATTGTTTCAACTTTACATGTGTACTCTAATTCCCACCATCTCACTGCTCCTATATCCAAGGACGCGTGTAGAAATTTGAATAATTTCCATGTTGCTTCGTTGCTCCGGAGTTTTGGGAAGAAGTCCTTTCTTGCCATCGAAAGTTTGCAAGACGTTTGTGCTTAGTTTGCAAGTGGAAGCGCTAATAGTCGAGCTGTATTCTGACACGAGGGCGCGGGGCTCGGGCGAAGCAAGGCATTCTAACTACTGAAACTGAGTCTGACTTAACGTCAGTTTTCTCTGCCGCCGTTGAAAATCTGCTGAAAGGGAGGGGGGTTCGGGGTTGAAGAAAAGGGATTGTAGTCGGGCTCAGCGGTGCAAGATTTAGCAAGGGAATTTTAAAATTCGGGTGTCAACTCGACACTGAGAGAAAAGTTCAAATGTAAATGAAAAGAACTTTGATAAAAACTTCCTCCATCATGGTTCCCCTGAGGCACATAATCTATTTTTCTCTTTTCGAATGCTTGAAAGTTATGAAAGGCCGAGTTAAATTGAAACGGAGCACCAACGCACCAACGGCCTGCAGCAGAGGCTCGCTATAATCTCGCGGATTCAACAAAGCAACAGTCATCGGTGCTCTGATTTTGTCCCGTGTTGAATGGTGAATATTCTTCTCTTAACCTTCGACCTATGCATCCATCCAATATTTACCGGTCGTCACCTTTCGATAGAAGGTTAAATCAGAGCACTGTTGACCGTTGTTTGTTGAATCCGCGAGATTAAAGCGTGTCAACTAGATATTTCAGAGACGAATAGAGACGGTACACCACGTAATCTTGCGAGTTGCGGATTCAACAAAACATCAGTAAACGCCTTTCTGGTGTAGCTTGGTGTTAAATAGTAACGTTCAGTAAACACAGGAGGGATAAACTGAAGATGAAGTGGAGGTTGTTCACCATTCAACTCTAGTATAAATTATAGCGCCGTTGTCTGTTCAGTTGCTGCAGCTGTATAGTGCACAATGCTCCGTCTCTATTATTTGTCTCTGAGATATTGAGACTTTGCCTGAGCTGTACTGAACTCAAGGCAGCCAAAAAAAAGCCATCCCTATAGCTTTATTTTTCAAGAAACTTGTCAATTTTTTTTTTTTTTTTTTTTTTTTTTTTTTTTTTTTTTAAATGATGTACACTTAACCATTTATTCCCAGAATTGTTTGTATTAAAAACGTGGTAAATCGCAAAAACCTTTAAATGTCTTCTCCATAGTGACTAGTAAGCCAAGAGGCGTAAAATTATCCGAAAACAGACGGATTGGAATTAAAATGTTTGAAATTTAGCTCTCAGGAAATGTGAATAGTGATTTGAAAAAGCACGCTTAGTTATTATAAATGTGAGCTATTCAGTTTATTTTCTCCATGTACGATTGTACGCTTTTTTCGTCATAGTTACTAATTCATTCTCGTACTCGTATATATTTTTGCATGCACAACTACACATTTATTTTCCTATTAAGTCTGGACCTAATGGTGGGGGAAGGGGGTGAATATTCTTACTTCGGCTTCGAAAACCAACCCCATTCCTCTCATTCCTTTAAAAAAAGAGGTCGTTCGACTGTGATGGGAGGGGGTTTTTGATGGCAGTGAAGCTTCTTGTGGAAGGAGGGGGGGAGGTTCGCAAAAAAACAAACGGTTGAATAATACTGCAAATGCTTCGGAAAGACTCAAATAATTTATATCTACTTAGAGCAAATATGTATCATTTCCTGACTTTCGAAAAAAATGTGGCAAGGCTGCTATAAAATTGCTATAAAATTCCTCATGAAATATTAAACGATTCATTATTAAGTTTTCTATCTCGGTTTAACTTGTGATCTCTCGAAACTTCCTTTTGCCGACTTTTCACGTTATTGAATTTTTTATGGCGCCGCGAGGATATAGTCAATAACCGAGCGAAAACATGTGCCGAAGCTCAAATCTTTTCCCGGAAACTGTCCGTTTTCCGAGAAGGTTTTGCATCGTTGCTTTATAATACTCTCTTTTTAATAACTGACTGATCAAACTGTTATCAATTTGCATAGCAAACTTCGGCTCATGAGGCGGGTGTTTAACATTCTTTGCTAACAATGGAGACTTTTAAAATGTAATTTTGAAAACAAGAAAAATAAATTGCATAAATAAGTACATGTTTTGGGTAATACTCTTGAGAAAGAAACTCCACAATCTTTGCAACATCTAATGGCACATACCTCATTATATATTTCAACGCAACAAATGGGCTTTTTAAAAGGGAATCACAGAACTGTGCCAAAGACAAAAAAGAAAAAAATAGATTTAAAAAAAAAAAAAAAAAAAAAAATAAGATTCAAAAAAGAAAAATAGAGAACAATTTAAAAAGAGAAGTGATTACTCATTGGCAGAATCGCTGGAGCTTGAATCCTCTCCCGCCAAATTGAGAGTTTCCTCAGCCACCCTGCGTCTTTGTTTGCCAACCCCCCCCCCCTTAAATGATAATACAAAAAAAACACAATTCTAGGAAACCAGGCCAAGAATTAATGAAATTTTGACAGAGCGTTTTGGCTTACTCGCGTACAGCGCATCGGTACAAAAAGTATTAAAATTATGCTTCCATATTCGACATTGTATTGGAGTAAAATAATACGGAAGATTTACGTAATATTTACGCACTTTTTACGTATTTTAATAGGTTATTTTATGTTTACCTATATTATTTAACTTCACAAATTTATGTGATCCTCGTGTACATGTTAACAATATAAGAAAGGAATAAAATAGGATCAAAGCTAAAACAATAACAATAATTATACATGTTAACAGACTATTTGGCCTAATGTGTACATGATTTAGTTACGTATAAACTTCGTTTTCTCTTAGCCTTACGAAATAATGGCTGCACTTGTCCATAAGTAAATTTCACGTTTTATTTAGTTTTATACATAACTCACACTTAAATACCACAACTTATTCAAGAAATTTTTAAGCCCTTGTTTTTAATAAAATTAATGATCACATTCCTTTAACATTTAAAATTCAATTTTTACACCGATGAAAGGTAGGAGGATAATTTACTGAATTGATGATGTACAGAACATACTTAAAGCAAGATAATGAAAGAGGCGCCGGATCACTTGCCACCAGGTTTAGTTCATAAGTCAGCGCACTTTGTAGTACCAGAGGAAAAGCTAATATATAAAAATAATAATAATATTATAATATAATATATAGAACTACTATAATAGCATAGAATTTCATATTTTATTTACTTCAGTTTTTTGTAATTGACACGTAAATATCACAACGTATCAAGTAATTTTTGAGTCCTTGCTTTTAAATAATAATTACTTAAACATTAATTAAATTTTACATAGTTGTTATGTACATTTTAACGGAATGTATCACACTGTTTAAAGTAATTTTTCATCAAAATTAATCGTAAATTTCTCATCTCATTTAGTTGAACTTTATGTAAAAGTCGTATTGTAATTTTTAAGTAAGCATTAAGTTTTCAAAACAGAAAACCAAAGTGAATTTTACTTAAAAGTCTTAGGGGAGATTTCAACTATTGAAAAATGCGTAATTTTTATTAAAAACTTACGTAGTATCCCCAATTACATACGTTTTAAGTAAATCTACACAGTCCGTTAAGTAAGCGTCATGTTAGTCAACTGGTTGGGATTATGTATTTTTTTTGCTTTTTTAGACTTTCCCGTTGAGATATCAGCGATGTCTTCAGTTGCCTTTGATTTGTCTTCGATGCACACACATACAGAGTAAGTATGTGTTGGCTTCGTCGCACAAGTACAGAAAATATACTGAGTTTACTCACACAAGCTAGATCTCATCGACCCTCGTCACACGATTTTGACACTATATTAGTAACCCCCCCCCCCTCTTCAAACCCAGTCTTCATAGCCCAGCATCGCTGCGTTGCAAACCGACGGGTGAGAGAGAAGAGATGACTGACGCTGCCTCTCTCTATTCGCGCATGCACATACGATACTTTTAGGCGCACCGTTGGCACAACGTGCGCCTATTGAAATCGCCCTGATACTCAATAGAGTATACTACGCCCCCTTGTGATCAAATGGCGAAATGAGCTTTTTTGATGTCGTGAAATTTAGGTTGTGTCCTGTGTTTTTTTTATGCTAATTTCATTTGAAAAGTTAATGTTCTCCCAGCCACGACTGAATTCTGAGTTGGTTGGGAGTAATTTCATGTTCATTGATTGACGTTTTTTTAAAGTTATTCTATGTCAAAAATTTCCAACCTCACTTTTTGATTATTTCAAATTTTCCCGGTATATATTCTAGGTGATCAAGAGTAGAGTCCCTATATGTAGAGAGTTAAGACAAGAGAAATCATGGGCGCCGCCATTGGATGCGATTTTGCACATTTGTTTACATTCTGAGGCCGTTGTTGTGTTTTGCTCCACAGCAAAGATTACAGTTCCGCTAAGTTTGAAACGATGTAATCTTTCCCTGCTTTTGTTGATCGACATGTATTCACGCTTTTTAATGATTCATTTGAGATTTATGGACATTCTTGTGGTGCATTATGATTAAAATTAACAGATTCGTCGCAAATTAACTCTTTTATCTGTTAAAGACCGTTGGTAAACAAAACAAAAGTGCAAAATCGCATCCAATGGCGGCGTCCGTAGAGCCTATAATTCATCGACCAATCAGAAGTTGACTACCCTCTTGTCTTAACTCTCTACATATAGGGACTCTAATCAAGAGAACCAATCATTTGCCGTTCTGAATGTTTGTTTTTTTGCATGTAAATGCAATTATTATAATTAATTATAGCGTGTGGTCAAACGCAAAACGGAAAGCCCCTACAGCAAGAACTCTGAACATTCCTTATCTCAATACTCAGAATTCTCATTTAATTACCAAAAATTACTGCGCATCGAAGAGGATCTCTTATTTAGTTATTATTCAGCCCTGATGTCGTTGTTTCCATAGTGGTCCCTGCCCTAACCTCCTCCATATTTCCTATCAAATTTCAGCTATTTGTTTACGCTCAACGTAATAAAATTACTCTGCTTGCGTTTATAGTAGCTATGACTCGTGAATTGGTAAGAGTTCAAAGGTTCAACAACGGGACCTCTGAATAGTGTGATGTGCAGACTTGCTTTATATTTCCATCATGTTGTTATTGTATGTGAAATTTCTTAGTCCTATTCAGAACGAAACAAGGAAATGCTTCTTATTCTCTACTTCTACATTTTTGGGTTTGAAGGTCCTAAAGGAAGTCAGCCCTCTTTCAATTTTAAAGAAATGTGCTTTGCGGTCAAATTTTCTGACATTTTATTTAGTCTGGCAACTCCCGTCAAATGACTTAGCGCTTCAAGGCATCATTTATTCAATGCAGTTATTTCGCTCTTTCTCTATTTACAAGTAAATTTCTAGTACTCCAGGAACTTCCTGATTTCTTATGCTACCTTATGCTACATCTGTTGTACTACCTATGTTGATTCAAGCTGTCACTCTCCTTATATGTCTCAAAGTATCTTGAGACACTCAAACTGGTTCCTTAATCATATAGTTTGGTAGTTCGCTAACCTTTGACAGTCACCTATTTTGTCGGAGATCATCATCAGTCATGCCTAAAAGTTTAGCGCTTAGACTTTTGTACAAAATTGGGATTGCGCCTCACAATTTGGTGACGGTTAAGTTAGCGTCATATGATGAAATATGAATCAGCGCTCCATTTCTTTCTGAAATTTGTGGTACCGAGTCAATTTCTTCTGAAAATTATGTCAGCGTACGTGCTGTTTTTTACTGAAACTTGAGTGAGCGCACAGTTTTGAGCAAAAACATTTTCAAACGCTATAAGAAAAAAAGAAAACAATACGGCATTGGAGAAAATGGGGAAATTGAGTTAGTGCTTATACTTTTGCTGAAAATTAAAGTCGTGCACCACAATTTGGTTAAAAATAAGTTATGGCGCTTTTTTTTTTTGCTGCAAAATGACTCAACGCGCCATGTGTTTCTGAAAATTGTGTGATCTCATCAAATTCTTCGAAAAATTATGTCAGCGCATCGGTTTTTACTGATACTGAGGTGAGAGCGCTAATTTGAGCCAAAAATATTTTTAACGCTAATAATCAGAATTAGAGACTGATTAGGTGTGTTGAGGTTGGATCAGTCATGCCTAAAAGTCTACATCCGACGGAGATGGTGTGATTGTATTTTTACTTTCTCACTCAAATGAAATTAGAAAAATTGAGAAAGTATTGTATAGTGTTGGCGCGGAGATTTTCAAGGTATTTTGTTGCGATAGTTGGCCTCTCAGGACAAAGTCAATCATGATTTAGTCAAAGTAATTGCCTCTTATCATGTCTAATACCATCCATAAGAACATCCTTCCATCATATTTTCTATTTCTTAACCCTTTCTGACTTAGAGAGATTTATGTAAAAAAAATCTGTGGCGTCTGTCCGTCAGTCCGGCTGTTCGTCACTCCGTACCTAGGCATAAGTTTTGAACCATTGATCCTTATGCATCCAGATTTTGCACAGTTGTTGCTTTTTAGATTCCCCAGAGGTACTTTTTGTTTTTTTGAAATTTTGATTTTTAGGGTAGTTATGGGGAAAAAATTATTTTCATTAAAATCAATGGTAAAATGGATAAAAATGAATAAAAATGGAATAATTCAAGTTTGGCTCAATCAATTTTGATGAAAGTTAGCAAAAAAAAAAATCTATTTTCAGCCTACTATAGAATGAACCACTTATAGTTCCTTTATTCATTCCTTCAGACTGTTTAAAAAATCAAAATAAGCACGCTCGAGCCGAAAAATAGAATTATCGTGAGAAATCAATCTTAAAACTTGGAGTCAATCAATGATGGCTCCATGAATTTTGATAAAACTTTGTACACACAATCTACTATCAAGAAACTTAAATATTTTCCTCTCTGTGTCACCAAAAACAACCGATAAAACCATTTCTAGAGGTAATATAGGTGCGATTCAGCAAAAAATTTGGGAATATGAGCAAATAAAAATATAATCCTATTATTTGGGATAGTTCAGGTTTGGTTCAATCAATTTTGATGAAAGTTAGCGAAAAAAATCTACATTCAGCCTACTATAAAATAAACCACTTATAGTTACAATATTCAACCCTCAAAACCGTTTAAAAAATCAAAATATGTGCGCTCGATCCAAAAAATGGAATTATCGTGAGAAATTAAGTAATCTTAAAACTTGGAGTCAATCAATAATGGCTGGATGAATTTTCATGAAACTTTTTACACACAATCTACTATCAAAGTACTAACATATTATCCTCTCTTGATCACCATACACAACCGATTAGACCTTTTCAAGAGGTAATATAGGTGCGATTGAGAAAAAAATATGGGTATATAAGCAAATAAAAACATAATCTTATTATTTCGGATAGTTCAGGTTTGGTCCAATGGATTCTGACAAAATCTGGCAAATAAAATCTACAATTGGTTTACAAAAGAAATTAGCCCTTACAGTTACAATATACAACCCTTAAGATAGTTTAAAAAATCAAAATAGGGTGTTTGACAAAAAAAAAAAAAAGAATGAAAGTGAAGAATTAATTTAAACTTGGAGTCAATCATTAATGGGATTGATTTTGACAAAAATGTTCACAAACATAATGTGTTAAAAAAATACACTAAACACTGCACTGTGTGCACTAAAACATTTTTCTGGTACAGTCCTCATAAAAACCTTACGACCGTTTCGAGGGGCAATATAGGTACGATCGAGCAAAAATCTTTTGAAACTAATTGTAAGCAAATATTAAGACAAACATAATATTTGCAATAAGTAATTTAAGTATGACTCAATTAAGTTCGATGAAAATTGCATCAAAACGTTTGCAACCAGCCTAGGCAGAAATTTCTTTTCAATGTATTACTACAATATTCAACTTTTAAGTCTAAAGCTGTTTAAAAGCAATATAGGTTTCATTACACCAAAAAATAGAATATTCAAGGAAAATTAATTTTATAAAGAAAAGTCAATCAAAAATGGCTGAATGAATTTTGTTGAAATTTTGTTTGCACAATCTACGACTTAAGTCTTTGGTTTTTAAATCTTTGGAGGGGGGTTAATCTATTAAACAAAACAAAAATTATTTCGAATATCCACAGTTTGGAAGAAGAAACCAAACATAGTACTCAATGAAGGAGATGCAAGAATCAGTACATTTCGACCTCCTATAAAAACTAAGGGAAAAAAGAAACTCCCAAAAATAGAACAAAGAGCAAATATAATGAATGCAGCTCAAAGAATAAAAACTTATTGGAATCTTGAATTACCTACTCTAAACCCTGTTATAAGCAACATCAGATTAAGGCTCTCAATTAGCCTTCAAATAACAAAATAGGCAACTATTCCTACAGCTTCTCTACAAAATTGCAAACTCTTCGGATTGAAGGCAGAAATATTATGTCCGGAGGTGAAAATATTTGAAATTTGAGGGGGGTTTGGGGATCTCCCCCAGAATTCTAAAGGGGGGTCTGGAGGTATCCCTCAGCATTTTAAAGGGGGGTTTGGGGGTCTCTCCTAGTATTCTAAAGGGGGTCTGGGGGTCTCCCCCAGAATTCTTTAGGGGTTTAGGGGGTCTCCTCCAGAATTCTTTAGTGGTGGGGGGGGTCTGGGGGTCTCCCTCAGATAAAAGTGATGTGAGAAAGTGTTCGTAGGGTATTCCCTACAGTTGATTTTTTATCATTTCGAGGTTTGATTAACGTATTTCGGCCATTGTGCGCGGATCAAATGCTTTGTCACCAGTCGTGGGACGTCATGGGGACATTTAGGAGAGATGTCCTTTGACTCACTGTAACTTCTTCATCTTTTCTTACGTTTTGCCATGGCGTCCTTTGTTTTACTTGGCATCACACTTCACGTTCAAATTTTTTACCGGGCAACCAAAGAACGGTGCCAGCTAATGGAATATGGCAACATTGTTTTTCTCTACTCTAACACATCATGAAAAATAATCGATTCTTGGTGGTCCGATTTCTTCTTACTACCGATCACTTTTTCATGTCCCTATTTTGCGGGACATACTATATCGTTAACTACCTTTTTACTAAAGGGGGTTCAAAATTGTTTTATAGTATTTGATTGTTTATTACGTGCGTTTAGTGATGTGCAGTGGGAAATTCGAAGGATTTGTTCTATGATTGTCCGTAGTGGTCCCACCGCCCCCCCACACGACGCACACAGGTTCAGACCCGAACTTTTGCTAGATATGGTGGAACATCTGAGGGGTTGGTTTAAGATTGTCCGTAGTGGTCCTAACCTCCCCCCCCCCAATCGCCACACACCGGTTCGGACCCAAACTTTTGCCGGACAATATTTTTTGAGATGATTTTTTGAGAATCCAAGGATTGTTCTAAGATTGTCCGAAGTGGTTCTACCCCCCCCCACTCGCCGCGCACAGGTTCGGACCTTAACTTTTGCTGAACAATTTTTTTGAGATGTTGGAAAATTCGAAGGGTTTGAGATTGTCCGTAGTGGTCCCCCCCCACCCCCACCCCCCACCCCCACCCCATCCCCCCCCACTCGCCGCTTACAGGTTCGAACTTGGACTTTTGCTGTACAATTTTTTTGAGATGGTGGAAAATTCGGAGGGATTGTTCTAAGATTGTCCGTAGTGGTTCTACACCCCCCCACCCACTCGCCGCACACAGGTTCGGACCCAAACTTTTGCTGGACAATTTTTTGAGTTGTTAGAAAATTCGAAGGGATTGTCCGTAATGGTTCTCCCCCCTCCTCCACTCGCCGCACACAGGTTCGGACCCTAACTTTTGCTGGACAATTTTTTTAGATGTTGGAAAATTCGAAGGGATTGTTCTAAGATTGTCTGTAGGGGTTCTACAACCCCCCCCCCCCCCCCCCCCCCCCCACTCGCCGCACACCGGTTCGGACCCTCACTTTTGCTGGACAATTTTTTCTGAGGTGGTGGAATATTCGAAGGGTTTGTCCCATATAAGATCGTATGTAGTGGTCCTAACCCCTACCCACTCGCCGCATCCAGGTTCGGACCCGGTTTTTTGCTGGACACATTATTTTTGAGATGGTGGAAATGGAATTTGACTCATGAGGACCAAATTTGCTCAAGGTGCGCCTTCTCTGACACTGTAGTGTCAGAACTATCTGCTTGTTTTGTTTTCTTATACTCACAATCAGATCTGCTCTGCTTTAGGGTCCCTAGATATAAGAGGGTACTATGGATAGGTTTTCTAGAGGTCCACGCCGCACGGTGGATCGAGTCAATGGGAGGGGTCGGACATCACGCATTACGCACTTCGTTTCCTCTAAGTATGGAGCTTTTTCGCCCATGTAATTTCCCAGAAATTTGTGTCTTTTTCGTCGTAGAATCCGTTTTTGATGATATTTTTGGCGATTTGCGAGTTTTAAAATGCCTACTGACACATTTTCTCATAATTAGTGGATACGGTTTGCTCATAACACACATGGCACCCGTCTAATGCGGTACTGAACGGCTGAAATAGGCAGATAATAGATAGTAGGCGGCTTTTGTAGATTCGTGACATATTTATACGAAGGGAGGGGTCACAATTTCCTCACTACTAATGTCACATTATTTCTTTGTTCCATTCAAGTTACAATTAAGCCAAGCGCAGCACACTTTTTCAAGAAATATTCTTTGTTTTTCGATGCACTTCTCCATTATGAAATCAATTTCAAACAAAACATGCGGCGCTTTTCAGTCAAAGTTTGTTCGTCAAACGAAGTTAGGCCGTAGTTTTTTATAATGAACGTTACCAGTTGATCACAATCATCCAACGACTTTTTATTATTTTAGAGATCATTGAACAATTGCAAATACGTTACTAACATCAGTAGCGTCATTTTCGGGGGGGGGGGCAACTGCCCTCCCCCAAGGGTCGGCCAAAAGTTAAAAAATGACTTTTTTTTTTTTTTTCCTTTTTTTTTTTTTTTTTTTTGGAAGAAAAGAGTTTTGAACTAAAATTTGGTGGTCATTAACGAGTTTTGTTGGAATTTAGGGCCGTAAATATAGGATATGCAGGACTGTAGAGTGTCTAAAATAATATTGATGAGCATAAAAATGAAAAAAAAAAAAAAAAAAAAATAGGAAAAAAAAAAGTCATCACATTTTTGCCCCCCCCCCCCCCCCCCACCTCCAAAGCCGAACCCAAAATGACGCCCCTGACAAACATAAAAACTATCAAAATTGTCAAAACAAACGGCACATGTTACATTTAAAGTAAATAATTCAAACACTGAACGTATAACACCAATTTACCTATTAACTGGCTGAATGCACGCATAGGGAACTGAAATCTTGTTTATTTTCAACCAAAAAATCAAAAAATCAGTGAAAATTAGTTATCAATTGAAGACTTATCGAGATTGGAAGATATCGTGAGATGCGCGATCTTTGTGATTGGAGGAAAGCGAGATAAGCTTCAAAACGCGCGCGACTTGCTCTCATTCAAACGAGTCGTTTGCTCAAATTAGCGGGTATTAGCTGCTAATTTTTTGTTGGAATACATTCCTGAGGAGGTGCAGAAAACAACCCAAAAAAGCATTTAGGGGACAAATGGGGACATTTTTTTGTAGAGTTTTCCCCCCCCTTTTTTTTTCAGATTTTTTTTTAGCTAGTTTTCAAAGTATTTTTTCTCCCCTTAAAATAATGCCAAAATATCAACGACACGTGAAAATAATCTTCAGAGAGGGGATAATAAGTCAGTGTAATCGAAATGTTGATTTACATTTTGAAAAACTGATGCGAAAGCAAAAGAAAAAATAAAATATCAGACGGTAAATTTTATATTGCCTACCTTGTCAAGTTTAGGCAACCCGCACGTCAAATGAGGGGGGTGAAATGACCAACGAACCATGGATACAGTCCCTGTAGATGTTTAACTACTAGAAAACCATAAAAAAAAATTGGAAATTTGACTTTTTTTTTTCATGCCCATGTCCGACCCTCTCCATTGACTCGATCCACCGTGCGCCGCGCCCCGACGCGCCGTAGCGGGACGTTTTAATTTACTTGTATTCAAATGGGCGGAATCGACTTTTTCATCCGGGGTTTTTAAATACGCCTAGAGTCAAAGTTTTGAACCAAACACTAAACCAAAACCAACTTTTTTTTTTACAGCAACTAGAAGTATTGAACAAGATTTTCATCGTACTGATTTGATTTTACTCTACAGGGTTTTTGAGAAAATCGCCGCCAAAGATGCCCCTTTCCCCGCGCTCAAGACCATGTAATTCTAATTTCATATACGGCGCGAGCGGACTTGCTGCCTCCAGGTGGCCCTCAAAGTGGCTGCATATACAGACCTATCGCGGCACGCTTTACCAATATATAAATTGAATTGGAGTTCTCCTGCTTGTGTTTTATTTAACTGCTTGTCACTGAAGGTATAGAGGTTCAAAATTAATGGCTGTAATGAATGGTCTAGAAAGAAGAACAGTTTAGTCTTGCCTCGTTTGCTCCTGTCCCTCAATCATTGGCGGCTCGTGCAGTTTTGCAACCATGTTTCTGTCTTGCTGCTTTGAAACCATGCAAAAGTATCGATTTTTGGGGGTTCAATGAAAGTCCTGAAGATCGATTCTTTTACACAGGTTTAAATGATCTTGCAATATTGCACAAGCTTTCACTGCCCCCAATCATTCGCCCCCTCGCTTTATGTTTCAATTCTTTAATAATAAATATTTCTTCCAAGGACCTAGGTTTTTAAAGACGAGTATAGATTGTTTTTTTCTACTTTTAATGCTCTTTGAGGAGGGGGGGGGGCATTAAAAAAAGTAAACGGATTTGGAGATAAGAAACACACTGTCAGAAAAATTAACACAATTTTTCGGTGAATATGGGAACTGGGTCAAATCTCGCACAAAATCGGTGTTGATTTTTCTGTTTCATTTTTATGCCGTGCGTTTTCAACACTAATTCAATCAAAAATGTTTCATAACACTCGGACTTGAGTTGATTTTCAAACATATTTAGAGTGCTTTCTTGTGATAAATCTGAAATATTGTGTTCCTCTCTTATCTAATGTTGTTTCATTCCACTTTAGCCAGTACATAATTCGCTAAATTCGGTGTGACTGATCCCGTGTTCAAAGTTCTAGGCGACTCAAGTTATGTCCCATTCTACACTACTATCTGGCTCGTCACAGAAGTTTGTGTATTCAGACTATGTATTCGTGTTATTCATCAATGAAACTCGTGTTCAGTTCCTCACCACCTGTGTTTCAAGTTATCAAAATCTGGTGTGACTCAAAACGTTTTCTGAGTTCTGAACTTTTCACGGTTTGTTTTACTGAACACTAGTGGAGTAATTCATCACCGAGTTTTAGTGTAACTGAGTCTTTTTTTTTTGTCCTCTCTACACAATATGTTTTTATTACTACACTCCTTGTGTAGTTTGTAATCGATATTCGGAGTGAATAAACCGACCCTTCATGCTCACCACTACTCAAATTGTGCTCAGTTGAAACCCAATTTCGTTGTTGGTTTACCGGATTTGGTGTGACAGAATCAACTATCTGAGTTCTTCACCATCCAAATGTTGTATTGAAATATTGTTGTATTACGGTATAATATTAACCATTTAGTGTTGAAACGCACGGCAAAATTTATAATATAAATATTTACACAGATTTGTGCGCTATTTGACCCAGTTCCCATATTCACCTAAAATGAGCACAAAGTACACAGCATCCGTGTGATATAAATTTAAGTTTTATAGTCTGTTCAGCGAGTTAAGAGCCATGGGCTGCCGAGCGAAAACGCATTATTTGACAACACTGCTGGGCATTCAAGAAAGATGTGAGGCAAATAAGGATCTCTCATTGTCAGTTCCTCCAGAGGCGAGTTTGGAAGATCCGTCTCTGGACCATCTTTTGTTCAACGGCTACCGCTAACTTCATTGTTTTATAACGTTTTCTTTCAATTCTGTGTTCTATCGGAAATTTCTTTCGCGAATTTAAAGACAATTATGACCACATGTTTCGATCTTAGCGCAACTTTTCCTTGAGATGGACTCGAAATTTCACGCATATAGGCCAAGGTTGTCAGAATTAACAGAGTGAACTCTGAATTTTCCTGAACTCATCATTCACCTATCTCGAGCTATTTGCTTGAAATTTGGAGTCAATCACAAGGAAAAATTGCGCTGAGATCGAATATGTGGTCAGAATTTGTCTTTAAATTTCCGGAAAGAAAATTCGGATAGAACACAGAATTTGAAGAAAACGTTACAAACAATGAAGTTAGCAGTAGCCGTTGAACAAAAGATGGTCCGAGGACGGATCATTCAAACTAGCCTTTGAAGGAACTGACAGTGAGAGACCTTTTTAATTTGTCTCACATCTTTCTTAAATGCCCAGCAGTGTTGTCGAATAATAATGCGTTTTCGCTCGGTAGCCCATATGGCTCTTAACTCGCTGAACAGACTTTAGGCCTACATCGTTGCCTGGCAGCGCGCGGAAATAATCGTACAAATGTTTAGACGCGTCGCGCCCAGTTCGGCAACACTGCACATTCTCCATCTGTACTCTTCCAAAGACTTCTTTGTAAGGTAAGTGTACCAGTACCCGGAACGTTAAGGAATTTTCAGACTTTGAGAGCTGAGTAAAAATTGAAAAATCAACTGAGAAATGTGAGAAGCACATATTTAGTTTCAGAATTTAATCAACTTTCAAATGATATGTAGGTTTTTTCAGTTTACTTCATCAGTTATTTTGGAAAAAAGGAAACATGAGAGAAAGTCGAAATGTACCATTTTCCGGAATTCTTGTGCTTGACTGTTCCTAACTCTGGAAACTTTGTACCAGTAATCCGGAAAATGCTAATAAAACCATCAGTTAGGATGGAAAAAAAACATAATGTAATAAACACTGTAAAAATTGCATCCACATGATAAACATTATTTTCAGTAGAAACTGTACTTTCTTTAAAGCAGAAAACAACAAATACTGATGCATCCTAGGAAGTGAATCTTAACCTCCAATCTAATGAGCATCATCCGAAGTTTTTCTAATCGAACATAAATAATCTCCCCCTAGTAATAATTCTAGACTACTCAGAAGACTAATAAAAAATTGAGTCATAGAAAGCTGAATTATTATATTATTAAAGTTAAAACACTCATATAAGAATGTTCCTATGCTTGGAAATCATTTCCGGATACTGGTGCTTTTTACGAATTTTGTGTTCCTATACCCGGAACGGATAATAAATAAACAAAGCTTGCCCAAAATTAAAACTTTATTAATGGAAAATTCCTGAAGATACAGAGAACATAATATCGTCACACGACGGTAAAATACCGAAAAATAAAGTCATGAGACCTTATTTACGCTTACTGATTTCTAAGTCAACGACTTTAAGTATTCTGGCCTATGGGAAGGTTCTCGAGTGACGTCACTTTCAAAGTATATTCAGATGATTGTTGCAGTGAAACAGTTTATTTATGCTGTATAGTTTCACCCTCTATGTGTAGAATTAGAAAACATACCGCCCCTTTCAAAGTTTGCCTATGCAGCTTATTTTTTTACGAAAAACCGGTGAATTCCGGCTACTGGTACACTTCCGGGTACTGGTACACTTACCTTACTCTTCTAAGAGGTCGAATTCAGAAGGTGCACATGTACCAAGAAGGTTAGATATATTTAGTGGGTGTAAATGGAGAAGTCGCAGCGTTGCCATACGGAACGAGACGCCACTGCATTAGAATTTCTTTCAGCATATAAGAAATGAAGTCAAATTCGTTTAACTGTAGATGCATGAATTAACTTATGGACTAAATGTTGGGTTTCATGTGCTTCAGTGCTGACTTGAAATCAATTTGAAGGAAGTTCTGATGAATTTTAGGAATACAATGGAGCGAGATTTAATAAAAAAGATAGTCTTTCAGAGAAAAGGACGCACCGCATAAAGGTCTCATTCGGTGTGACTTAAAATAATCGGATGTTTATAAAATGATCAAAGGTATTGAAAAAATAAAATAATGTATTCAAAAAATTTTCCGTGAAAAGAAGAAAAAACTTAATCTATGTACACTGAAAAAAAGGATCGCGATCTAGACATAAAAAGTTTGTGCCCAGAACACGAGCGGCATGGGCAATATGTATACACCAGTACCAACGTGCTCTGGGCACAAACTGGCACAAACTTTTAAACTTGTTCTGGGGATGAATTCGGGCGCGATCTGGAATGGGTTCAGGACCCGAGCTTACGAGGGGACCCTCATCTGGGATGGTTACCACACCCGTCCCGGGATGTACTTCGCAGGCGCATCCCGGGACGGGTTCTGAACGCAAACTTAATCTGGGATGGTTGCCACACCCGTCCCGGGATGTACTTTCAGCACGATTTATACTGTGATTACTCATCAAGCAGAAAAACATAAAATCAAATACGTGCAGGAAGGTGGACTTTTCGTTGATTAAATAAACCGAACAAAATAAGATACACAATTTCGAAAAAAGACAAGACAAGAAAACAACAGATTACTGGGCAAACACTCACCAACACATGATCATAACAAAGATTAAGGTACACAGGTATCCTAACGTACAGGAAATGTGCGAAAGCACCACTACTTCACTAATTCACTTTCTTGAGGAACTAAGAATAAAAATTTCCCATAACATTCACTAACTTTTGAGCACAAGACTCGAGAAGAAAACGCGAAATTATAAACGGTTATACAATCGCCATTTCTGCAATCTATGTTGATGCATTGGGGCCCTTATACCTACTTAAAGAGGCAAACTTTGACTAAACAAACACAAACACGATAGGATACACGCGTTTCTGAAAATAACAAGACAATAAAACTTCGGATCACTGCAAATACACGAAACATTCCGTTTTGTTTTGAAAATGGACGCTGATTTTCGCGCGAATTCGTACACCGCATAGCTCATGTCAGAAATGCTCTTAATTGACAATCCTATAAGCCCTAATCACCGTGAAATACCAACATTACTTGTATTAACTTCACTTAGAACTTGAGTTGAAAACTTTCACTGAGTGTAAGGTCGTTTTAATCATGATTTCTTCCCTCTCGCGAGACGCGTGACGGAGGGCGTCGTCATTATTTGTAACTGACTAAAGGTCGATAAAAACCTGTTGGGTTTCGTTACCGCGAGAGTAGAGGGCGAAAGCAGCCCCTTAACACAGCCACTGTGAAGGTAAAAGTTAAAAGGTTTGATGATAAATCCTGTTACTAACGATACTAGAGCTGCGGGAAAGGAAAGAATAGACGAATGTCACATCGGTCGGTATAGTCGATATGCAGCAAGCAACGGCACTCTTATGTACAAACCCATCTAATTTGTTGTTTGATGGATTCGGACCGATGAGATGTGGCATTATTTGTCTATTCTTTTCTTTCCCTAGCTCTACTAATGAGAAAAATTTAAAAAAATGCAAAGACGGCGGTTACCATAAAGAAGCGAGAAAAACTGCACGGACCTTCTACGACTAGAGCAACGAAACGACTGAAGACTGAAGAGGTGTGCTGTCATGGCGACCATGAGGCGACGAATCTCACACAATGCTTCAGCAAAGCTTAACACAAACTGTGTTCAGGCTCACACAAGAAAACTCAATGCGTTTGTGTCTTCACTCAACATTACTCAAGAGGAGTAGCAGAGAACGAACACGTGAGTGAAGAAAGAAATTATCATTGTAATCTCATACTCAGACTCGGCACCGTTTTTCTGAAATTGTGTAATGTATTGCCCTTGATACTGAATTGATTCATCAAACAATAAAGGTGATCTTTTACAAAAAAAACACAAAGAGAGAAGGAAAGAACCGGCGTTCGAGTAAAGAGAACGACAAATGTGTAGACTTAAATACTCCATTGTGTGAGTCTGAATTCAGTTTGTGCGGATGATTGTGTACAGCACCAAGGTAATTCATGGTCCAATTCGACTTTTTTATTCACACAAATATAGGGCAGTTGAGTCGTTTTCTTTAAATGCAGATTATAAAAAGAGAACAAATCAAGGATTTTTGTTTGTTTTTGTTTTCTATACTTTTACTTTTGGAAGCGGGAACACCGAGTAATCAGGTTTAAGGTTCCGAAAAATTGATAAGATTTGAAACCGTTCCAGCGGCTTGCCTTCGATACTGCGAGATCGCCATTTGTGCCAGCAGAAAACAGAGCTAATCGAAAGACGACATTTTCATTCCAATGCGTAACAGTAATTTTGTTTTCAGGTCTGCCTGGAAGGCGGATGGAGCGAAAATCTCTTTGAACTCGAAGTTTAGCCACCAAAACTCACAATAACGCACTTTTGAAAATCACAAACCTCTATGCTGATCATACGGTATAGCCTTTTTTTATGTTCACAATCGTCCACTGTGAACGTGTGGATGAAAGTAGTTCGCGGTTCACAAGCGTCCGCATGCTTTTGAGCTTGCGAACGATCGTGGACCGCGAAGGAAATAATGCGGGAAGGTTTTTAGATTCAAATTAGACTAGATTTAACGAAATTCTTTCTTGATAATAGACGCTTCATGACCCATAGCGTACCGCTGTGAAACCGCTGCGGACGATTGCGATAATAAAAAAGACGGCTTATTACAAAAATTGAATGAGACTGATGGAAACTTTACGCTCTAGAACTTTGTCCCTTTGTGTTTTTCCTCTGGACGTGGCCGCTTATCGAGCTGAGAAGAAAAAGTCAACGAAAAAGTCGGATTTTTTGCCCAAGTCCCGTGATCCGCAATTTTAGAAATCAGATTGTTGTTTCGATTCACGGAGGAGCGAGAAATAAAATAATTCTAATCCACCGTATCGAAATTTCTTATTCTTCCTTTTTTACTCTTTACATTGTATGCGCAAGACGCGTCGTAAATGAGGTGAATGCTTTGCGGTTCGTATATACTTATACGATCGGGTCATTCACCAATCTCATTCAAACCTATACATTTATGACTCGCCACAGTTTTTTACATTTATCTCGGAACGAGCGACGGAATAAGGGATATGAATATTTTGGACTTTGCGACGTAAACACAGAAAAAAAAGGATGTGCTCCAGACACGATCTATATACCTACCAGTAATTAACGTGCTCAGCACAAAACATTTCAGGTTCTGGACGCGACGGGATGCGTTTCAGACTCAAACTTAACCTAAATAGATTGCGCTGAGAACTCGTTCCCGTACTGGTGTGTACGTTCGTGTCTAGAACACGGAAAGTTTGTGTCTGAAGCACATCCATTTGATTTTGTGAAACTGAGTAAGCCTGAACCAAAATTGTTTGTATTACTGGCCTGCGAGCCGATCCGTGAAATTCCCGACTTTTGGATGGACTAGATAGGAATGGAAGGGGTGATTGGCGGAGATGAGTCACGTGCTGCCAAGTCTGATGAAGATACAGAATTTATCTAATTGGTCATCAGATGATCTTAGACTGCCCGATACCAAGGGATAAGTCTGCATTTTCATTAGACTTGGCAACCACGTGGCCTATCTCCGCCAATCACCCCTTCCCATTCTTATCCAGTCTCCCCAAAGTCGGAAATTTCAAGGATCAACCCGCTGGTAACTTCGGAGATCGAACCACTTTGTTCGATTTTTCATTCAATCGTAATTTACCACAGAAATAAGAACCGAACGAAGATCACACAGTTCAGGATCAAATGCGTGATACTTTACACAATCATTCAGTGATTGGTCGTTTACACAACTGAGCTAATCGAACACACACGATTCGATCGTTTGCTCACTGTAA
Source organism: Trialeurodes vaporariorum (assembly GCA_011764245.1). NCBI lineage: Eukaryota > Metazoa > Arthropoda > Insecta > Hemiptera > Aleyrodidae > Trialeurodes > Trialeurodes vaporariorum. Next base: position 20,786,704 of record VMOF01000369.1, on the reverse strand, counting down.
AATACACAAAATGATACAAGACGTGCAGGCTTTCGAGTGAATTGATGTGATAATGTTGTTGTTTGTGTACTACAGGAAGTGTAATTTAAAACCGATATTATTTGATGAGGTTTACAACAACTAACTTCGTTGGCACTCAATTTCGTTTGTGTGTACACACTTGTGTGATTTAGGATTCTATCATTCTGTTTGTAAAAATACTCTGAGTTGTGGCATTTTACACCCACAAAACAATTTTTACCTCATTTTGTTGTTATCAAATTTTTCTCTGTGTTAGATCAGTGTCATAACACACCATCTGTAAACTGTTGCACCACGCCTTGTGTAATGAACAGCCAGAAAGTGGAGGCAAGGAAAATTCTTGATTCATTCACTCAATTCGTGTGGTAATGAATTGAAATTGAGTGAAGATATACCTAGAGAGTGACTGTGTAAAAATTTATCATAAACTGTGCGAGGTCACACAGACGTTTGACAGAAATTTTACACAATTTTGATCACACAAAGTTACACAAGTAACACAAAGGGAATTTATTTCTAACAGTGCACAGCAAAAATAAAACTGGAAACATTCCTTATTTGGAATGCATTGAGGTAGGAAGTATTCCTGATTATTTAAATTCTATCCCACTGAACAACATTTGTTCGTATAGCCTCAGCGTCGGTCGCCAGTTGTTAGGGATTTATCAGTAGATTTTACACTGATCCTTATGGAAAATCTACTGATATTTCCCTAAAATCTGGCCACGTTGGTCGGTCAGCTGAACTCGACCAGCTCTCAGTTTCGGGTGAATTATTAAGACTGTTCCCACCACCCTACTCGCAATTGTCTTCCTCAAATCTCCTCCGTACGCGTGGGGAGTGATCCCTACATCTAAGAACTTTGTTACAAAGCTTCCTACACTTGCACATTTTCTCAGTCTTAAAAATCGATCCTGTGTCTTGATCTCTGACGCTGCTAACGGGGGGCTAACTTTAGACGGATGCTTTTATCATTCTCGTCGCAGGTGACGAAAAGCTCAGCTCCCGAGACTCCTAAAGTAAGCTTCTACATCCATCTAACGCGCGTACTTCAATTTTAATTTTAAGAGTTTCGAGAGCTTTTTAATCGGCTTCGTGTAAACCTCGCAGCAGCCCGGGCCAGCGCCGCGCCAGAGCAGAAAAGAGAGCTAAAACAATCTGCCTTCGCTCCACCTCCATCGTCTTTAAAGTTTAATTATCAGAGTAAACATACAAAAGCCATTAGCGGATTTAAATACTGCAGTGGAGGTAACCCGGGCTAGCGTAAACGTGATTGCACCTGAACTAATAACAAGACTAATCCGGAGCGCGCTGAAGTGGCATCAGTGACTGCGAAAGTGTTCTCGACGACGAGCAATGCGCAAAAAGAAAAAAAAAGAAGAAAGAAGGACAAAGTAAGAAAAGAAAATTGAAGAAAAGTGGTTAGTCCAAGCTATCTGTACTATGTCGGTCTTCTTTTTTTTTTACCTCGGAATTTGCGTGTTTTCATGGAACAGCTCCTCCCCTCGGATTTCAAACCGAAACATTAGAGATCACGCTCCACGATGCGATGGAGCGTTTTGCCATACCTTAGTAGGAAACTTTCTGGAATCGTGACTTTTAACGCCACACTCCCACATTCATTCATAGAATCAGTATATGATGTGATACCACCACCAGTAGATCCAAGAATTGTTCTGTCTCCTTTTTCGCCCATTTGAACGCGTATTGTAGAAAAAGACAGAGATATACGGACTCACGTCAAGTTAAGGGCCGTACTTCTCCGTATTAGCAAGAAAATTTTCAAGTTTTCCTCCGTTTGAGAGAGTTACTCCTGGTGTATGTGAGGTCCTCGCCAATCGACACCTTACTGCCTTTTAGAGTAGATTTTTTCCACAAAACTTTGCTCCTCTTCTGGTAACTGACGAACTTGACAAGTATGAGCCTATCTTTGTTGAGACTGATCTTACCCTAGCGTCCCGAGCGATGCGATCTATCGATGTCTGCTTTTGAGAAGTTCAATTTTAGACTGTTGTTGAAGACATCTATGGAAGGATGTCGTCAGTGGTTTCCCCTTCAGTTTCCTTTACGCCGAATACCCGCAGATTGCTGCGTCGTAAATACCGTTCGTGGTCATCACTAACGCTTTTTCCAGTTGCGCGACTGTTTTTTTCGAGAGGCTAGATTTTAGAATCCAGCGACTCAATATCGAGGGAGGGAGAGAGAGGGGAAGACAGAGAGAGGGAGAAAGAGAGGCAGGGAGAGAGAGAGAGAGAGAGAAGAGAGAGAGAGAGAGAGAGAAAATCCCAGATCCGCTAGTGGATACCCACGTACATGCACGGAGTAACAGTCGTAAGAATCAATTCTAAGCGACCTTCAAGTACACTTACAGCTGTCATATTGTAAACAAGCAAATGTTTGCGCGTCTCAAATTTTTGCAGTCTTTATTTTTAGCTGTTTTTCATGTGCTTTTCAGTAAGTTTTCCGTTGTATTCTAGTCATTTTTCCGGACCCAAAATATACTGAACACACGTTTACGGGCAATGCATGCTCACTCAACATTAATAAGTCAGAATAATAATCAGCAACTAACCAACGGACCATTAGTGACCAGGGAAAAGTGGCATGTTGCTATTGGCACGGTCAAGCCACATGATTTGCTCTATACTGGATCATTTAGATCAGATGAAGAATAACGGCTGAGGTTTCCATATTATTTAACCCAATACCTCCCTGGATTTTAAAAATCCATTCAGTTTTGATTCGGTTGTATTCTAAAGCGTGAACAAATATCCGCTAAATTCCAATGATATCGGGTTGACCTACCCTCAATATCTATCCCACGTTCCAGTGACAACTCGCAACCAGTGATGAGAAACGCAGATTGATTTAATGGTTACAGCTTTTGGAGGTTCCGTTTTCTTTCATTATAGCATCTAGCGAGTATCACTTTGAAAGGCCACTTTTCTCTGATTAGTTTTACCCTTAGTTGGTTCTACTTTTGCTAATCCAAGACTCTAGCCGTGAACAATTATGTTTATGATGGACTTCATTTAAGTCCCATTAAAATTTCATAGCTTTGAAAGTCTAAAACAATCAGTAGTATCAACAAAGTTATCGCTCTCCTCGCGACGATCAGCTCATTAACAGAGGCACTTATTCAGGAGAAAGCTGCTCTTTTAGTTCTTTAGGGAGTTGGGTTTTTTTTTTTTTTTTTTTTTTTTTTTTTTTTTTACGTTTGTGTTCATCCCACCCTCACCCCTCTCAGCTTGTAAGCCCGGATCATCATTTGTTTCCATTCAGAATGTGGTCCAGGAAATAATTATCCGAGCCAACTTCAGCTGATTAGCTTGACCGATAAAAATGTTGATATAATCAGATTGTCTGCGAGTAGCTCTGTCCGCTGAAAATAGAATCCATCATACGCGAAGAATTGCGCGATGCACATTTCTTTCCTTGACAGGTGATAAGTAATGGGCTCTAGAAAATCCACCTCGAAGTCAATCCAGAGGTTTCAACAAGTACTCTCGACTAGTATTTAATATTTAAGTACTTAAGCATTTACAATTGAAGCCATCTCCGGAAGAAGGGCCCATGAAACAACAAGTGTGCTCTTCAGCTAAAAATCTCCGTTTGCTCGCAATGCAAAATTCTCACGAAGAGCACACCTACTGTTTTAGTGGCCCTTCTCTCGGAAAGAGCTTCAATTATGTTTGCATATGTATTTAGGTGTTCGCTAATCCCTTCGTTTTTTAACTCATTCGTCGTGGTTAGAGAGAAGGCGCTGAGTGCCCAACGATCGTTAAAATCTAGAACGTAGCAATTTTTTACCATAAACTTTTTTTTTCCATGTTATCTTTAAAGTTGGATTCATCTTGTTGCCTTCGGGATCTTTAACCCTTTAGGTACTAAACCTCCACATATTTGTTTCCTCTAATTTGTTTTGCATGATTTCAATTCACTGTATTTGAAATGAAAGAACGCAGAATGGTGGGCGATTCAAAGATTGCTTCGTCGAGCGCCTTCAATCGGAGGGGTAGGCAAAAACAAGTACAGCGGATCAGGAATATTTATCTACTCGCTTGATTTGAGCAAGTGGTGAGTCGAATGATTTCATTCGGTACTAAAAGTGTTAAAGGCCGCGAGTTGCCGCCCGCAACATCTACCTGAACGTTTCTAAAATATGACGTTTTTGAGTTATAGAGTCTGAAATAATGAAGTTGCATAAAATGAGCTGAACTTGACGTTTTACCCTCCGTCCATTAGACCTCCCTGTTTCTTGTTTTTCCACTGCTTTGTGTTTCTTGTTTTGCCACTGCTTTGTTTTTCTTGGAATATGTTTATTAAAATATTCAGTCTGAAGAGAAGAATTCCTCAAACTTTCGCCCAGGCCATTATCTGTTTCTTTCATCTTATATCCGCAGTGAATGTTCTGATTAAGATATTTTCTGAAGGAAAAATATTTGCCAAAATCGTTGGAAACAGTCAGTAAAGTAATTTTTCTAAAAAAAAAAAAAAAAAAAAAAAAAAAAAAAAAAAAAAAAAAAAAAAAAAAGATAAAACTTCACGCAGGTAGAGCAATTTAATTTCTGTCACTGCTTTGGATTTCTAGTAAATAGTACTAATAGAATTACCTTTGATAATGGAAGTAGTCACTACTTTTTCATGAGCTTCTTGGTTTGAGTTTCGAATCCGTAGAGCAGCAATCTCAGACACTGTTGGTTTGAAGTTCAAACTTTGAACCCGTAATGATTTAAGCAGGTGCAAACCTACCTCCTCCGCTTTTTTTGCCAGTCCGACTGATGTAGTAACCTTGCAAAGTTAACAAAAAAATGCAGCAATTAGCTCATTAAATAGAGAGGAATGGCAAAAGTCTTATGTGTTTATCGGGCATATACATTCGGTGTTTGACGAAAGACCTGCTTTATCTCATGTTTTAGTGAAGAGAAATCAACATGTGAAGTAAGTTGCAAAGTGCACGAATAAGTTTCAAGTCGTTCATCAAGTATTTTCTTGTTTACCCATTCTCAAATAAAATAAAATCAGAGATTTGCTCTCAATTACCCTTTTTGTGCGCTGTCTGGTCGTAGTATTTTAGTGTTTCTTTTTTTCTCTAACAATCAGTGCTATCTTTTTCGGTTTTTAACGATTTCGCTCTAATTCATTTTAATTTTCAGCCATTACTAGAGATGCAATAGAGATTTGACTCGAGTCTGCTAAATCGGTTCACATCACGGCTGATAACGGTGACGACAGTGGGAAAACTCATGTCCTCGAACGACAACTTTCCTTTGCGAATAATGGAAGTCAACCAACCAGTCATTTCACAATCGCGTCGTTTCACTGTAAAAATGATCGGAAACTCCACATTAAACGCTAACGATGTTAGTGATGTAGATCAGCAGACGGAGAAACGAAGCATCGTATAACGAGCTGGAATGTGTATTGTGTATGTACATCTCACAGTTGTTGCCGATTCTCCTGTCAATTCTCCCTCCCAAATAAATGAAAGAATGCATTTTTTTGAACATACCGTCAATCGAGGTAACTTGGAATAGTGGTCTAATTTAAACTGTTGTTTTAATTTGTGCCTGCTGATGGCAGCACTACACGGACAAAAATAGTTGGTAAGATTTACCATCATGATGACTGATTTCTGCACCTGCCAAAAAGATTGTAAACTTTACCAGTTATTTGGTTGAAAAGAACAAGAGTCTATTTCATTCAACCCGATATATAGTCAAGTTTACCATCTTTTTGGGGGGTGTAGAAATCAGTCATATGATGGTAAATCTTACTAACTATTTTTTCCGTGTACTATGGCGGAGATGTTAACTGTTTTGCTCAGATCTTTCTCTTGGGCACAACTGTGTACTTCTTTTGCCACAGCAGTGCTGTCAGCAGGCATAACCTGAAAATACACTATATTGTCTCAAGTTACTCTAATTATTTACTATACACTCCGGGCCCCGGGGTGCCTTTAAAGTTTTTCAGAATCAAAAACCTGAAATAGAATTAGACAGAAAGTTGATGCTAAAAAAGAAAGGTGAGTTTTAATTGGTTTGAGCCAATACTAATGTCAAGAGAAATCTCGAAATCAATACAGGACGGCGGAAAGTCCTTGCATGACCTAAACCTTGAGGTTCGGTATCGTGAAGTCACCTATAGTAGACATTTTCGAGCAATTCAGAAGTTTGAATCAGAATGACAAGGAAAGAAAGGACAACTTTTTCTTTGCTCCTTAAAATGATCACCAATTTGTTTCATTTCAGCCCAGGGCTGACTTCTCTTCAAGCACCGGAAGATTCCTCCGTTGCACTTTAGTCTGAAATTGAATAAAAGTGGCAAAAAATCAGTGGCATAAAGATCCATTAAAAATCATCTTTTCAACCTTTTAAGGTTGATTCAAAACTTTCAAACATCATTTCTCGGTTTAAATTACTGGAAGGGTTCTTTGTGATTAAAATTTGCCTCGAAAAGTTTTTAAATGACGAACAGATATGAGACATTTTCTATGTAGTTTTTGGCCTTAATTTTCGATGTCAGACTATAGCTTGTCGCTTGGAAATTTGACATTTCGACGATATTTTTGAATCTTCCCGGACCACCTTTGACATGAACGGCGGCAACGTTGGTAAAGTCTGAAAGCTCAAAAGCGGTCGCTCATTAACGCTGTCAAAAGCGGTGCCTAGACATCAATCGGAAGCAACTTAGATTACAAGTTGGGAGGAAGCGACCGACTCACCCGCTCTCCCTTCCTAATCCTCTCCGCCATCCTTTAACGCACCTCACCCGCGCGCGCCGCGCGAAACAGACACAATTCTGACGTCTCTTAGCGCCTGTACTTATCGCGCACACAGAAAGAGAGGTCTGTGGGTCGTTCAGCGAACCAATCATTATCATCTTGAACGAAAGTAGAAAAATGAATGAATCAAACGAACGCTTGAACTAAATCCTTCAGAAGTCTTTGGCACACCTTAATTTTTGCGTATTTTCCTTTCATCTTAAATATCTTTAAAGAGCCCGTTGCCACTTTTTTCCCCTAAAAAATGTTGAGCACGGATTCGAACATGAATATATTACGATTTGCGCGTTTAAAAATATTAACATTATTTCCTAAGCTTAATAAATGAAAGCAAACGAAAATTGACTATCTGATTTTATGGTTGTACATTTCAGCACATACGGCAATACTTATAAATTCGCTGATCTGTATTATTTTCTGAAACGGAGTAGTTTTTGTCACTGATTTCTAAAAAGTTGGGAATGTTTTGATAATTTGAAGGTGATTCCGGAGAGTGAAGAGCTGAAAGACGCGAGTATTTTTGTGCATTACAGTCATGAACTGAGCTAAACTGTTACTTTCTCACTCCCTATAGGGTAGAGAAAGTATTGTAATCATGAAAAATTTGAAAATTGAGTTAGCTCATTTCTTGGCATTTGATGCCCCAGGAACCCAAAAAACCATCCCAAAAAATGTCCGTCCGTCTGTCTGTCTGTGTTTCTGTGTGTCTGTGTGTCCGTCCGTCACGGATGATATTTCCTCAACTATTCATCTGTTTGCATTCAAATTTGGCAGAAGAATTGATTTCTACTTTCCAAGAGGAGCTTTTTCGGATTTTGTCCAAAGTTAAATTAGGGGGTTTAACCCCAAAAAGGCCAAAAATGGCAAAAAATGGAATTTCTAAAAAATGGCTCTAAGGATTTCCTTTAAACTTGGTGAAAATGCTCCTAAGAGAGACAAATCGAATGGCATTATTCGTTTTTTCGAGAAAACCCTAATAAGGGTAGTTATGGGAGAGGGGGTGGGGGAAATGGGGTAAAATACCCATTTCCGAGAGCACTATGATGATGATTTTCTTGAAACTTGGAGAAAATACTCTAAAGACTGACAAATCGAATGGCACCAATCATTTTTCCAAGAAAACTCAAATAGGGTAGTTACGGGAGAGGGGGTGGGGGAAATATGGCAAATACCCATTTCCGAGAGCACTACCACAAGGATTTCCATGAAATTTGGTGAAAATATGCTCCTAAGACAGACGACTGGAATGGCGTCTTCGTTTCTTCTCTTCTACCATAATATTCTCAGAAGGGTAGTTTTAGGAGAGGGGGGGGGGTAAACAAGTAAACTTCAATTCCAGCAATGCTGCATTTAGTCCATTTGAAGGCATGAAAAAAATCAAACTACCAGAGGTACAGAGTGCTCTCCACTGAATCGATAATTTACATGGGTTTAAATGGACTAATGCAGCTTTGCATGATTGCACGTGACGTCACTGATATTATTTGAAAAGTATAAACGTACTCACTGTTAAATTCCAATAATAGAGTATGAAAAGTAAATATTTGGTGATATTAGTCAAATTATGCAGCTCCAACGAGAAAACCTAAAACCCCGTGTGGAATTTCTACTTATTCGTGCTTGGAGCTACCACGATAGGGAGAAATAACTTTGGTGCACTAAAACTTCAAATATAAAATCACTAACATAAAAATTAAAAAGATAGGTATTCATGTTTCACCGGTGAAATTATTTTTTAAGAAACTGAGGCCAACAAAGGGATTACAAACGAAATGACCAACGAACCATGGATACAGTCCCTGTAGATGTTTAACTACTAGAAAACCATAAAAAATATTGGAAATTTGACTTTTTTTTTTCATGCCCATGTCCGACCCTCTCCATTGACTCGATCCACCGTGCGCCGCGCGCGACGCGCCGTAGCGGGACGTTGAATTTACTTGTATTCAAATGGGCGGAATCGACTTTTTCATCCGGGGTTTAACTACGCCTAGAGTCAAAGTTTTGAACCAAACACTAAACCAAAACCAACTTTTTTTTTTACAGCAACTAGAAGTATTGAACAAGATTTTCATCGTACTGATTTGATTTTACTCTACAGTTATTGAGAAAATCGCCGCCAAAGATGCCCCTTTCCCCGCGCTCAAGACCATGTAATTCTAATTTCATATACGGCGCGAGCGGACTTGCTGCCTCCAGGTGGCCCTCAAAGTGGCTGCATATACAGACCTATCGCGGCACGCTTTACCAATATATAAATTGAATTGGAGTTCTCCTGCTTGTGTTTTATTTAACTGCTTGTCACTGAAGGTATAGAGGTTCAAAATTAATGGCTGTAATGAATGGTCTAGAAAGAAGAACAGTTTAGTCTTGCCTCGTTTGCTCCTGTCCCTCAATCATTGGCGGCTCGTGCAGTTTTGCAACCATGTTTCTGTCTTGCTGCTTTGAAACCATGCAAAAGTATCGATTTTTGGGGGTTCAATGAAAGTCCTGAAGATCGATTCTTTTACACAGGTTTAAATGATCTTGCAATATTGCACAAGCTTTCACTGCCCCCAATCATTCGCCCCCTCGCTTTATGTTTCAATTCTTTAATAATAAATATTTCTTCCAAGGACCTAGGTTTTTAAAGACGAGTATAGATTGTTTTTTTCTACTTTTAATGCTCTTTGAGGAGGGGGGGGGGCATTAAAAAAAGTAAACGGATTTGGAGATAAGAAACACACTGTCAGAAAAATTAACACAATTTTTCGGTGAATATGGGAACTGGGTCAAATCTCGCACAAAATCGGTGTTGATTTTTCTGTTTCATTTTTATGCCGTGCGTTTTCAACACTAATTCAATCAAAAATGTTTCATAACACTCGGACTTGAGTTGATTTTCAAACATATTTAGAGTGCTTTCTTGTGATAAATCTGAAATATTGTGTTCCTCTCTTATCTAATGTTGTTTCATTCCACTTTAGCCAGTACATAATTCGCTAAATTCGGTGTGACTGATCCCGTGTTCAAAGTTCTAGGCGACTCAAGTTATGTCCCATTCTACACTACTATCTGGCTCGTCACAGAAGTTTGTGTATTCAGACTATGTATTCGTGTTATTCATCAATGAAACTCGTGTTCAGTTCCTCACCACCTGTGTTTCAAGTTATCAAAATCTGGTGTGACTCAAAACGTTTTCTGAGTTCTGAACTTTTCACGGTTTGTTTTACTGAACACTAGTGGAGTAATTCATCACCGAGTTTTAGTGTAACTGAGTCTTTTTTTTTTGTCCTCTCTACACAATATGTTTTTATTACTACACTCCTTGTGTAGTTTGTAATCGATATTCGGAGTGAATAAACCGACCCTTCATGCTCACCACTACTCAAATTGTGCTCAGTTGAAACCCAATTTCGTTGTTGGTTTACCGGATTTGGTGTGACAGAATCAACTATCTGAGTTCTTCACCATCCAAATGTTGTATTGAAATATTGTTGTATTACGGTATAATATTAACCATTTAGTGTTGAAACGCACGGCAAAATTTATAATATAAATATTTACACAGATTTGTGCGCTATTTGACCCAGTTCCCATATTCACCTAAAATGAGCACAAAGTACACAGCATCCGTGTGATATAAATTTAAGTTTTATAGTCTGTTCAGCGAGTTAAGAGCCATGGGCTGCCGAGCGAAAACGCATTATTTGACAACACTGCTGGGCATTCAAGAAAGATGTGAGGCAAATAAGGATCTCTCATTGTCAGTTCCTCCAGAGGCGAGTTTGGAAGATCCGTCTCTGGACCATCTTTTGTTCAACGGCTACCGCTAACTTCATTGTTTTATAACGTTTTCTTTCAATTCTGTGTTCTATCGGAAATTTCTTTCGCGAATTTAAAGACAATTATGACCACATGTTTCGATCTTAGCGCAACTTTTCCTTGAGATGGACTCGAAATTTCACGCATATAGGCCAAGGTTGTCAGAATTAACAGAGTGAACTCTGAATTTTCCTGAACTCATCATTCACCTATCTCGAGCTATTTGCTTGAAATTTGGAGTCAATCACAAGGAAAAATTGCGCTGAGATCGAATATGTGGTCAGAATTTGTCTTTAAATTTCCGGAAAGAAAATTCGGATAGAACACAGAATTTGAAGAAAACGTTACAAACAATGAAGTTAGCAGTAGCCGTTGAACAAAAGATGGTCCGAGGACGGATCATTCAAACTAGCCTTTGAAGGAACTGACAGTGAGAGACCTTTTTAATTTGTCTCACATCTTTCTTAAATGCCCAGCAGTGTTGTCGAATAATAATGCGTTTTCGCTCGGTAGCCCATATGGCTCTTAACTCGCTGAACAGACTTTAGGCCTACATCGTTGCCTGGCAGCGCGCGGAAATAATCGTACAAATGTTTAGACGCGTCGCGCCCAGTTCGGCAACACTGCACATTCTCCATCTGTACTCTTCCAAAGACTTCTTTGTAAGGTAAGTGTACCAGTACCCGGAACGTTAAGGAATTTTCAGACTTTGAGAGCTGAGTAAAAATTGAAAATCAACTGAGAAATGTGAGAAGCACATATTTAGTTTCAGAATTTAATCAACTTTCAAATGATATGTAGGTTTTTTCAGTTTACTTCATCAGTTATTTTGGAAAAAAGGAAACATGAGAGAAAGTCGAAATGTACCATTTTCCGGAATTCTTGTGCTTGACTGTTCCTAACTCTGGAAACTTTGTACCAGTAATCCGGAAAATGCTAATAAAACCATCAGTTAGGATGGAAAAAAAACATAATGTAATAAACACTGTAAAAATTGCATCCACATGATAAACATTATTTTCAGTAGAAACTGTACTTTCTTTAAAGCAGAAAACAACAAATACTGATGCATCCTAGGAAGTGAATCTTAACCTCCAATCTAATGAGCATCATCCGAAGTTTTTCTAATCGAACATAAATAATCTCCCCCTAGTAATAATTCTAGACTACTCAGAAGACTAATAAAAAATTGAGTCATAGAAAGCTGAATTATTATATTATTAAAGTTAAAACACTCATATAAGAATGTTCCTATGCTTGGAAATCATTTCCGGATACTGGTGCTTTTTACGAATTTTGTGTTCCTATACCCGGAACGGATAATAAATAAACAAAGCTTGCCCAAAATTAAAACTTTATTAATGGAAAATTCCTGAAGATACAGAGAACATAATATCGTCACACGACGGTAAAATACCGAAAAATAAAGTCATGAGACCTTATTTACGCTTACTGATTTCTAAGTCAACGACTTTAAGTATTCTGGCCTATGGGAAGGTTCTCGAGTGACGTCACTTTCAAAGTATATTCAGATGATTGTTGCAGTGAAACAGTTTATTTATGCTGTATAGTTTCACCCTCTATGTGTAGAATTAGAAAACATACCGCCCCTTTCAAAGTTTGCCTATGCAGCTTATTTTTTTACGAAAAACCGGTGAATTTCCGGCTACTGGTACACTTCCGGGTACTGGTACACTTACCTTACTCTTCTAAGAGGTCGAATTCAGAAGGTGCACATGTACCAAGAAGGTTAGATATATTTAGTGGGTGTAAATGGAGAAGTCGCAGCGTTGCCATACGGAACGAGACGCCACTGCATTAGAATTTCTTTCAGCATATAAGAAATGAAGTCAAATTCGTTTAACTGTAGATGCATGAATTAACTTATGGACTAAATGTTGGGTTTCATGTGCTTCAGTGCTGAACTTGAAATCAATTTGAAGGAAGTTCTGATGAATTTTAGGAATACAATGGAGCGAGATTTAATGAAAAAGATAGTCTTTCAGAGAAAAGGACGCACCGCATAAAGGTCTCATTCGGTGTGACTTAAAATAATCGGATGTTTATAAAATGATCAAAGGTATTGAAAAAATAAAATAATGTATTCAAAAAATTTTCCGTGAAAAGAAGAAAAAACTTAATCTATGTACACTGAAAAAAAGGATCGCGATCTAGACATAAAAAGTTTGTGCCCAGAACACGAGCGGCATGGGCAATATGTATACACCAGTACCAACGTGCTCTGGGCACAAACTGGCACAAACTTTTAAACTTGTTCTGGGGATGAATTCGGGCGCGATCTGGAATGGGTTCAGGACCCGAGCTTACGAGGGGACCCTCATCTGGGATGGTTACCACACCCGTCCCGGGATGTACTTCGCAGGCGCATCCCGGGACGGGTTCTGAACGCAAACTTAATCTGGATGGTTGCCACACCCGTCCCGGGATGTACTTTCAGCACGATTTATACTGTGATTACTCATCAAGCAGAAAAACATAAAATCAAATACGTGCAGGAAGGTGGACTTTTCGTTGATTAAATAAACCGAACAAAATAAGATACACAATTTCGAAAAAAGACAAGACAAGAAAACAACAGATTACTGGGCAAACACTCACCAACACATGATCATAACAAAGATTAAGGTACACAGGTATCCTAACGTACAGGAAATGTGCGAAAGCACCACTACTTCACTAATTCACTTTCTTGAGGAACTAAGAATAAAAATTTCCCATAACATTCACTAACTTTTGAGCACAAGACTCGAGAAGAAAACGCGAAATTATAAACGGTTATACAATCGCCATTTCTGCAATCTATGTTGATGCATTGGGGCCCTTATACCTACTTAAAGAGGCAAACTTTGACTAAACAAACACAAACACGATAGGATACACGCGTTTCTGAAAATAACAAGACAATAAAACTTCGGATCACTGCAAATACACGAAACATTCCGTTTTGTTTTGAAAATGGACGCTGATTTTCGCGCGAATTCGTACACCGCATAGCTCATGTCAGAAATGCTCTTAATTGACAATCCTATAAGCCCTAATCACCGTGAAATACCAACATTACTTGTATTAACTTCACTTAGAACTTGAGTTGAAAACTTTCACTGAGTGTAAGGTCGTTTTAATCATGATTTCTTCCCTCTCGCGAGACGCGTGACGGAGGGCGTCGTCATTATTTGTAACTGACTAAAGGTCGATAAAAACCTGTTGGGTTTCGTTACCGCGAGAGTAGAGGGCGAAAGCAGCCCCTTAACACAGCCACTGTGAAGGTAAAAGTTAAAAGGTTTGATGATAAATCCTGTTACTAACGATACTAGAGCTGCGGGAAAGGAAAGAATAGACGAATGTCACATCGGTCGGTATAGTCGATATGCAGCAAGCAACGGCACTCTTATGTACAAACCCATCTAATTTGTTGTTTGATGGATTCGGACCGATGAGATGTGGCATTATTTGTCTATTCTTTTCTTTCCCTAGCTCTACTAATGAGAAAAATTTAAAAAAATGCAAAGACGGCGGTTACCATAAAGAAGCGAGAAAAACTGCACGGACCTTCTACGACTAGAGCAACGAAACGACTGAAGACTGAAGAGGTGTGCTGTCATGGCGACCATGAGGCGACGAATCTCACACAATGCTTCAGCAAAGCTTAACACAAACTGTGTTCAGGCTCACACAAGAAAACTCAATGCGTTTGTGTCTTCACTCAACATTACTCAAGAGGAGTAGCAGAGAACGAACACGTGAGTGAAGAAAGAAATTATCATTGTAATCTCATACTCAGACTCGGCACCGTTTTTCTGAAATTGTGTAATGTATTGCCCTTGATACTGAATTGATTCATCAAACAATAAAGGTGATCTTTTACAAAAAAAACACAAAGAGAGAAGGAAAGAACCGGCGTTCGAGTAAAGAGAACGACAAATGTGTAGACTTAAATACTCCATTGTGTGAGTCTGAATTCAGTTTGTGCGGATGATTGTGTACAGCACCAAGGTAATTCATGGTCCAATTCGACTTTTTTATTCACACAAATATAGGGCAGTTGAGTCGTTTTCTTTAAATGCAGATTATAAAAAGAGAACAAATCAAGGATTTTTGTTTGTTTTTGTTTTCTATACTTTTACTTTTGGAAGCGGGAACACCGAGTAATCAGGTTTAAGGTTCCGAAAAATTGATAAGATTTGAAACCGTTCCAGCGGCTTGCCTTCGATACTGCGAGATCGCCATTTGTGCCAGCAGAAAACAGAGCTAATCGAAAGACGACATTTTCATTCCAATGCGTAACAGTAATTTTGTTTTCAGGTCTGCCTGGAAGGCGGATGGAGCGAAAATCTCTTTGAACTCGAAGTTTAGCCACCAAAACTCACAATAACGCACTTTTGAAAATCACAAACCTCTATGCTGATCATACGGTATAGCCTTTTTTTATGTTCACAATCGTCCACTGTGAACGTGTGGATGAAAGTAGTTCGCGGTTCACAAGCGTCCGCATGCTTTTGAGCTTGCGAACGATCGTGGACCGCGAAGGAAATAATGCGGGAAGGTTTTTAGATTCAAATTAGACTAGATTTAACGAAATTCTTTCTTGATAATAGACGCTTCATGACCCATAGCGTACCGCTGTGAAACCGCTGCGGACGATTGCGATAATAAAAAAGACGGCTTATTACAAAAATTGAATGAGACTGATGGAAACTTTACGCTCTAGAACTTTGTCCCTTTGTGTTTTTCCTCTGGACGTGGCCGCTTATCGAGCTGAGAAGAAAAAGTCAACGAAAAAGTCGGATTTTTTGCCCAAGTCCCGTGATCCGCAATTTTAGAAATCAGATTGTTGTTTCGATTCACGGAGGAGCGAGAAATAAAATAATTCTAATCCACCGTATCGAAATTTCTTATTCTTCCTTTTTTACTCTTTACATTGTATGCGCAAGACGCGTCGTAAATGAGGTGAATGCTTTGCGGTTCGTATATACTTATACGATCGGGTCATTCACCAATCTCATTCAAACCTATACATTTATGACTCGCCACAGTTTTTTACATTTATCTCGGAACGAGCGACGGAATAAGGGATATGAATATTTTGGACTTTGCGACGTAAACACAGAAAAAAAAGATCGAGTTCGATGTATCGACGCTGAAACAGCCCATTGGTTAAAAGCCGCTCAAACGCACGAGTTTGATCGAAAGGGAATAGTATTACATGTATGTCGTTAGAGAGGAAATAAAGCATTAATGAAAAACGCACGACTCTCTCAAATATTTATGTTCATCCCTACCTAGTACCTTCAGTTTGGCGGGGGGGGGGGGGCTTAAAAGAAGCTCGTACATCACTCTTAAAAAAAGAGTCGCCGATGTGCCCCAGTCCAGCTCCGTATCCGAACATCTCCGAATCTCTAAAAACAATGACCCAACCTCGGGGAGAAACGTGATAAGGACACGAAAGAGTCCATTAAAACGTCTAATTCGGAAGGGGAAAAAATACATGGTGAGAAGGGGGGGGTGAGAGGGGTTGAACGAGGAATCGGTGCAGAGATGAAAATCTCTGCCTCTTTGTTCCAGCCCGCCAGCCAAACAGCTTACCTATATCGAATTAGTATCAGAGACTATCAGGTATTTCTTTTTATCCAAATAACTCCTCGTATGATCTGATAAGTCGCTAAAAGCGGCGGTGAACCAGAAATTATACCAGGCATTCCATTCGGAGGGTACTTAACTTGGAGCTGATTGTGAGTCGGTCGTTTGAACGACACTAGAAAATGAATGAAAGAATGAATCAGAATCTAATAGAATTAAGCGATTTTTCCACCTTAAGTATGTAAAAAAGTGCCTTTCCCCCCTCAAAAAGACCTCAAATGTCTACAAAATATAAATGGACCAATTTTCATTATCGGATTTTTTTTTATTTATTTATTTACTTTGTTCCCCCATGAATTTCTGCCTTTGTCTTAAATTTCTGACAGAGATCCGCTCTGGATTTTTAATCATGTTCAAAATGTCGCTTGAAAACGCGCACATTGGGAAAGTGCCTTTCCCCCCTCAAAAAGACCTCAAATGTCTACAAAATATAAATGGACCAATTTTCATTATCGGATTTTTTTTTTTATTTATTTATTTACTTTGTTCCCCCATGAATTTCTGCCTTTGTCTTAAATTTCTGACAGAGATCCGCTCTGGATTTTTAATCATGTTCAAAATGTCGCTTGAAAACGCGCACATTGGTATGCTACAAACTTTGGATGTACAGTATTGCAGTACAATAAATAAACCTTAACTCGGATGATGACTTTTGAGTTGTCGATCAGTGAGATTTTATTGAAGTCAATTTTACGGTACTACACTTATCCAATTATTGTAGCACCGCTCCGTTTTTCCAACATCTTCAAGTAAATTGGGACGGTGCGTTTTCCTCATATCCGTGTTGGTATCTGCAAAACAGGCATGATAATGAACAGTTAAACATGTCGTTGGATGCTGATGATTCTGACTTGAAATTCATTTGAAACCTCAAAAAACATTCTTAAAAGTATATTCTATAAAAATTACTCACTAGTGAAGCGAGAGATACCATAAATCCACTCACAACCTCAAGAAATTCGTTTCTTGCAATTTGAAGAGAGCGGTCCTAACCGCTACTTCCTTTGCTGGAATCAATATTCTCAGCATAGAAAGCTACAACTAGATAAGACTCGTCCCCATGGTGATCCGCTCATTTGACCGCCATCTTTGACCAGGGGCGTGTCACGCTTTCAAGGGGGGGGGGCAATAATGAAATTTTGCCCCCCCCCCCCCCCCCGCGAACAAAATTAGAAATTTGATTACGTTTTTGTTTTTGTTTTTTTTGTTTTTTTTTTTGTTTTTGTTTTTTTTTTTGTTGCTTGTTACACACTGATTTTGCCGCCCTTGGAGAGTGCCACCCGGGGCAAAGGTACCCATATGCCGCCCCCCCCCCCCCATCGACACGCCCCTGACTTTGACTTTTGTTAGATGCATTTTTGACATTCCGATGGTATCAGTGTGATTTTCACGAGATTCTTCATCAAAATCTCCCTTCCACAACGCTGTAGCAAAATTTTGCAACAGACCCATAGTAACTTGCACCTTTGCATCAAATCACGTCACACACCGTCCATCAGCGGATACAGGAATTTGTCTTTCTCTCTCTCCTTCCGTTTGAACGCATGTGTTAGAAAAGGATATCAGATGGGGACCATCAAGTGACTTTAGGCTCTATCTCCGTCCTTTTCTAACACACGTCTCTAAAAGGGTAGGAGAGAAAGAAAGAAATATTCCTGTATCCGCGTATGCAACCGTTTTCGATGTGCTTCAACTGGTTAAATTTTCTCAGCAAAGTTTGATCTAAACTAACGTAATAATTACGTTTACGTTTTTGCCCTTTGTTCCTCCTCCTACAGAGATGGCTGCTGGCGGGCTTCTCGCTTCTCTTATAGCCGCACGCCGGCTCCACGCCTCGGCTGGAACAGTTAATCCGCTTTGGTGACTCTATTCACTGACAAAATTCCCAACATGAGAGATCCTTTTGGATTCACGCTTTATACAACAAGACTAAAACTATCAGAGATGCACTTACTCTCGTGGGAAATTAATCGAACTAACGGGTTTAATGAACGAGTCAATCCAGTGAATTGGATCCAAGAAATAACCGTATCATCGTAAGTATTCACAATCTTACATGAAAAGTACTTCTCCGCTGTGTGATACTCTCTCATGGAGCTTAACCTACCTTCAGGAGCTTCCGACCTGCCATCCTCGATCAAATATCCTTGATCGTGTTTTTCACGGCTTCGGATATACTCCACTATCTCCCTTGCTGTGTCCATTGATGGAGGATAGCAGCAGATTTAGGGTTTGTCTAACAAATTATCTGATCTCTCCACTCTCTGATCACATATTAATTTATGGTATGCGGTTCTCTTTTGATCTTTCTTCTCCCCCTTACCTTTGGTGGATCCAGGAACACTTTCTCCTCTCTCTCTCTCTCTCTCTCTCTCTCCTCTCTCTCTCTCTCTCTCTCTCCCCCTTTCCTCTCTTCTCCCTCCCCTCCCCCTCTCTCCCCCCTTCTCTCTCTCTCCCTCCTCTCTCCTCCCTCCCTCTCTCTCCCCCCCTCTCTCTCTCTCCCTCTCTCTCTCTCTCTCTCTCCTCCTCCTCTCTCTCTCCCCCTCTCTCTCTCTCTCTCTCTCTCCTCTCTCTCTCCCCCTTTCTCTTCTCCCCCCTTCTCTCTCTCCCCCCTCCTCTCTCCCCTTTCTCTCCTCCCTCTCCCCATCCTTCTTCTCCCTCCTCTCTCTCCCTCTCTTCATCTCTCCCCTCTCTCTCTCTCCCCTCTCTCTCCCTCTCCCCCCTCTCTTTTCCACTCTCTCTATCTCTTCCCTCTCTCCCCTTCTTCCCTCTCTCTCTCTCTCTCTCTCCCTCTCTCTCTCTCTCTCCTCTCTCTCTCTCTCTCCTCTCTCTCTCTCTCTCTCTCTCTCTCTCTCTCTCTCTCTCTCTGCTCATTTTGAACGCGTGTGTTAAAAGAGGACGGATTAGTGGCAGTCACGTGACTGTCGTCCCTTTTTCTATTCTTTTCTATCGAATGCGTTGGAATGAGCAAAAAGAGAGAAGGACAAAATTACGGTGCGCTGCGCATGCGCAAAAGTGGTGGCTCGTGCAATTTGGTAACCGCCCGCCCTCTTCCCATTTAAACGAATGTAAAACAATCGATTCTCCGTAGGTTGTCATCCTCTTCCTGAATCGATTGTTTTACATAAGTTTCAATGGAAAAGTTTACTTGTTTCCCAAACGCACGAGTCACCACTAATGCGCAATACAGCAATAAAACAAGAAGGCATCTTTCCATACGTGGTGATCTCCAGAAAAGCGCCCACCTACATCTTAATCTTCATTAAACTGAAATTTAAATTTAAGTAGGATTTTTAATGTTTTTCTGAATTAATTAGAGCAAAGTAATGCAAAGTTACTTAATTAATTGAGTCGCTGATCTCTAAAACGCGACCTCACTTTTTCCTCCTTTCCCCTTCTTTTTTTGCGATTCTTCTTTTCCTGTCAATTATTGCTTTGAATTGGAAATAAAAGTGAGATGATAACTGTAGTGGAAATGCAAAGATGGAGTCAAAACTTGTATGAACGGAGTAAAAAATTCTCGTTTAGATGAGCTGTAGAACGTCTCATAATGTTATCAGACCCCACTGTATCCTTGTATTTGCAACCCTTGCTCTTTCCGTACGAAGCCGTGAGAGATCGTATCATTGTATGAGGCAAACTTTAAGCTCAATGAAATATTCGTCTGCTCTCTTGAAAATGCGTGTATCAAAGTCATTGACGTTATCATTGCATGTTTTCCTTATACCCAAAGTTATTTCTTATTGATGTGGTTAGATGGACAAAAAACTTTTTCCGGCGTTCAATCAATCGATTGTCAAGGAAAATATTCTCTTTTGAATTGTTTACTGTCGATCAAGCTCTGGATGTAAAGTGGGGACGCGGCACGGCAGAACTTTTTCAAATAAGAACGGAACTTTCAACATTTCCCGAACAAAAGAAAGAATGTTCTAATTCCCTATGGGTCAACGCTACCCCCTTCTCTCCTTGCCTTCTTGCCATCTATCCATACGTATTCCGTAATTACTCCGGATTTTTGCCATGCCCAAAGTTTTTTAAGGGTTTTTTCTATCGCTCTTAATTCCGGAGTTATGATATAGCAAAACTTACTTTTTGGATGCCCCTCGTAGTTTGGCGGTTCGCAAATTTAAAAGTCATCGATGTGGTCGGGGATCGTCATCAATCGTAGCACAGATTCATTCTCCACTAAGATACAACATATTTTGAAAGTTTTGGCATCTTATTTCCATTGATTTGCGAATATTTGAAAATTATGCATTTTGCGTGACGATCATCAAATACCCGCTTTGGAACTACTTATTGGAGATCCATTTGAATAGTCTGAAAAGGCCTTTTAAAGCGTTAAATTCCATCTTATAGCAACAACAAAAAAATGCATGGACGCTCCAAGTTCCCAGGACGTCCGGAAGACATCCGAAGGAATTTTTAAAAAAGTTTCGGATCTATGTGAAATACCCTCTTTTGATTTTTAAAATGTGATCAGCGAAAAAAAATCAAAAATCGGAACTCGTTTAAAACATTTTTTTTTTTTTTTTTTTTTTTTTTTTTTTTTTTTCTTTTATACCGGGATGGTTTATATCCACCTGAGTAAACTGTAGACACAGAATAATACAATCAGAACGGAAACTCTGTCGGATTTTGAAGCAAATTAATTTCGCGTCCGCTATGTTGGGATATAGGATGTTTACATCTAGATTCGCGCGTAAAAAAAAAAAATATAGGACATGATCCGCGAAATTTTCATTCTGAAATGCCATTAGAATAAAAGTGAGGGCGGAAACTTAAGATTTCTTTCCAGAATTTACAGAAATAATGAGTTTCAACACAAATCACACACGTCCGCCATGTTGGGATATAGGACCACTTAGCGTTGCCTCTTGGTGCCGTTAAATTCCAAACTTGCTTCCATTAGCTCTTATGGGAGTTTCCGTTCTGATTGTATTATTCTGTGCTGTAGATATATTGTTCCTCATTACTGAGGGACGATTGAGAGAATTCGATCGTCTCGGAGACATAAAATACCTATGAGATAATTTCTAGCTAGGCGGACTGAAACTTTAAAACAAACTTTTGTGTCAGTAACTCAATATAAAACTATGAAAAATACAAAAATTGGGGGGGGAGGGTGTTTATGTAGGGGAAAAATAAATATGCCAAAGATGACACATCGCTCCGCATCACTTATCGATGCACGCAACAAAGAATCCGGTCAAGCTATTACCGCCGATTTTATACCTAAGTATACTTCCAAGACGGTAATTCCGATAACGGCACTTTGCGGAAACTGGGGGACACAAGCGGTATATCACGTCACATACGACGCTAAAACTTATGATTTAAACGCCCTCGCCATGAGTGATCGCCGCAGAACATGATCATGAATGACGGAGCAGCATTATTGCATGCGCAAAAGCATTTCACACTTTGCCTTGTTGCCAAATTAAGCTATGCCTTTGCATAGTTGACTTGACATTGTGATGTGTTCTGCACAGAAAAAACCAATAACACGCATTATGGTAGTGCTGACAAAACCTTTGATAGAAAAATGACCCAGCAAAAGACTTTAAGCAGAGCTGAACAAAGGCTCTGCACACCTAACTAAAGTGATTTTGTTGCAAATGTTTGGTTGGCTCAACTTGCTGGGTCATATTTCCGCCGAAGGTTTTGTCAGCGCTACCAAAGCTTTTTTTCTGCTTTTTCTGTGGTAAAAGCAATCTTCGAGGAGGTTCCTACCAATAAATCCATTTATAGGACTAATCCTAGTATGATACTGCTCTGTTGGTTTGTGTATTTGGAAACGCTAAATCTTAAATGCCTTGAATTTACTCCAATATATTTTCAAAAAGCACAATTAATCAAAACCTAACCTTCAATTGACTAGCCAGTGAAGAGTCAGGAAACTATGGAAAAATCGTAGACGATAGAGGGAAACTTATTCAGAATTCGATTGCTACGGCTCATTTTCTGCAGGAAATGAGTTTTTCAGAAAGACTTAGGTAGAAGCCTGAAGATAGAAATTTGTCAAATCCTCTCCGTAAGATGAGTCTGATAGCGAAATGTCTGCAGTTTGTTTAAAATCAAAATGAGAGAGGTGTGTATTATTTTCGTTAGAGATCACCGCAATTAAGTTTTAGTTTTCTTATGCTAAACGCTCTGAAACACAAAAAACATAAATAAGTTTGCCATGCTTGACAACATTGGTCCTAACGGCACAAAGCTATTATATCGTCATCCTTTCCTTAATAACACCTTTTATTGTCATTGCTTGGTGGCCAGGCAGCCTTAAATCAAAAATCCAGTGTCGATCTCGCGAACTCTTTTATTAACACTTAACTTCTGTTTGATTCCCCAAGATTATTTGTCGGTTTTTTTTGTTGTTGTCTCGCTGACTCGGTACTTGGAGGGAATGCTTGCAATTGTGTCTTCGAAATGAGTTTTTCTTTTGTTTATGATACCTTCAAACGCACCTGTGGTTTTTTTCTCTCTTTTACTCTACCATTACTGTCCCAAGTTCGTCTTAGAATAAAGTGTCATGTAATCAAAAAATGAAGCATTGTCAAGTCAACGCCAAGGCGTCTCGTGTAATGATCTGTTCTTGATGCTTTGGCTTTGGCTTTTGATTTTTTTTTTTTTATTTTTTTATCGTCATTATTCTTATTGCTATGCTGACCGATTATTTAACAATTTCGATTGTTACGTACTTTGACTCCTCTCTCATCAAAGAAAAATCATCAAGTTTTTAGGGATCACAATCAGTGATTTTATCCTTTTATGATCCATAATGTTGGAGTTGAATTTTGAAACAATGCGCCGATTCAACCCAACAATTCAATGTCGCTCCGTTTAAATTCTGTCATTCATTTGAGTCGGTGCGTTGAACAATCGAGCATTCTTCTTTAATATCGAAAGAAGAGAAAATGTGACACGAGAGTCATAAAGTGCCTTATTGATGCTGAAATTTCATCACTGGCGGATCCAAGATTTTATCCTTCTCTCTCTTCTCCCATTAGAACGCATTTGTTAGATAAAGACAGATAAGAGGCAGTGACATGATTTTCGCCCCCTCTTCTATCCTTTTTTAACACATGCGTTCAAATGGGAAAAGAGAGAGAAAGACAATTTCTTGGATTCGCTAGTGAATTTCATGTCGTGTTGGATTTGATGTGACTTATTTCCTATGTGGTTTTAAAGAACCGTTGATCTGCAAAGCGTTTGAATACATCATTTCAGTTCTGATCGTGAATTTAAGAAAGATTACAATCGTGTTCGAGATGACGATGAAGCTGCGAGTGGGGTGTTGAGGAAGGATACCGTTATTTACGTTATAGTCATGCATAGTGAATGACAACAATATTTTTTACTTTGATACATATTGGTTGTTTCAATCCTGAAGATCAACATCTAAGTTATTGAATTATTTCAGTAAAGACCCATGCACCCGAAGTAAGTATTGATAAAAATGACAGGAACTGCGCACACGCAATAAAAAAGGAAAAAATCGAAGACATTAATTTCATTCGTAACAGCTGGCGCATGAGTTCTGCATCGACCGATTTGACGCAACCTGCCGCATTTCACGTAACCCGAACTTTTCTTGATTGTGAGGAAACAATAAAAAAAAAAATGAAAAAAATAAAAATATTAATGTTTTAATTCTTATTTTTTGTCACAAATTTCTAATAATTGAAATTCCATTTTCTGTTTTTGTTTACATTTTTTTCTATTTATTTCAATTTTTTATTTAATTAAAAAAACATTATTCTTAAGAGAGGAACGAGGCCAATGTTTTTACGGCGATTTTTTCTTTTTTTTAAATTAACTTTTGATTACTGTTGAGATACTTCACTCTTAAATGGCGGAGTTACGCAGGTGTCATGGGGGATTCCTGTCTAATCTGTTACTCTCTCTATAGGAACACTTACCTATGAAGGAAAACCTCAAATTAGATAGGAATCTCCCATGGTACATGCGTAGGTACATTATTACGCCTTAAACTTCAAAGTAATTTTAGTCATGTTTAACGTGCTCGTCGTATATCCCGCTGAACTTTACTCAAGAATTATCTATATTCAATCGCTTTATTGCAAAAGTTAGCAAGAACACCAATTTCGACCCGTAGCGTCACTCGTAGACAATCTTATCGATCGATTTAACCATGAAGTAAATAAATGATTATTAGCCAGCTGGAGAAACTTACTTCGTCTATATTCAATTCTAGTTATACATTCCTTCCAAACATTTTCTCAAAATTTACAATCAAACAAATTCAAACCGTCGAGTTTCGATTCATCTGACTAAAGACTATAGTTCGAAATCGGACCACCTTACTTGAGTTTAAATGAAAATACGCGCGCGCTCCCGTCATAAATAAACAACGGAAATCACAGGGATCATTAAAAATGTGAGAGGACAGCCCGAAAAGAGATAATACCTACTCAGGAATGAGAGACCTTTGGTTATTCAGAGAGAGAGAGAGAGAGAGGAGAAGAGAGAGAGAGAGAGAGAGGAGAGAGAGAGAGAGAGAGAGAGAGAGAGAGAGAGAGAGAGGAGAGAGAGAGAGAGGAGAGAAGAGAGAGGAGAGAGGAGGAGAGAGAGGGAGAGAGAGAGAGAGAGAGGAGGAGAGGGGAGAGGAGGAGAGAGAGAGAGAGAGAGAGGAGAGGAGAGAGGAGGAGAGAGAGAGAAAGAGAGAGAGAGAGGGGAGAGAGGAGAGAAAAGAGAGAGAGAGGAGAGAGAGAGAGAGAGAGAGAGAGAGAGAGAGAGAAAAAAAAGCGCCAGGGCTTCTCTCGCTCGCTCGGATGAAACGGGGCCGAAGTCCGAGTCCGTCCCGGTAGACTCATCTTGAGACTCAAGACAAGAGTATCGCAAGAAGTTGTTTAAAAGACACCCTCTCCTCTCCCCCCTCCACGTCCTTGTAATTTAGAAAATGTTAATAATGTTAACAAAACACGGCTGACGCGACGACGGCACTGCGCACCATGAACCAAAACACAAAATATTTTGATCATCATTTGATTTTGAGAAGAACTTTTATCGGTCCTTCTCACCCCCCCCCCCTTTCTCATAATTTCTTCGTTCCTACATTTATTCTGTTCTCCCCCCCCCTCTCTCTCTTTCAATCGTTCACTCAATATTTTCTTTATCTATTTAAAAGGACACCCTTAAACACCCTTGTATTAATAATTATATCTTACCATAGCCGTTCTTGGAATGTTTTTGAGTGCCCTCCACGTCAAGAATTCTATGGGTCGAAGTTTAGTGTGTGTTAGTTTATGTTCATTGCGCTGAGTGTTGAACGGTTCGCACGCTCTTCGCGCACGCATAAAATCTATTCGATTGTTCACCACCCGCCACTGTACAGCTAGTATCCATATGGACTGATTGAAAATAATGAAAGATCCAAATAATCGATACCTTTCCTCTTTCAAATGAGAAAGAAAGGATGCTCGATCGTTGACGAGCCGCCGTGTACTGAGGAAAATTTCATAGATATGAATGTAAATCATCAATTTCACAGGGTTAAATTGAGTTTGTGTTTCTAGATATGATTAAATGTCTTCTATTTTATCAAATTGATTCTAGTGGGAAATATATGGCTCATAGCTGTACTGGCAACACTGAATTTCAAATAATAATCTATACTTTTCACGTATATATAGTGTTTTTCTAAAAATGGTCCGATGCATTCGAAAAAAAGTTTCGAAACAGAAATTCCTGTAGTAGGAGAATTCTGGTCTCATTTAACCGCTTACGACCAGGTAGAGGTTATCAGGGGTCCGATCAAGTTGAAACACTCGAAGTCAAACTTAAGTTCAATCGATGACTCGAATCTGCATCGCCGACTATAATCAAAAAGAAGCATTCGTGGAAAGTGAGGATATGGTATATCAAGTCGAGGCCGACTTTTCGTCAACTTGATCAGGCCTCTGAAGAAAGCAAAGCTATATAGCTTAGTGGATAGTTAACTATTCCTACTTCGCGGTGCTCATGTTGCCTATTCCAGTAATTGAAGGCGCTCGATGAAATATTATTGTGTGAATGTTGATAGTTTGGAGTAGCTTTTCCTGTTAATGAGAAATCAAGCTACGGAAACGAATAACTCGGGCGTGGTATTAAAAGGGTCAAGAAGAATTCCGGCATTCCGACTAAAATGGCTAGAATATTCCTTAAAAAGACAAGAATGCTTCTGAAAGCTGACAGAATTTCTTTTCGGATAGTAAAACGATGGTCTACAATTTACGAGCATCAACGAACAATTAATAATTGGCAGTTTTCTGAGCATCAACGAACAGCAATTGACAATTTTCGAGCAATAACGAACTATAATTGACAGTTTCCGAGCAATATCGAACAATAGTTGACAGTGAACGAGCACCACCGAACAATAATTGACATTTTGCGATCATCAACGAACAATAATTGGCATTCATTTTCAAAGCAATAACGAACTATAATTGATAGCTAACGATCATCATCGAACAATTATTGACAATATACGAGCATCAACTAACAATAATTGACAGTTTACGAGCACCAACGAACAATAATTGACATTTTGCGATCACCAACGATCAATAATTGACATTCAGTTTCAAAGCAATAACGAACTATAATTGATAGTTGACGTTCATCATCGAACAATTTGACAATTTACGAGCATCAACTAACAATAATTGACAGTTTACGAGCACCAACGAACAATAATTGACATTTTGCGATCATCAACGAACAACAATTTACAGTTTAAGAGCATCAACGAATAATAATTTTTGATGTGGCCAATGCAAGTAAATTTTCAAATCCTGTGTGCGGTTGTCACAGGATCGACCCGACTCATCGTCTCGTCTCATTCTGTTCTCATCTCGGGTGGTCTAGCTGTCGTGGTGGCTCCCTCTCTGTCTAATCTTGGATTTCTGGATTATTTGATTCGGCTACCGTATGATAATGATTGCCTCCTCCGCTAAGCGAGAGGCGCGCTTTGTCGAGGACCGGCTACAGGCGCCCGCTCCCGCCGCCGCGGTAACAAACAGTTGAAAGCAAGCCGGTACTCGGTAGCTCAGCGCCAAGCGCCAAGCTCAGCTGATGAGAAGGAGTCAACAAAAATTACTGTCGACATTAAACTCGGACGCTACGCAATATTGCCATTTTTTCTCTCTTTTTTCATGGAATTGCAAATTAATTTTTGAAATGAAGCCTATTGGGTTTATGGATTTATTCGAGGAGTTTATGGAAAGAACATACAGAAAAAGTGAACGATATTGGAAGTTTTTACTGAAAAATTTGTTCTCAATGTAGGCCTGTGCGATGTTCGATGCATCGATCGAAGTTTCGATGTTTTCCTGCTATCGAATGGATTTGATGCTTGTTGTCAATCCATATGCATCGGAACTCGTTATAGTCTTTCAATTTTTCGACTAAAAACAGATCCAAGTGTCATTTTTTCCTCTAAAACCATCTCAGAAGCGTAAATAAGTATCATGATTTTTATTAACTTCTTATTTGTGACTTTTTAAAAATTGTTTCGATGCATCGACCAATTTTCGATGTTTTTTGGACATCGAACGTCGATGCACAAAAGTGGACATCGCACAGGCCTATCTCAATGCGAGGGAAAAAAATTATGTGGTAGTCTCATAAAATGTGACACCGATGTTTGTTTGGTGCGTATCGTGGAAACTTTATGCAGTGACGGAAGAGGAGCGCGGATGTGACATCGAATCATAGCTGTCATTTTGCGTATAATTAATTACATTTTTCAAGTCACCGATGAAATCCACCGGTTGAGAAAATATTACGCAATTCAGTTGAGTGTATGACTGTGCTGTACGAAAATACTCTGACCTGTAATCTTTACTCAAGTATAGTGGAGTCGTCGATGACTTAAAAAAACTTGCGGATATTTTAATAAAACAGCGAGTGCACCGATTAAGAATTAAAAGATTATAGATCAGAGTATTTTCGTGCAGTACTGTCACACACTGAACTGAACAGTGTAATCTTTTCTCAACCGGTAGCATCGTCGGTGGATTGAAAAATGTTTTTAGTTATACGCGAAACGGCAGCTCTGCGTCGAATTCACGAGAGAGTGAATGTTAAAAACTTTGATCATTTCCACTCTTGTCGTGGCGACAGGTAGGAGTTACTATAAGGTTCTCTCATGTGGCAACTCCGATAGTGGCAGACATACCTATTCAGTCAAAACTTTAATCGAAAACAAACACACGAAAACGAGGTAACGAGAAATTATATTGAATAGCACGAGCATCGAGCACGCTCGGTGGTTTTACGAAAACTGGAAGCCCAGGATAGTCAATCGGTCGGAAAACGAAAACACGCACGCTTTGGCGTGGACATAACTAGGGAATCATTTTTGAGTCTCAATTACGTCCCGTATGAACCAAACTGAGCAAGAAAACCAAAATCTTCCAAAAATGGTCTCCTTTGCCTTGTTTGGGTTAAAAAAAAAAAAAAAAAAAAAAAAAAAAAAAGGTAGTTTGGTTTTAACTAATACTGACATGACAGCTCCTCCATGAATTACGACGAATCGGACGACTGGCTGTATAATCATTTTATGAAATCACTCAGCACGCTTTTAAGAAAGGGGAAAAAATACGTTTATTTAGAAGTCAATTTTGGGAACCCTAATTTGACTCTCGTGTTTCCATCATAAATGTTAATTGGTTTTCAGTAGTTATTCTGAAGACTGGTCTTAAATAATATGACAAACAGTTGGTATTTGGGAAGAAATCAAGGGAGATGAAGCACTAAACTGACAAGCAATTTTAAATCAGCGTCTATGTATGGATGAAATAATGGAGGACTTTGCCAGAAAAAGGGCTCATGAAATATCAGGCGTGGTCCTACCTTAAAATGAGCAAAACTTGGATGAGAGATTTGCTATAAAGAGCACACCTGATGAGAAAAGAGCCCCCAAAGAGCCTGAAAGTGGTTGTTTTTGTTGTTTTGTTATTTTTTTTTAAATAATTAGAATTTTCTGTTATTCACACATTTGATCTGGCAAATTCGAATTTAACCTTAATTTAGCTCGAAATAACGCCATTTCTCACCAGTTAATGCGGCCAACGCGAAAAATTTCCAAAAATTAGAATTTGCGTCAAATTTAATGTGTGATGATCTTTTTTGATCCTGTTGACTCGAACCATCAGATAACTTGATTTTTAAACCATCAGATGTGTTTTTTCTTAACAATTTCCATTCCATTTATCAGCCAATGAAGGATAAACAACACTCAAAGTTTTATGTGCCCTTCTTCCGGAAAAGTTCTCAATTTAGAGGTGTCACTTTGGCTCACATTGTCTCAAGTTAGGGGTCTCCATCTTCGTGGCACAACAACCCCTTTTAAATGTTATTTCAGCGAAAGGGCAACAAACTTTGAAATAAAAAATCTTGAGTCCCTCAGTTGTATTAATAGTTTTTGTGAATTTTTATGGGACAAGCTTTGTGACGATCTTTTTGTCATCTAACGTTCATCGGTTTATTGGGGTGTATAATAAATTAGTATTTGCATTTTTGCTCATTTTGGATGTTTGCGCTGTTCCGACATTCCGAAAAGTATAAAACTGTTCTTTTGTTTTTTTTTTTGTTTTTTTTAATAATCAGACTGTTTTCGACCTATTTGACCTGCCAAATTCGAATTTAACCTGAGTTTAGATCGATATATCGTGGTTTCTCTCAAGTTAATCTTCAACGCGAAAAATTTCCGAAAATAAGAATCTGCGTCAAATCGTTTCAACTTATACAAAGAAAAAAATAGCATTTTCAAAACATTGTCCCAAATTCCATTTATTTGCACAATCCCCAAGAAGTGCTTGCGATAAACATCGTAAAACATTTAAATGCATAGTAAAAAATGACTTTAATGTTCGGTGCTCTTCGCGAGCAATTATTTCGTAACGGAAGCCTACTTCTCCTTCTGCTGCAAAAGTTTGCAAAATATACCCATCGGATACCTCATTGCTTTACTTGCCTCACCCACATTAGCTCATGAGCCCTGTCATAAGTCAGATGGTATAAAATCTATGGTCACGAGCGAATGTGGCTTGGCCAAGTATTGCACTGATTGTGAGTGTGAGCCCTCCAATTAGTTTTAAGATGATGCTCGAAGGATATTACCAATGAAACATGAGGTTTGCTCATTCCATGTAATCTGAAGGCGTCCTGTTTATGAATTTACATAAGAACTAGCAAACTCTTCTCTCAATTGGTCTCCATTCTTGTCTTGATATCGTACGTCTCATTTGATACTCGCGCGCATGCTCCTGATCCCGATAAAGTTTGATTTACGGTCATCGCCGCGCCTGGACGGTTAGATTAGTGGCCTGGTCATTGTTTATTCCGCATGCGTGGTTCGTGATTAACTGTGAGATGGCGGTGCAGAAATAAAAAAAAAAAAAAAAAAAAAAAAAAAAAAAAAAAAAAATGAAAAGACAAAAAGCCGGCACCTGACGCTAGTTACTCTCGGAAGCGTTAGTTTGGCTCCGCCTCCCTAAGAAGTTATAAACAGATCGGAACTCAGTGGACCGTTCCCAGACTTGGTTGGTTCAAAATATTCGAAAATTGGAACACCGTATTGTTAACTGAGATTTGAAATTCAGCCGTGGAATGAGTTGCGATCGAAGTCGAGGCGAAAAAACTTTGGACAGTGGCGTCGCGTGCCATCTGGCAACAATGCAACTGCTCCATTTAAACTCGTCCATTTAAACTCGTTAAATATATCGAATTTTCCTTGTGAACTGTGCACCCCCAGAATTCGATCTTTTACATGAGTTTAAATAGATATAATACATTGTTGCCAAATTGCACGCGACACCACTGACTTTGGGTCATTTTCTTCGACTATCTCGTCGGTTTGTTTTAATTTAACTAGACCGATAGTAGACTCCGCTGGAGTTTCTTTTCAGAGATTATCTGGCTACTTCAAGAAAAATATTTGCTAAAGTCTTCTGCATTCTCATTGAAAGCAGATGAGGTTTGTTAGAGACCAATGAGCTATAACTTTAGAGTGGCACATCAAGGAACGTTCCGCTGGTTCATTGTTGTCACCTAGGGCGCCGCCATCTTGCCGTAAAAATCGATTTTGAGGTTAAGTTTTGTAGGTTGTTTCCGGTCGTTTCGTAAACAAACTCGGGCATCGCCGGAAATGGCCTTCAAAATTTAACCTCAAACCTTGGAATCTGCCGTCCAAATTCCCGCCAAATTCCGAACGACCTACAAAATTTAACCTCAAACCTTGGAATCTGCCGTCCAAATTCCCGCCAAATTCCGAACGACCTACAAAATTTAACCTCAAACCTTGGAATCTGCCGTCTAAATTCCGCTTTTTCCCGGGATTCCTTCTACCCTGTGTGGCACAAGGTGGACCAGCCCGCTGCCGCTCTAAAGTTATAGCTCATTGTTAGAGACAGAGTTATAACTACCTCTGCTTTTGAGGCATAACTTTACCTCAAATTTGAAATTTATTGCAAGGTCCGAATTAACGTCAGCTATTTGTGCAATCGGAGTTCGCTCTTTTTAGATTTTTTTAACACATTTTATAGGTATACGGAACGAAAAAATTGCTCATTCTTTGCAACCTCGCATACATCAATCACACTTTGAATTTTTACGCGTTATTGTATGCACTAAAACGACTGGTTTTAAGAAGAATTTCGGAGGGGGACTTAGCCTCTTCCCTCCAAATTGTGATCTGTACTATAAGCTCTA
This sequence comes from Trialeurodes vaporariorum, assembly GCA_011764245.1. Classification (NCBI taxonomy): domain Eukaryota; kingdom Metazoa; phylum Arthropoda; class Insecta; order Hemiptera; family Aleyrodidae; genus Trialeurodes; species Trialeurodes vaporariorum. Next base: position 20,754,717 of record VMOF01000369.1, on the reverse strand, counting down.
TCAAACGGTTTTGCATGTAATCAGTTACGAAATCTCATCGTGAACCGTACCTTTAATTCTTCAATTAAGTCTAATGTTTTGATTAATTCTTATCAACAACAAAATTACACAAAGTAGCCCGAAAATTGACACCACCCGGTAGACAGCCTCCGTGATTCGTACTTTCGGGTCACCGTGTGTGTTTCGGTTGTTTACCTGGCTTGTTTTTGTCGCCTTTGTATTTGCTTGGTTGTGTGCTTGCCGAAATTTTTCGTTCAATGGCTGAGGAAGAGTGCCGTTTGAGACTTGAAACGTCCCACGATGATTTTATTTTATTTTAATTGATTTTTAGCTTTGACCCTGTTTTGTTCTCTTTCATATTAATTATTATGAAACTTTGCGTTCATGCATGTATCCTAGAGCACACAAAATTTGTACTCGATTTCACTTCGACAAACAGACATAATCAACACCTATGAGAACTTCGTGTGATAAGCAATAGATGCTGGAGTAAAACTAACTGAATATTCGGGATCTGTACACGTCTCATTTTCTAGTTTGTCTGATAGCTTATGAATAAAATTTAGTTAGTGGATAATTTGTTAAACCCTCTCCATATAAAGTAGGTCCGTTACCGAATGTCCCAAACCTTTTAAACTTAAGGGGAACCTCTTAAAGTTTTCTCTTAACGAAAAGCAAGATTTGTCTACTTTCTTCAGGCTTAACCCCTTATGGGCCAAGCCCGAGTATACTCGTTTTTCTCCTCTAGTCTATTTTACATTGATTCAGTCTTCATTTTGAATAAACGCAAATATAGCTGAAAACACGTAGAAGATAAGGTCTTGTCGGGCGCCTTCAATTCGTCATATAGGCAATTCCAACTCCACCGAGTCTGAACAGTTAACTACCTTCCCTATATGAACGGAAAAGTGGCGTTCTCTTGAACTAACCTGGTCATTAAAGGGTTTAAAACAACTACGGTTGAATCATTGTGCGGTGAATGTAGCGAACGCAGATTCGACGAGATGCGACACTCTCAAGTCAATTCAAGTCAAGTCAAGTCAAGTCAAGTGTAAATGTGAGAGGCTGAAAGAAGAACGTGCAAATTAATTCGCTTCCACATTCACAGGAGCTCTGCCCCCTCCCGCCTTCCGCACCACACCGGTGGCTCCCGGCAATCCGCCCGATATGGCGATATGTGGCGATGATCGGGACCCTCCTCCGCAAGGCGCAACCGATGGACGGTGGCGTTGCGGACGCATCGACTAGCGAGCGGCGACGGCAATTGCATCAAACTGCAACGTCGATGGGCCGGTGGCCATGCGGACACAATGCAATACACTTTTATTGCGTTTCGTACTCGGTAAGGCGCGCGCTGTCTTGTAATTAATTGCTGCTGGTGAACACTCGATTATTATCGTGGTCGATACAAGTATTGCAAGTACACCGATTGTGCGACGGCCCAGCAGCAGCTCTGTCATTTCTTGACTCAAAATGGAAATCCACGTGTACCGGCTAAAAGTTGCTGATATTTAGCCTCAGAAATTTGGGGTGTGATATGTAAATTCGTAATACGTGCAATTATTGAGTCGAGTAAATTGCTTCAAACTGTGTGAGTGTTCAGCCCATAAGTTAGGGATTATTCATATACATAATACATATAGTCGTGTGGAAAACTCGATACGACTGACTCCGGTTTTGGTTTCCCGACTGTTTTGAGAATGTTCTCTGATTATGGTCGAGTCTCTCCAATGTTGGGGTGATTTCTCAATATTTGACGATAAAAGATCCGACCGAATACAGGTAATTATCAGCATTTGTTTTTCATTTTTCTGGCATGTAAATCAGAGGTTTGATTTTTTTTTTTTTTTTTTTTTTTTTCGTCATGCCTGATTTGAATACATTTGTCACTGGAATAGATCGATGATTGACATGGGCGGAGCTAGCAATTTGGCAACTGTGGATTCTTCCCATTTGAATGTATGAGAAACAATCGATTAGAAATTGGGCCATGGCCCCCTCAAGAATCAATTGTTTCTCATGCATTCAAATAGGAAGAATCCACAGCTGCCAAATTGCTTGCTCTACCCATGATGATTGATGAGAACAAAGCGCTAACGGACTGACTTGCTTTCTGTAGGTGATTAAGACAGTCAGCAGCTCTTGCAGTTTGACAGCAATGTTTTTCCTCTATTTGAATATATGCACAACAATCGATTGTAGGCAAAGCGCTGCTTCAATATCGAATAGATTGTTTTACGTAGAACCAAATAAATGAAATGCATTGTCGTCGATTTGCACGAGCCTCACCACTATGAGACCTTGATCTTTTTTCGTGAACTATTTCCTTTCCTTGTTTTGCTCTCTCATAAGTCAAAACCGAGAAAGCTTCGGGCTTCGTGTAATGCGTATTGCGTCGAATCGTCGACGTAGGATTTATGTCACTGCTTGTAGATTCTACTCATCCCTTACAGTTACCATTCTAGGCCTGAATATTGATCACGCGGACTGGGCTTACGGTCAATGCAGTGTAATTTATCAACACTCTCATTTCCTGCATATCGTAGCTAGCCGCCTCTAAAAATAATTCATTTGGACTAAAATCACATTGCAGCTGAGAGTTCCTCCTAAACAACTACTATAACTCAAACTTTCGCCAACTTTTCTCGCATGGCATGTTGCCCATGCCGGGGTACGAAGGGGCATTGTAACTGTGTAACGTCGTCCCTGTTTTTCCGACTGCAGGCTGCAACAAACCACAACTCGGGACGATTTTCCTTGCGCTTTTCCCTTGTGAACTGATGCAGAATATCTGAATATCACAGCAAAAATTGCGGTTTTCGTGGAAGCGGTCTCCGCACGCGAATCTTGAACCCATCTACCATCTGCTTGTGGATTGAAAATTATTACATTTTTCCTATAACTATCAAACATACTGTCCCTGTCCCTGGCATTTCTGATGACCGAAGCTTTCAGCTTTCCTGCTCCTTTCAATAACTGTCCTTGAAATGGTTTACACCTCTTCGCCTTTTCAAAAATGTTGACGTATTATGCAATTATTAATGCCATGAAACATCCTTACCGCAATGGTACTGTGGTCTTTGAGCTCTTAGCCAATACCTAGTTGTTTTTAATACCCAACCGATCCACTTGCTCGAAATCATAAACTCGAATCGAATGTCTGTTCTTATTGTTAGTTGAAAGCACTCGGCCGCCACGTCTTCAAAGGATTTTTTCGTTTTTTGTTTTTATTTATTTATTTTTTTCTCATTGCAAAGTGTGTGACGTGTGTGTGTCAGAACTCATTTGCATAACTTCAGGGGCATAATTTTGGGGATGGATTAAGACTTCATTCGAAAAGGAGGGGGGGGGTCGTTTAATGCATGCATTGTTCTCCGAAAAGTTCCGAAACTCGGATTTACACCCGAGCCTGCAATATTAAAGTACGATTGAAGAGTTATTCTGTTTGAAAACCGATAGATTTAACGCGAAATTGTTATTGTGTTGGGTCTCTACTAGTCTCTGAGCGTTACCCTTTGACGCTGTAGCAAAGCTGCCGCTACTTATACTTATTACTCAATGATATTTATCAATATCTCACTGACGATTCCACTGCTTAATCAAAAGACTGCACACTGTCCAATTCAGCGCAGTGTATGATTATAATCAGTTGCGTTGCGTACGTTTAAACACATGAAAAAGATCGAAGGGATTAGGTAAACGCCTTCGCGTTCGACCGTTTACATGAGTTTCAATGGATGGACTACAACGTTGCCACATTGCACGCTTCGCCACTCACGGAAAAAAAACTACGGTGAAAATAACCATACGGATACTTGATTTTGGCACCTGCTAGATGTTATGGTAATGTTAACCAGAAGTATACTATGTTTTGACTTGGTACGGGGTGATGTTACTTGATTGCATGTCGAATTTACTCAAAGTATCGGTAAATGTACCATACTTCTGGTCAAGTTTACCATAACATCTAGCAGGTGCATAAACCAGTTATCCGTATGGTTATTTTCACTAATCTTTTTTTTCCGTGCTGACGATAATGCACGGAATCTGCAATCTAATCTCAGCTGGTGGAGTGTTTTTCATACTTAGACTAAATGTTTGCGAATATTTTTGTAATTTAACAGCAACTTAACCGATCAAGGAAAGATTACATGGGTGAGGACTTTCGTGTATTACAGTTAGGCCCTGAACTGAACAGTGTAATCTTTTCATCATTCGTTGGAATCATCAGTGAACTAAAAAAAATGTCATGAAATAAACTCAAATCGGCAGCTTCGGCGCGGCGCACTATGGTCCAGAAGTCCGGTTTAGGAAGACATTAGTTTGCATTAAAATCGCCCAATATCTTGAAAACGGCTCATCTGACATCAAAAATGGTTAGGACAAAAAAGTTAAAACAGTTTACGTTCTATCTTTTTTGTAATAACCAGTTGTGGTGTCAGATGAGCCGTTTTCAAGATATTGGACGATTTTAATGCAAACTGATGTCTTCCTAAATCGGACTTCTGGACCATAGTGCGGCGCCCCATAGCCGTATAAATTGTTGTTAGTAAGGGACCCTCCACGATTTATTTTCAGCGCATATTTCCCCCAGTTTTTTGTTTCCAACTTTGGCAACAATGTCTGGCAAGCTCTGAATAGCGAAATTTCGAAGCACATACCGATTCCGAACGGAGGTGAACTGACAACAGGCAACAGTTGATGCCAGTCCGTAATCGAGTTGGCGCTGAAGCGAGTGCGCAGGCGCATAGCGCAGGACGAGCGTTCGTTCGTTCGCGTTTATGAATGAGCAAAGGCGCGAGACAAGACGCGAGAGACGCGAGGCGACGACCGAGCAGAGAGAGACCGCGTAATAAAATGTCCGGTGTAGTGAAGTGAAGTGAAGTGAAGTGAAGTGAAGTGAATGGGGGTGAATGAATAGTGAATGGTGAATGGGTGCCTATAAAAAGTAAATACGAAGGACCGGGGACTCGCGGGGGAGAGCGCGGACTATAGTCGACTGCTGCAGTGCGGTGTTGGTTGGTGCGTTGCATCGGAATCGCAATCGCATATTCGTCTCCGGATTGCGGTGTCGCCGGATCAGGCGCCCCCTTTATTAGGGGTGGTCGATTTTGACGTTTTTTTGAAATCGCCTTCACAACCGTTCTAAAAAGTTTCCTTTAGTGTAGATAAGACGAATGAGAGCTCGAAATCCAAAATCGGTTGACCCCTAGGTGAAGCGAAAGTGACCTAAAGGGTTAAATGTCAAAATTCGTTATTTTTGGATTTTTATACACCAAAAATGGCTGAAAATAGCGAGTTACGGCCCTAAAGGGCTAAATTTTCGTCGGTTTTGTCGTATAATTAATCATTTCGCTGTAATTGGCCCTTTTCAGAGCGCGCGGGCTTGGCTCCTATTGAAAATGCGCCGCGAATACATCGCGCGGCACGCCACGCACCCATGCCGCGGGCTTAGAGGGGCGGATTACTCATTTTGCGTCCATCCAGAAGCATATTGCTCCATATTGCTGGCTCCATAGATCATCATTAATCGATAATCGTGTAAAAAATTACGAACTGGTACTTAAAATCATAGTGGAAAATCAAAAGTTTAGTCGGAAGCGCAAAAGCTACGCACCGGACTTTCTAAGATTTTGTTGTGAAGAATTCAGCCTACTTCTACCTATTTCGTCATATTTTTGCAAAAATACGAATGATAAAAGTAGTTACAATTACTTTAATCATTCGTATTTTTTTTTTTTGTTTCTTTGCAAAAATATGACAAAATAAGTAGAAGTAGGCTGAATTCTGCACAACAAAATCTTAGAAAGTTCGGTGCATAGCTTTTGCGCTTCCGACTAAACTTTTGATTTTCCACTATGATTTTAAGTACCAGTTCGTAATTTTTTACACGATTATCGATTAATGATGATCTATGGAGCCAGCAATATGGAGCAATATGCTTCTGGATGGACGCAAAATGAGTAATCCGCCCCTCTAAGCCCGCGGCATGGGTGCGTGGCGTGCCGCGCGATGTATTCGCGGCGCATTTTCAATAGGAGCCAAGCCCGCGCGCTCTGAAAAGGGCCAATTACAGCGAAATGATTAATTATACGACAAAACCGACGAAAATTTAGCCCTTTAGGGCCGTAACTCGCTATTTTCAGCCATTTTTGGTGTATAAAAATCCAAAAATAACGAATTTTGACATTTAACCCTTTAGGTCACTTTCGCTTCACCTAGGGGTCAACCGATTTTGGATTTCGAGCTCTCATTCGTCTTATCTACACTAAAGGAAACTTTTTAGAACGGTTGTGAAGGCGATTTCAAAAAAACGTCAAAATCGACCACCCCTACCCTTTATCCCCTCTTATCCAACATAGAAGCAATGTGAGGTGAATCTTCATTGTTTAGTGCCGATTTCTGCCACCAGAGCGCTACCGTTCGATTAAAGTCAAATTACTTACAGGCCGAAAGTAATTTATTTTTAAGAAAACGGAGTGTCAGTTACTAGATAATCATCAGAAGATCTCTGCAAAAAATCTCGTCAATAACTTCAAAAATAAGGCTGAAAGTACCAAAAAATGAAATATCGCAAATCTATTCTAATGTCGAAATGCGATTTCCCATCGAATCGATTCGCGGGAGTGCTCTTCCTAATAGTCCGACTTTTTTAATTTACCTTTTCAATTTAGAGAATGGTTGGGTATTTTTAAAGTGTCGAGCCCTCGGAAGACACAGAGGGTCTGAATGAGGCATAGTGAGGTTTTTGTTGAGCTGAGTGACACACACTCCAACACACTAGAAGCACAATCAGCGCGTTTTTAGATCGGTCAGTTGCACTATCGCTTGTGACCGCACATTATGCTAGCATTTTAACGACTTTTGGCGAGAAACACGATCAATGGTCATCCTCCATAAAAAGTTCAGCGTTGCGCGTTGGCCCAGAGCTTGCTGTTAAAGAAACCAGGGCTGCCATTTTTGCGGATTCTAATTTGATTTTTTTTTTTAAAAATCGCCGATGATCCGCCGGGTGACAGAAAGATAGCCCAGTTCAACACAATATGACAACAACGCTAGAATCATACTAGATCCCAATATATCTCCTAGTCATCTCTACTTGCTCCATAAGAGTGCTTTTAGGTTACACCACTGCTAGCTGGTATACTCAGAAACTTGCCAGAAAACACTATAAACCGTCGCGTCGTGTTTGCATACAAGTAGTTTTACGTAATTTTCTTGGTTTTACTTGGAAGAAAAGAAACTTGCGGAAAAGCTGAAGTGTTTGAGAGTATGGCTCTGTTTAAACTTTATCCATTTTTACTTTTTGTCTTTTCCTTCATTTTCTTTCTCTTTTTTCTTTGAGTGTTATCCTCTTCTTTGCGATCGTGGCTGGGCTTGCAATTTGTTTATTTTCTTTTACTTCTTATTTTTTTTTCTTTATTTATTTTACTTTTCTTCTTTTCCTTCTTCTTTATAGAATTTTATCGGCCTCGAACGAAGTACTTGACAAGGAATTCTAGGAAGTTTTGGATAAAGCAGGAAATTTTCCTTTTGTGAATTGAGGAAAATCTTTGAACACTCAAAGAATTGATGAAAATTTTGTTGTTTCCCATGTTCACATTCTAGATACTTATTTCTGAAGGCACTTTTTCCGTCTACACCTGGACCCACATTATGTTGGTCCCTTGTTCACCGGCAGTAGAATCACACTCGTTCACTCAATGATTAAACATTAAATATCACCACCGACGGAACATGTGTGATTGGCACGAAATTGGTCCTGATTGAATGTTTACCGCCATTAGATAGTTGATGTACGCCGTTGTGCTTTTACCAGGATGGGGGGGGGGTTGTCCAGACCATCAATAAAAAAATGGTGTATCATTCGCAAACATTGAGGTTTTAATAAATTGTCCCGCACCAACAAGGGCGGCTCGTGCAATCTGGCAACCGTGCTTTTTTGCCATTTAAACGTATGCAAAAAGATCGATACTAGGTGAGGCGCTACGCCTCACCAAGTAATCGATTATTTTACACAGTTTTAAATGGAGGAAATCCATTGTTGCCACATTGCACGAGCCGCCGCTGCGCACCAACGAGGGCCGTCGATGGGTGCCCATGACAACGCAATATTGGTCAGTTCCTGGAAAGCTTTTAGGAGAAAAGTTGAGACCAACAAAATGTTGCAAAAGGCTGTTGCGTAAGAGGGGAAGGGGAAGCGTAAATTAGAGAAAAGCCGCGACGTTTTGATGATCGGAGTCATTTGCAGAGAGGAGCCAATAGCCATAGAATTATTTATTAGTTTGATATTTTTCTGCGTAAATCCGTCCAATTGGAAACATTCTGGCAACACTGCACTCGTCTTCTGCAGAGCGATCCTGGGATTAAATTAACCTGCAACTGCCTGGTTGCTTGCCTGCTCTAGGCACTTGCTCAGTTGTACAGGTCGCGAATAGGAATCGACACACATGGTTGCCAGATAATGAGGGGAAAAATATGCCTCTCTTGCAATGTATCGATTTATTATCTTGTTCTTATGGGAAAAGATAAATCAATTAAATCTTTCAAATAATCGATTCTTTTCCCTAAGAATCTACCTACGTGAACTAGGTATGCAACCATGTGCGCTCTCAACAAAAATGCATGTATTGCAGGTTGCATACACTCAACTCCTTATTCACTTTCAGTTTCCCCGGTAGAAACATTCTGGAGAACGCTGTTTTATTCCCTACTGAATAAAACTGATCCAATATCTGAGTATATCCGACTGTGCAGTGTGCACGCTCACAAGAAAAATACATGTATTTCAGGTTGCATATTCAGCTCACTTTTTTTCCGGTTTGCCCGGTAGAACCACTATAGAAATGGCACTTTTATTTCCTACTGTCTGAAATTGACTCAAAATCTGTGTATGCAACCTTGCGCACTCAAAAGAAAACACATGCATTGCAGGTTGCATAACCAGCTCTTGATTTAGATTCAAAGTGCATGGTACTACACTCATATGTTATTAGTTCCCCATCTGTTCCGAAAGGGTTAAATCAATCTGATTCAATCGACTCTTTCCCTCCTACAACTTGGCAACTCTGCCGAAGGGAAAATAACCTCTTATGTCCGTGCAATAATCGCAATAGGTTGATAGAACGAATGATTTTGCACCGCATAAATATTTGAAGCCCACGCCACCCAGACTCGACTAACCGAAGGAGCGCGCGGGAGGAGGGAGGAAGGGGGGAGGGATGGGGAGGGAGCGAGGGGGGGGGAGAGGGGAGAGTTTGCAGATCCTTGGATCGAGAGTGGTCGGAGTCATTTGGAACAAATCAAGCTGTTGGCAATGCATCGGTGATGAATGAACTCTTCAACTCCCGACTTCCACCGAGCATCAGATGCATCGGTATCGGTAGGCACCCGGCATGCACTCGGGAGCCCTCCGGCAGCATCTCGGAGGTTTTATGAACCTCGACACTGACTGAGGAAAAGCGTACGGAATTAACAATGCTAATAATAATAATTTGTATGTAAGTACCAAACGGAAAAATCAAGAGATGAAAACGCAACGCAGTATAGACAAAACAATAAAAAGGGTCAGCATTCACACCACCCACGAAGAAGTTGTGGTAGGCAGGAATCGTTCGTTTTCCTCAGGTTTCAAATCATTCCGATACTTAAAAATTACGTTCTTAATTAATTTTATCCTAATCGTTTCATCCCTCTCCCCTCCCCTAGTTCATTTCCCCCCTTCCACTTCTCCGGATTTTCAATCTCTCTATTTTCCAGATCATGGGCGTCATTTAGGGGGGGCTGGGGGGGGCAATTGCCCCCCCTAAGGATTTGAAGTCAAGCTCAAAAACTGGCACGAATTATATTGATGAGCAAAAAAAAAAGGTCATCCGATTATTGCCCCCAAAAGACGGCTCTTTGGCTCTAAAATTATATTGATGAGCAAAAAAAAAAAAAAGAAAAAAAAGGTTATCCGATTTTTTGCCCCCTCCAAGCCGAAAATTATAATGATGAGCAAAAAAAAAAAGGTCATAAGATTTTTTGACCCCCCCCCCCCCAATCCGAACTTGAAAGGACGCCCATGTTCCAGATGTTCCTTGAAGTTCCGTCGATCTTACTTTCGAGAGCTGGAAGATTAGCGAATCCAATTAAATCATTGGACATGGATAAGACTGGTGCTGAATAGACGGTTACTGTTGGTCCTTGTGCAGGATTTATCTAAAAGTGAATGGAAACATCTTATTTTGTTCCTTTAAGCCCGTGAAGAAGGTTTAACTATTCGGTGATTACATTGCACGCTCTCGAATCGATATTTCATAAAGGGTTTAAATGGACGAAAATAGTGTTTTCAGATTTCACGGAACACCGCTTAACGTCGACAGACGACTTTTACGTAATTTCCGGGTGAATTAATAAATGTTTATTGCAACTGAAACACACGGAAAAAAAAGATCAGTGAAAATAACCTTACGGATACCTGATTTTGGCACCTGCTAGATGTTATGGTAAACTTGACCAGAAGTATGGTACATTTACCGATACTTTAAGTAAATTCGGCATGCAATCAGGTAACATCACCTAGTACCTAGTCAAAACATAGTATACTTCTGGTTAACATTACCATAACATCTAGCAGGTGCCAAAATCAGGTATCCGTATGGTTATTTTCACCGTAGTTTTTTTTTCCGTGCACATCTTCTCACGGAAAGAAAAGTAAATTGAGAAGTATCCAACGCCTTTGCGAAAGGGAGACACAGCAAGAAACAAACCACACATTCCTTATGCGTCCGTGCAGTACGTGGCGTGGCGCTACAACGCACTATGTTCTGAGATGGATAAGAAGAGGCCAAAAAAAATTCAGTGGTATAAAATCATTAAATATTAATTGTTTTCGACCGTTAAAGCTCAAATTAACACTTTCCTGTGATATTCCTAGATTTAAATTACTTGTCATAAGTGATTTGTGTGATTAAATTTGGTCTTGAAAGTTCTTGATTAATAAATTGATGAGAGATTTATACTTATTGATTTTTAACCACTTTATGGCGATCTCAGGACTGCAGTGCGACGTGGCGTTCTTGGTCTGTTCAGTGTTCAACTTCTGCGGCATAATAGCGCGACGGAAAGATCGGCAGCATGTTTAAGCTTATCTTGTTAATTCATTGGCGGATCCAGCAATCTGGCAACTGCGCACTCTTCCCATTTGAATGTATGATAAACAATCGATTCTTGAAGGGGCCATGGCCCCGTGACACATCGATTATTTGGCATGCAATCAAATGAGACGAATACACTGTTGCCAGATTGCTGGATCCGCCTATGTGTTAATTGTTACAAGGCACCGGACTGAGGATTCTCTTCGATCGGGCCTCCCGATCCTCCCCTGTTGAGGGCTGAGGTTACACGCATTTGCGGCTCGAGAATGAGTTTGTTCGTAAACAACAGGAAGCCTATCACCATGGGTACCGCGTCTCGAGCACCTATTCTCTCAAAATTGTCTCAGCACGCATGTTCGCTAATTAACCTGCCACATTTCTCTTGATCAGAGCTGCCGTTTCGTTCGTGTATATCTAATAATATGTCATTTTTCAATTCACCGGTGATTCCACCGGGTTGACTAAAACTTAAAAGAATACGCAGTTCAGTTTAGTGTGTGAATAAAACACTGAGTGAAGTCCAAAGATTACTTATACTCCAGATATGGCACTACCTAAAATCTTGTTGAGCGCCTTCATTGCTGAAACAAATACACTGGCCCACGGTTTGTTTACGTTTTGGCGGGGTGGGGCCAGTCGACTGGCCCACGACCACCACCCCGCCCGCACGTTCCTCGCTCACCGGAACGTAAACAAACCGTGGGCCAGTGTATATGTGTTTTAGCTCGGTTTTAGAAATGAAGGCGCTCAACAAAAAACATGGGCGAGATAGCTAGTGCCATATCTGGAGTATAAGTAATCTTTGGAGAATTCTTTTTTTAATCCAAGGTGTCTTTCGTTTGTGTTAAGAAACTGCCCAGTAAAATATTGACTGAGGGGAAATTCTTTTAACCCAAGGAAAATGTCTACTGCTACAAGTAAAAGATTCCTTGTTCTGGCAGTGATTCTTCTTCATGCAACAGAACTTTCCTTCGCGCAAGGAAAACTGTCACAAGTAAACTTGTTTCCTTGTTTTGAAAGAAGTGAGTTCTCTCAGTGAAAGCACGAAAATGATCGAATGTGTAATCTTTTCTTACCCGGTGTAGTCTCATGCGTCTCTGAAGCTTTAAAAAAAGGACCTGTCCCATCAAGGGTCATTTTCTGCTCCCCTTTCGGTCGAACATTAAAAGTCTGACAAAAGAAAAAGAAAAAAACTGTGTTTTACGTGCACTTGGAGGAGGTCCAATCTAACAGAAAATACAAATAAAATGGGTTTTTATAAATTGTTATGTACACCGCATTCGGTTTAATGAATATGGCTAGGGACAGGTCCTTACTAATAGGTATTTAGATGATTTAAAAAGATGATTTTACAGACTGAGAAATATTACAGATTTGAGAAATATCGTTCATTACATTCATAAACGGAACTGACTAATCTTTTTGTCAACCGATGAAACTATCGGTGAATTCAAAAATTTCATTAAACGTATGCTAAGCGGCAACTCAGCATTCGACCATTTCAACCCGAAGTATGCGCCTGAAGTCACAGTAATTATGCTACCTTGTCGCAGAAGATATCAGCAACTTTGTAGCTTTTTACACCTTACGAGAGGTTAGCATGACTTACAAAATGCCGGAAGGATGGAAAGTAAAATGTTACATTGTTACTCGCGAGCCTCGCCTACAATCGACGGCGTTATGCAACCGTGCTATATCCGCATTTTACCAAGCAGGCACCCTTGTACTAGCAAAGGCAAACGTTTTGGTAGTAAAGATACAGAGGTACATGCAGCCAATCCTCGTGTAATCAACGTAGGTAACCGTTATATGTTAGTGCACCGTGTGCAAGTGTGCATTCTTGATTGTCAACACTTTTAAGTATGATAGTACAATTGTGTATTTTGAAATGTTCTTTGCAATTGAAACTTACTTGTAAAAAATCGATTTTTGGAGTATAGTAGATTTGCCTCCTGAAGATTCAATTTGTTTAGTACATAGGTCTAGAAACAAACAAGTTGCCAGGTTACAACACTAAGGTGTTGGAAAAAGCGTTATTTTTCACCAAAGTTTGTTCAATTTGGACAATTTCAAGGGGCGCTGCGAGTTTTTGAAAATGAGTCTGTTTTGACCTTTGACCTTCGATATATCAAACGCAAATGGAGATATCGACAAGCGGGTTGCGCCAAAATTCTTCGAATTTCGTGTCCTTTCGATTGAAGTATCACAGAATAGAGGGTGCCATTAAAAAAATTGGAGTTGGGGTGGTCCCCCCCAGAATTCTAATTACCTCAAAATATGTGCCCCTCCAAATAAGGGAACAGTGAACACGTATTTCAGCGTTTTTCCACATTCGCGGCCGTTGGCGAGAAATTTAGGATGGCTCACTTTTTCTTACACACCCTGTAGAATGCTGGAGAAAGAGAGTCCTATTCATTGACAAATTGACCAGGATCGACGGACGAACGCGCAGACTCTCGGTACTTCCTGCGTATCTAATGAAAGGAACGGAAAATAAAAAAGACGAAGAAGAAAGAAGTAGTGTTCCAGAATATTCAGGAAGTACAAACCAAAAAGAAAGATTGTAGTAAAATAACAACAGAATTCTAGGTTCATGCTGGTTTCAAAGCTCCCTTGATTTTTTGTGCATGCAAAATAATGACTCGAGCGCGTGGCTGGTTGCATACACGCTTTTAATGAAGGTGGGCGTGAGCACCTGTTTAAAGAAAGGGATTAATTGATGAGCTCTTTGATGTTAGAGGTCGTCTCAGAAGCGTGTAGGCGCACCTAAACCGATATAATGTTTGGAATCTTCCAATATTATTTCTCGTATTACACAATAAAAATTAATGAAAATGAGTTTAAGAGTTGGCTTTTCACTGAGGAACGCTTCAAAATCACAAGTTTGAAGTCGAGGGCAGGTTTTTTTTGTCATTGGAAGGATTGAAAAATGAAAATTCGACATAGATTACAAAAATGCGTCTGCTCTACTTGAACCAGGTTAAATAAGAAAAGTAACCTTTAGGTGAGCTTTTGCACGCAGCTGAAATTATTAGTCCTTCTTTCTGAATATTTTTCGAAGATTATGGTATTTGTCCCATAATTTCCCTTTAGCTGTGATTTCCTTTTTGTTTCTGTTTGTCGTAAAAGGAATGTAGTAGGTTTCTACAGACTCAGTGGGAAAAAGGTCAATAATTTGTTGCGCTAAGAATTGAAAGCGTACTGTACTAATACGAGTGTCTTCATTTCCAGCTAGTTCGTTTCTCATTATTATCTCTGTCACTCAGTGAGTCACTTCCTGTATTTCATGTTCAGTTCTTTTTCTTCGCTATAACTTTTTAACATAGATTTTCCAAAAGGATTTGTTTTCGGCATTGCTTTCAAGTTGTAGGATTCATTGGGTGGGGTTAGCAGTTAGAATACCATCAGTAGATTTACGGTTACGATTATCGGAGGGACTGCCCTGCAGAATTAGTATTGCTCTGATATGTTTTGTAGAAATCGGGATTGTTCGAACTAAGAGGGGAGATGTTCTGTTACTTCCAATAGACGTGCAGTTAGATTTAATGATTGTTTCAATCATCAACAGCTCTCAGATTTTGCTTTAATATGCAAGACCTAGTTCTAATAGGATAGGTTAACCAGACTGATCTGCACCAGATAACTACAGTTAACCTGAGTGCATTATGATATGATAGTTTGTGACCACTACTTCCGGTTCGAATTGATACATTTTTCCGTAAACTCCGTTAACACATGGTCTCTGCAGAGAGTAAAACCCATTCAATTACGACTCTTGTTTACTCTTTGGGCTAAGAATTTGAGTATTTGATGCCAAAGCGTTTGGTGATGAAAAATTAAAGAAATGTAGCTTCATTCAATTCCATCGAGCAATACGAAAAATAATGTTGGAAAAATCGTGATTTTACTTTTGATTGGGCTCCGCCTCCGCCTCCACTTCTGACTTCATCTTTCAACACAATCGAAGCATTATACATCGTGTTAATATCATTGAAAGTATATAGTTGGTGCTAATGTAGGTATAGTTATTCACTTCCGCATCAGAATTCAGCCTCTAAATATAGGTAATAAACTTTTTATTCATTCGTTTTATTTGTTTTCTGTTGCAGGTGAGTGATCTCAACATTCTTATAGCACGCGGTGATAGAAACCGAGAAACCCTCATGAACCAGGTTATGTGAAAGTTTGATTTCTTGTAGAAAATAACACAGTCTTTGTTTCGCATTTGTCCGCCCGCTTTTATCTACACCCGTTTTGAATTGTTTGATCATTTGCATTTTGCATTAGTCTTTCATATTTGGATCAAGTATAAAAAAGGTGTTTTCAGCCATTTCGCCACTGCAGTTTTGAGTATTGATTTGAAGGTAAAATTCTGCGGAAAAATACGCCACAAGCTCTAAAAATTATGTAAATTCACTGTTGTAGAGAGGCATCGATAGCTTCAAATTTTTGTATCGATAATCTCATCTAATTTATATTTGCTGTGCATGATGAAATAAATTAATGGTTTTTATTCTGTACTAACAATAATAAACATTTCGGCCGCTAAGGTCTTTATTATTGAAAATACCGAGTATTCTTACCTCTTTTATCTTATGCTTCAGTTGCAACTTCAGCGAATCATCAGATAGGTCCCGTAATTTTTCCTCATTCCTTTCAGCCAATTTAATTTGAACACACTGTATTAGTAGTAGATTGACGCTTCATAGCTTCGTTTTGCATGTTCGTTACAAACACCTTACACTATAGTGCCATTTTCAACTATCACAATGTATTCCAATGATTTTTTGCATAAATTTTAATTTATGCGAGTATTTTAATAATTATTTTCCTGAATTCCACTGAAATTGTGCAAAAAGTCAGACTTAGGGACGTTGATTTTGAATGTGATAATACTTTCTATACTTGAATTATATTATTTTATTATGATTATTATTTAACCCTTCACTGCATGACATTTTTTTTTTCAACCAAAACTGGATTTTTCGATTCACTAGGTAGTCACATACATGGGAAAAATAGCAAAAAAAATAATTCGACAGTTTTTCTGTGAAAATTCTCATTTTTCCATTCTTGTCTTGTTTTTTACAAGTGCTATAACACCATAAGAAATGGCGGGAAAAGAAAAAACAATTTTTTTTTCAAAATTTTCAAAAAAAGAAGAATTTTTTACTTTAATTGGATTTTTCAAAGAGCAAATGCCAGAAGCTTGGTAAAAATAATGAAATTGGGGTTGAATTGGATACGGGGGCAAATTTTCCCCCAACCATGATTTCTTTTATTAAATGCATTATAATAAGTGCTGGTGGTCTTTTGAAAAATGTTTGAGCCCTTTTTTATGTTTTCTTATAATGTGACACTGGTGATACAATTTGAAATAAGTCAAAATATATATTACAATGTCTGATATAGGGCTTTTTACATCATGTGACACTGGTGTCACACTATGCAGTGAAGGGTTAATAATAATTTAATTATTTTATAATTGTTCTTTATTTAATTTTTTTTTTAAATTATTCTTTACTTTTAATCCTACGTAACTTAATTGCCAGGAATCTAAGCATATTCTGTGTTATTGCATTTTTTGCGTTACAATTTAAGGTGTGAAAAATCTCCGTCTTTTTTTTCCTTTTTTCCCTTTTTTTTATTATCAAAAACTAACCCAATTCCGAACTTGTCGGGTCAAAAAGCATCGAAATCATTACTACAAACTTGAAAGAACCATCTTATCATTAAATATGAATAATTTTGTCATGATGGCGCAGAAATCAGTTCCAACACTAGCGTTCTATTGGGGGAAGGGTAAGATCAGAAGAACATAAAATGCATATCCGCAGTAGAGTTATAATATCTTTGCGTTTTACCCTAAAACCGGCAACATCGCGGCAGTTTGTCTTGACGAGCTCACTTGCTCACTCTTTTTAAAATGCCTAAGTTGGAATCGATACAAAAGCGAACACTCAAAGTGTGACCAAAATAAATGTCGCTCATTTCTCAACGTAAAAGCGTGAAGTATATCTCCGAGCTCCCGGCCTGTCTGACGTCTAGCTTACTCACCACTCTCACGCTCACCCACCCTCCTTTGCTTTTCTTCTCCGCCACCTCAAGTCGCGCCGGTTTTCGGATGGGGGGGGGAGGTGCGTGAAAAGCTCAGCCACCCTCATTTTCATTCAAGGTTTAGTGAAGTTTTGTTTAATTTCCGAGCAGCGGCTGTCGGTATATCTGTGATGAATGCTGATCTGTAATTGAGGAATGGGATAGGAAGCTTCTTACCGAAATTTCATATTCCAAATTATGTGTATTATTGCGTGTGGTTTTGACAGTTTAAACAGGATTTTTACGAACTGCTAACTTTGGCTGTAACAAACAGGCTCTCTTAATGCAGACGGTTTGACGAACTATCCTGAAACCTCTCATTTTCGGTGGCAAGCAAGGTATAGTTGAAAACATTTCATAGGGAATATCAGACAGTTCGATGGTTGACTCACGAACTCAATCAATGCGTTTCCCAAAATTCAAGATGGCGATCAAATGAGTGGGTCACAATGACATCTAATTGCAGCTTTTTCTATGGCGAATCAATATTCTCAGCATAGAAAGCTGTGATTAGATGGGACTCCCCCATTGTGACAAGCCCATTTGACCACCATCTTGGAATTTTGTTAAACGCATTTATTAAGTTTGTGAGTCAATTTTTGAAGTTTCTGATGTTCCTTTAACGTTATTTTCAAGTGATTTTAAATCAAACCTAATCCTCTCTATATCTGTAGAAAACATTTGCAACGGACCAATGAAGGTTCAAACAATCCCATTATCCATAGCTTTCTTCTAATCTAATGGATGAAGATACTGGCATATGTTTGAATGCGCAACGCTTAAAAAATTTAATTTTTACGCAGAGCTTTTAGATGTTCTTACGCTGACCGGCGTTGATTGATCCACCTGTTTCAACCTAATGGACTATCAATTAAAGCTGAAGTACGACCATCAACGTATACAAGATTGGATTGATAAATTGATGAGGTCACCGGAAGAGTGGAGTATAAAACCACCTTTGTGCTCTTCATCTGAATCCACAATGCTATTCTAATGGGCATTTCTTGGCTAGAGCCCCCCGGATGTCTGTAGATCGACTCTTTTCTTTTGTAGTTCGACGAGTCGCTTTCTCATGTAAAACAACGAGACGTGTGTAAGTGAAATGACGCCGTCACAATCGTTTTGGTCCTAATCTAAGTGACAAGAAGACAGATCAAGATAGTCACGAGTATTCTATGATGCGGTGGGCGCATCGCGCAGGGGATTGAGAAATTGATTTATTCCGGACAGTAAATATCTTTATTTTTCTTTCCTAAAATGTTTCTGTTTTTTTTTTTTTTTTTTTTTTTGTTTTTTTTTTGTTTTTTTGTTGCAAAAACCATGAAATCTAAATCAATCGAGGAGTTCTTCGTTAAAAGAGGGCATGAAACAGTGGGTGTGTTCTAGCTCCAAAGTCCTGATTTCAAATTGTTATTGCGTGAAACTCTGATGAGGAAAACTGGGTTTTCTTTATTATCTAACAATTAGAACGTGTAGTCGAATCTTTAGATGACTGAGATAATCCAATCCAACAGTTCATACTCACAGAAGCTTTTGAAATCAGGTTTTTGAGCACGAGTCACCCACTGTTTTTACCCCCTTTTACCAAAAAGTTCCTCAATTGTGCCACAAAATCAATAACCAAACCTACTCATTTGCTTTCTTGCCATTTACTGTTGATTAAAAGTGATTTTTGTCCGTGAAATGGAGGCTCAAAATTCCACATTTTTATCTACTGTGCGGCGGTAGCGGCAAAGGAGAAGGATCTAGGAATTTGTCTTTCTCTCTCTCCTCCCATTTAAACACATTGTGTCAGGAAAGGATAGAATGAGGGATCATCAATTGACTTTTGCGTCTATCTCTATCTTCTTCTAAGACACGCGTTGAATTGGGATTAGACAGGAGACTGAGAGAGATAAACTCTTGGATCCGCCTACGAGCGGCATTCCGAGTTAAAAGGCGAAAGTGTGAGTCAAAAGTCCAGGTATACTGTTTCTATCTTCATCACTCTTATTTCTGGATAGGTATTCACGCGAGCGAATCCATTACGTCAGTAAATCTGAAGGGAACTTGGTTGCTTGACCATCGTCATCGGTCCCTCGTCTCTCTGCCCATGAAGAAACATCCGGTGTGCTCTACCTAAAGAATCTGATGAAATTTCAATACTGAATTATTGAAAAAAGCACACCTGATGTTTTATGGCTACTCCTCCAGGACCTCCCCCCCCCCCTAATGATTCGTAAGTAACACTCTTGATTCAATATCAGGAAGTTTAGAATGACATCATAGTAATGCTGAACGCAATTTTACTTAAATTCGTGCGCTGTAAATAAACTCATGAAATGAACGACTAAATCGAGATTTCCCAACAAAATAGAAAACGGTTCGGACAGTGCGATGGATCGTTTGTAAAAAAAACCCCCTGCTCGTGAAAGGAAAGTGCAGAGCGCATTTATTTGTGGTGAAGAAAAAGAAATTGACATTCCTTCTCACGAGTAGGCATTTCTTAAAACACGGTGATTCCTGACTGAGCACCCATCTTAACACTTGTATTTTCAAGGAAATGTGAATGGAAAGTTAGGAAATGTTATCTCTTTCATTGGAATTAAATTGGAAACAATTTTTTGTATTTTAAACTACTGCTGTATTTTTATTTTTCTTATTGGTTGTGCGATTTAGCACAACCAATGATATGTAACCAAATGAAGGATAAATAAAATAATTCAATCTTGAAGAGGCTCATCATCGTCTCCTGTAAAATGGATTGTTTTGTTAGGAAAAAAAGACTGGTAGAATTGACCATGTGCACAACTGATTTTGAAATCTGCTATCAAGTATGGTAAATTTTACCATCATATGATAAACGTAACGTACCTTGTAGTGAAATGTACCAACAGCTTATCTTAATTTACAACAAGGTACATACGTTGCATTTACCATATGATGGTAAAATTTACCATACTTGATAGCAGACCCCAAAATCAGATATGCAGGTGGTAAATTCTACCAGTCTGTTTTTTTTTCTGTGTGGGTTGACTTAAATGGGGGGAGCATTGTTGCCAATAAATTGCACTGTTGTCGATTATTTTGTTTTAAGTTGTCGGCAATCGGGAAAAAAAGTTGGAAAGGGTGAGGAAATGTTTGGATTGAAGTTGAGTCCGTAAATGAAATCAGCAATAACATAAAATACCCCGGATAAGCCAAATAAATATTCAATAAAGTGGTATTTCCATCAGTGGCGTCGCGTGCCATCTGGCAACAATGCAACTGCTCCATTTAAACTCATTAAATATATCGAATTTTTCTTGTGCACTGTGCACCCCCTGAATTCGATATTTTACATGAAATTAAATGGATAGAATACATTGTTGCCAAATTGCACGCGACGCCACTGATTTCCATTATAGTGAACTCCATTACTTTGGTTTTCTACAGAAACCTTCGTTTTTTACAGCGTATGAGAATCTCGTAACACAGCTCCATAAATACGTAGATACCAATACTTTAACGGAAAAAACCTAAACGACACAATCGATCGTCACAGCACAGACACTCACTAACTTGCATTTCGCGAAATTTGTTGATTTGATAGGCATCGCACCCTATCTTACGAAAATGCGTATTCGTCGAGGTCAGTAAATACAGATATTTGTAATCAACTCTATGAGCAGCATATGTTTCGGGAGCAATTAACCAAGGGGGATTGGTAATTTGGAGACGCACGTAGGAACCTCAGATCGTCGGATTTTTTGAAGTTGTTGTTGTTTTTCTGTTCGTCAATTCCCAAAAATTAGCCTGTAAACACGGTTTGTTACCGACAACATCTGCTAATTTAATTCCGCCGAGATTGGTATAAAAGCTTGTGGGATTCGTCTCAAAATCGAACTTGCCTTCCGCTCTTATCTCTCGTCGGGTCACCAAGCCCAGTCCCCGACTCAAGATGACATCGTTGAAACTCGTAGCAGTGTGCTTCTTGGCCCTCGTAAGTTTCCACCTTTTTTATCGTTCTTAAGTGGATGGCTTTTTTCTGGAAAGGCTTTTGCAATTGTAGCGGCCGGTGTAATCTGGCAACCGTGCTTTCTCGCTATTAAAACCAAAATGAAAGATCGATTCTAGACGAGGCACGTCGCCTCACTTAAAATCGATTATTTTATTTGGGTTAAAATGGAGAACATCCAGCGTTGCCAAATTTCACAAGCTGCCACTGCTAAGTTAGCGATCGAAATCAAAGCGTCATCATGAAAAAGTGAAAAACTGTATTAATAGGGGGGAATCGTGATGTTATGCATATTATTGTACTTCTAAAGCGTCACATTTATGTATAAAAAAAAAAAAAATCCGTCCATTAAAAAATTTAAAATCGAAAGATTAGTACAATTTTCCTCTTCTACATCAAAACTTGATTTTGGATGTTTAGAACCTTTCCGATATAAGCCAAGAAACAGTGGGACTTTTTTCCCTGTTGACTTTCTGATAAAACAAAGGATGTATCCAATTTTTCACCGTTTCCTGTGTGTTGATTTTTGGTTTGCGAAAAAAAATGTCGCTATATAATAATTCCTATAAATTGCTCCTTTATTTTCTGGTTCAAAAAAATGACAAGTCACCTTCACGTCATTAGAATGAATACAATTAACCTTAAAACCGCTAATGTTGCGTCTGCCTAATTTTCGTTCAACCTCACTCAACGCCCTCGCTTTTATTTCACGGATGTCCATTACAATCATTAAATTTTTGAGAAAATAATGAGTTTCATTTTACTACTATAAAATGTATCATTCAATGTTATGAGAGTTTTTTTTTTTAGTTTCGTACCGCTCTGTTTTCAAATTTTACGAGTTCCGCTATATCTTGCCTATACTTCATTTAATTAATACTGATCGCGAGTATTGCACACAATTTTTAATATTCCCCGGTTCTTTTAAAGCATCTATCGTGGTAGACGGTTTTGATTTAAAAAATATAAAAAAAAAAAAAATAATAATGATCAGTGGGAGGTATTTGTGTCCAAGGATAATTAATAGCTCTCTTTGTTGCGAAAGGCACGTATGTATGGTGACTTTTTAAGCGCGATTCTTATGATAATGCTTTTCCTTTCAATCGATTCATGCTTGCCGCTTATTTTATATGCTACTTCAAAACCAAATGCTCAGACACACACAGTCTAGAATACAGCCTTTTCATATAATAAAAAGTGCAAATCCTGCTGCAATCCAGCCCTTCGTCCACGTATCTTGGTACACTTGTAAAAGTTATTTTATGGAGGAACCTATATTATTTTATTGAGGAAGACGGAATATCAATAATGATATGTTTAACGCTTTGCCGCTGCCAAAGGTTTTAATCTGATTGCTTTGGCGTCATATTCAAAAGACGGAATTATTGTTGATGATTATTGTTTGGAGAGAATAATAACGTCCATTTTGCAATTGGCGGCTCTAATTACCCTATTTATTAAACATAGAATTTTCACGGTAGCACCGAAAAAATAGCCTAAAGTACCCAGGAGTTTCATTTACTATGGCTTTTTTACATCCTGGACATCCTGGACATCATATGGACACCGCATCTATTTACAAATGCATTGAAACTTTAAATTTTATATTAAAATTAATTTATTTTGATGGATCCTTTTGGAGAATAACGATCTCGTGAAGGATTCACAGTGCAGTGCATCATTTTTTTTTTTTTTTTTTTTTTTTTTTTTTTTTTAAGATTTCCAATCACATCTAAGTTACCCAAAATCCCCAAGAACTGACCCATTTCTACCCGATCAATAGAGGAGTTCATAATTCATTTATCTTTTTTTCAACAGGTGGCAAGCACCCTTGTCGAAAGCTGCCCGACTAATTGCAAATGCGGCCCCAAAAAGACCAAAAGGACTTGTCCGGATACCACGATCGGCACGTATTTTGATGAGGTGTACATCACGGTTGACAGCGATTACAGTTACATCCAAAACTTGATCGACCTCATCCAGTGTAAGAAGGACGTGTCTGAATACGCCGTCATCTTGGAACTGTGGGCTGAATTACAGCGTTACAGACAAGGTTTCGACAACTGCTACTCAACTTGCCAAGACGACATCTACAAGCGCATCATCGCCTGCCGTAAGAAGTATTCACCCTCAACCCTCTGCTACAATGAACGCGTTGTCGTCTGCAAGAAGTTGGCCCGACGCAAGCTTCGCCCGGACTTGTGTCAGTTCAGACGCTGCTACAACCGTCTCTTACCTTTGATCGAAGAGCTCATCAGCAGATACAACATCGACTGCCAACCTCGTGCCATCTCCTGCCCGAGACCTATCAACTACAACTTTGGAATCTACTTCCCGAAAAGCCGGTATGTCGGCGATATCACCTCTATCTTCCAGACCTGTTACGGTGACTACTTGTATCTCAATGATATCTTCCAAAAGATGAACTGGCCCGACAACTGTGACATCAACAGGAGATGCAAGGACAGGATCTTGCAGTCATGGATCGACTTTATCCGTCAAGCTAGATGTCTGGAAGTTGAATACTACCCGCGGATCATCGACTGCGGTGACAACATTGACCAGCTCGACATCATCTACCTCGAATACCTCAAAAAACTTCGTTGCAACTCCTTCGACTTTGGTAACAATTTCTACGAAATCTGGGGAGAAGTTGACGACTACTGCACTCAGAATAACTTGCCGTGGATCCCGTACATCGACTTCGATCAACGTCACCCACAAAACAACATGCGAGGTCTCTATTTGATGTCGCCTAGACTCAGCGATTACTTCTCCAGGAAATTCGTCACCTGCCGCACGGACTTCTTAACCAACCAGCGTATCTGGAACGACCTACAGTGCAAGCAAGGAACACCGGAATGGAACCGTCGCGAGGAGATGCTCTGCGAACTCAAGAGGCGTCTCTGCGAGTTCGAGCGTTGGCTCAATCGTTACATCCGCAACATCATGAAACGTCTTCGCGATTGCAAGCGCGGTTGGGACATCGACTTCGACAACCAGTACGATTCGATCATCAACGAGATCATTGGCGACTGTGACAAACAGATCTACCCGTACATCATCGATTTCCGTAATTGCTTCTACAACAGCGACAACTACCTTGACGAGATCATCAACCAGAGAGGAATCGGTGACATCAGCCGAAACATCATCCCCTCCACCACCTATTGTTACGATATCACCGAGTACATTCCCGACGAGCAACTGTGCGAGCTCATCAGATGGTTCGAGAACTGTCTCAGACAGAACTACTTCCAACCGATCACCGATCTGATCCAATTGAACTTCGATCAAGGTTGCAACGAGTACAACTTGAGGAAGAAGGCTTTGGGCAATTTGGAATGTCTCTGGAAAGAATATCGCAAATTAATCAGAGAATTGTTGTGTGAGGTCATCAGATTGATGCGTCAAAAGAATTGCACGATCGGATCCGACATTTACAATAGAGAGTTCGAGAGGATTCGTGGTTGTTACAAACCTCGTCTTTGTGATATTATTGAGAAGTTCAAGAGGGGTTGCCTCGACATCAACGGCATCTTGGACAACCTGTACAAGAAGAGGAGCTGCGGTGGTTGCAAGAGAAATTACTTCTATGTTGAAGCTTCCTTCAGTATCACTGTTAAGTCTTGTTAAGTTTTAGATCTTAGCTCAAGAAACAAATAATAAAATGAATTTGTAATTTAACAGTCACAAAAACTGATCTTTATAACTTTTTCAGCTACCCTCATTCATTTTTCTTTCGTAATATAACTTGAAATATTCCGTTTTATGGCATCTTAGCGTCGAAGGTCTTTCATGTCTAAATTAACTCTATGGTTATTCTTCTTGAAGGTTGAACTAATATTTGAGGTTCTACCCTACATACACGAGTATTATTTTTGAAAAATCTTAATGATCTCGTTTTTATCGAATCTATTTACTAAATAATGGTAATCTGAATCAACGTAAGCGTGTGAAGAACACCATTAAAATGGGAAACAATGTTAAAGATAACGAATCAGTGAAAACGCTGGAACCAATGAAATTGTCACTGCCGCACTCTTTAGCCGACTGAAGAGGGAGTTTTGAATTATTTTATTGCAAAAGCGTTGTGTTTTAGTTTCGTTACTAATAACTGATTATTTGTAGCTCTGTTTCCATGTTTATTCTTTACTTTTTTCTGCTTTTAATGAGCGCTTTAAAAAGTTCACTCATGAAAACCTGGTATTTCTGAGCCTCAAGAAAAGACAAAAACTTCATGATCCATAAGATTAAGTTGAAAAATTTCACTGTATACACGTTTGAAATTTTTTTTTGGAAAAAGGGCCCGTAAATCAAAAGGTGCGCTCTCCAGGTAAAAAAAAAAAAAACAAAAAACAAAAAACAAGAAAAAAAAAAAAAAAAATTTGCTCACGATGCACAATTGTCAGGTAAAGCGCAACCCTGTGTTTATGACCTTCCTCCAAAAATGTCCTCCGTTGCAAGTGGTTGAGTGGGTGAATAAATGGATCAATTAGATCCTTGACGATTGGGTCAGTGACAATGGCTTAAGTACTACTGTTCTCGTTATTTTAATTATGATCACACTGTATAATGAGGGGTCAGAGGGATATGTTCCAAATTGTTCATCATCTTTGTAGCTCGGCCTCTTCTAAGAAAAGATTGGAGACTTTGATGTTCGTGTTCAAATCAACTTTGACTTCAAATTGAATTAGGGGGGGGGGGGAGGTGGCGGCGATGAACGCTCGAATTGCGAATTATTGCTCGTTATGTTTTTAATTTTCTTTTCCATGATTTTACCGAGGACCAGGATATTTTCTCACATAATTCGAGCTCGACCTCGAAATTTCTCCATACTCTTTCGAAGATGCGTTAATGTCTTCTCTCTTTTGTCGTCAGCGCCTCCATTGAACGAGAAAAAAATTGAGCGTACGTGTTTTCGTCGTGGGTATTAGGATTTTTAGGGAGGGTGGCTTTTTCATATTACATGACTTACTCATAGCACAATTATTACGGTCCAATTAAGGAAGCGGCGGCTCCGCGCTCAAGTTGTGAGGAGGGTGCAATCTGGGAGAGGGTTGTAAAATGCTTCATTGCATACACACGTTTCGATGTGTTCGCAGCAATTATCCATTGAGTGACTCAATGCTTTTATATCGTTTATCTTAGTCGATGCGCGCTATGAATGTCGGGAGTGTTTTATTATGCGCTCCATGCCATTGGCCTATTGCACTATGGGTAATACCTTCCGACAGTGTTGTCAAATCTAGCCTTTGGTCACACAATTGATTCAAATTGCTGGAAGCATTGTTGCGTAGTTGTCATTGTCCACCGTTTCCGATCTCATACCCAGAAAATTTTGGATAGTGCCCGACTTGCTATAATCTTTGTACCCATATCTTTTTTCCTCTCAATATTTGCCTTCTGGTTCAATAATCATGAGACAATGGTTACGCATTTGAATTCACCAAGCCGACGTCCAACATGGAGGAATCAAGCAGCATAGGGTAAGTCTCTAGAACTTTTCAGTCTGGATTGACCGTTTGAGACACGCTCCTGAGTTCGGGCACCAACAGTTAGCGGAGGTTCGTGAGTTGTAAACAGTGGACTCAAACGACAAAGTTTTAGATGAAATGAACAATTATTGGCTGTCGGCCGCAATATTTAATTGACATGCGTTCCTTCCTCGTATAACTTATAAACCGGAGAAAAATGTCAGTTAAAGAGCTTGCGTTGATGGGTTAAGTCGTATACATGGCCAATAAAGTCATTCACGTCGGAAATAGAGACAGTGCACTGTACGCTAAAAAACATGTGGCAGATTTGAGGCACACCAAAATCTCGCGGGTTTAGCAAAACAACAATCAACACCTTTCTGATTTAATTCGTGTGTTAAATGATCACATTCGGTGAGCACACGGGGATTGGCCAGGAAGGGAAGGGTGCTCACTATTTAACACCAACGCCAGGTGAAATCAGAAGGGTGCTGACTAATGTTTGGTTGAATCCGCGGAATTTTAGTGTGTTTCTGTTGCAGCCATTGAGTGCTCCGCCTCTATTTGTCTCTGGAAAATTCAAAGTTTCTGTTTGATTTCCAATTATTCCAAAATATGTTCACTCACCGCACGGCGGCAACCGTGTCGTGCGGAGTGCATCGGGTTCACGGTACGGAGTACACTTTATTAAGTGAGCGTATCGTATGGACTCCGGATCACCTTCACATTCTTCATCTCTGTCACCGCAGTACGCCATCGGCGGGTGCTCTTTCTTTACAAATATATCTTTGCCAATCGAGAAACAATTGATTTATCGATCCTCCGACTGTCAGACTGTCACTTTGAGCCTTCCCCTTCCCCCATACAACCTGCTCAGATCCTCCGATCATTTGCCGCGCCCGAGTTTTCCAGCCATTCACTTGAGGCACTTTTAAATTTAAGGCAAGGAATAAATATGGAAATACGCAAACTGTCGCAAGACTGTGACACAACGGTGGATTCATGAGTTTAAACGACTATTTATCCACTTCCTTTGCGGATAGTTTGTTTAGTGCATTCGTATTTCTCTCTCTCTCTCTTATTCGTCTACTTGAACACTCTTGTGGTAGAAAAAGATGGAAGGAGAAAGACCATCAACTGTTTCTAGCCTCTGTTTCTGTTTTTTTCTAACATGGGCATTCAATTGGGTGTAGAGAGAGATAACAGTATAGTTATGTGATGGATCTGAAGTCCTTATTGCAGCGGAAGGTTTTGGCATCGAGGGAGGGATTGCCATTTAAAAAAAGAACGATTGGATTTATTGGAGATTTATGTTGGCTTTTGTGTGATAAAGAAGTTCTGATAATGCCATTCTTATTTATTTTGCTCCTGGCGTCATGAAGAAAAGTCTTTCCTTGGGTATGATTCGATCCTACGTTTCTTAGAGATAGATCCAGGGATTTTTTCTTTTCCCTATCTCAACCTTTTTGAACATTTGCGTCAGAAAAGGATCCATTTTTATAAATGATCTGAACCGTTTCTTTTCTTGCGGTCATGGGGGGGGGGGGGGGGAGAAGTATCAATTGGAAAAAATGTCTTTTGGTTTCACTCAATTTTACTTTTCAATCAATATCGTTTTATAATTGTAAGAATCCGTTGCTGTTGACGAAGAAGTAATATCCATCTCCTTTGACTATATTTTCTGTAGTCTTTGTGGAGCATGGCGTGGTGGCTCAGTCCTCAAAGAATCCTGCGTTTATCGTTCTCGCCCGTGCCTTCCGGCTGAAATTCTTAGCTGCTAGTCGTCGTAAATGTCATTTCTCTTCCTGTAATTATTCCAGAATGATGTCGTCAGCCCTTTGTACATAATTTTCGTCTAAATAAAGGTCAAAGGGGGGTGGGAGGAAAGAAATATAATATTGATTTGCGAAATTATATTTAGTTAAATTAATATTAATTATAATAAATAAAATATGAATGGTTAAATAATTTCATCATCTTTTTCTAATCGTTCTTCCGAATATTCTCCTGGCCTTTATTTGGCATTATTGTTCTGTTCATTCAAAGTTGGTTTGTTTTTTTTTTTAGGTCTTTGTGACCTCCCCTCCCCATTTATCTTTTTAGTTTAGTATAAATTAGGGTTTGAAAGCGATCACTCGAAACACTCATTCGGAGAGTTCACCATTCACCGGTTCAATCACGCTCGGGTGTTCTGAGCTGCCTGCCCACGCCCCACGTGTGAATAAGAGCGAGAGAGAGCGAAGGAGGGATGTAGCGGCGAAGGTGAGATAAATTCAAGATCATTTATTATGACAGGTTCGTCCCATCAGCCATTTCGCTAATTATTTGTAACGGCACTCGGCAACGAAAGAATCGACCGCGGTTGTGTAATGAGCCACTAAGTCCCAGTCCCTACGCTTTTGCTTGATTGCAGCAGTCGTATAGCGAGAAAGGGCGAGAGGATTTGGATCAGAGTTGCGCGGAATAAACGTGTTCCAGCTCTTTTCACCTGATTTAGTTCAAGATGTATCGTCGTTCGTTTGATCCGTTTCGCACACCTGTTGTTTAGTCAATCGCAGAGACGTATTGAGCGCATTTTCGCAAATGATTCGGTCAGAGCTGCCGTTTCGCGTCTAGTTCATGACATTTTTCAATTCACCAATGATTCCACCGGTGGAGAAAATATTACACAGTTCGGTCCATTGAACGACTGTACTGCACGAAAATACTCTGATCAGCAAATCTTCTCTTAACCGGTGGAATTGCCGTTAATTAATTAAAATATTCGCAATAAGTTTTTTAAAGTCATCAGTGACTCCTCTGGTTGAGAAAAGATTACAGATGCGAGCATTTTTGTGCATTACAGTCATACACTGAACTGAACCGTGTAATATTTTTTCAACCGGTGTAAGCATAGGTTAATTGGAAAATATCATTGATTTATACGCAAAACAGCAGCTCAGGATCCGGTGGTCATTTCGGATTCGATGGAGTTGTTGGAAACCAGCATTCCAGCGATCATTAGGCTCATCTGAACCTTTGCGCGTGGGGTGTAGAGAACCTCCGACAGTGGTCACCAACCAAACGCATCAGTCAACACTCCGATTGAGCCTAGAAAGACGTCGAATCGAGTCGAAATAACATTAAAAATCGGTGAGTCGGGTTATGATGATCTGCCGGATCATTCGCGAAAATTCGCTTAAAAAAGGTAAAAAATGACAGCCTTCTTGATTTTGGACCCTATCGGTATGTTAAACTGTACCAACTACCGGACATTTGGCTCGTGACATCAGACATCTGACAAGATTCACCAGACGTCTGGTAGCGCGTCTACCATAATTTAAGGCAGGGTTCAAAATTAGGCACTAGAGCTCACTATGGCAAAGGCGTCCATCCAGCTGCCATAAGGAGTGGCCCCCCCTCAGAAAAATTTGAAACTTTTAGTAATGATAGAGCTAAGCGTCAGCTTTCAGAATATGGCCAGTTTTTTAAATTTGGTCAACTGAGAGCGGGGGGGCAGGGGGGTCAAAGTCAAAACCTTCAGTGCCCCATAACTTTTGAACAAAAAGAGATATTGACGTGAACTTTGCGCCAAAAGATGCGTCTTTCAAAGACCTTTCGATTGGTGTCCTACAAAGTTTAGTTTAAAAAATATTTGAGCCCATTTTTGCCATTTTTTCGATTTTTGAAATTTTTAAAAAACTGTTTTTTGAGTTTGAAAAATATGCGCAACGTAGGAATCTGAACAAAAACTTTGTAAAGAAAGCTGATTTTATAAGCTTTAAGATGGCGCAAACCGCGATGCCGGGAAACGTTTCGTTCAAGAGCTATGACGGTGCAAAGTTTCAAATCTAGGCAAAAAATAGGGTTTTGCCGACTTTCGATTCTACAAAAAATTTGTTGCTCCGCCAATAATCGATGAAATTCATTGAAACTTGGTAGATAGGGGTTTTTTGGGTCGCTGAATTCATTTTTGATATTAGTTTTTCAAAATTCTTAAATCCAAGATGGCCGCAGATAAGTATGACTATGGCGGCCATCTTGGATTTAGGAATTTTGAAAAACTAATATCAAAAATGAATTCAGCGACCCAAAAAACCCTTATCTACCAAGTTTCAATGAATTTCATCGATTATTGGCGGAGCAACAAATTTTTTGTAGAATCGAAAGTCGGCAAAACCCTATTTTTTGCCTAGATTTGAAACTTTGCACCGTCATAGCTCTTGAACGAAACGTTTCCCGGCATCGCGGTTTGCGCCATCTTAAAGCTTATAAAATCAGCTTTCTTTACGAAAGTTTTTTGTTCAGATTTCTACGTTGCGCATATTTTTCAAACTCAAAAAACAGTTTTTTAAAAATTTCAAAAATCGAAAAAATGGCAAAAATGGGCTCAAATATTTTTTAAACTAAACTTTGTAGGACACCAATTGAAAGGTCTTTGAAAGACGCATCTTTTGGCGCAAAGTTCACGTCAATATCTCTTTTCGTTCAAAAGTTATGGGGCACTGAAGGTTTTGACTTTGACCCCCTGCCCCCCCGCTCTCAGTTGACCAAATTTAAAAAACTGGCCATATTCTGAAAGCTGACGCTTAGCTCTATCATTACTAAAAGTTTCAAATTTTTCTGAGGGGGGGGCCACTCCTTATGGCAGCTGGATGGACCCCTTTGACCAGTCATTTTTCCCGTGGTAGAGACCTATAGCACATGATATGCCTCTCGTGTTACGAAAGTGGCACAAGTCTGATGTTGTTATTTTTGTTCCAGAGCTCATTAAAACAACACCCCTACAGTTAGGCGTGCTTTTAATGCTGATTAGTGGTGATTGTTGCTCCAATCGAAAACCTGAAACGTCGCTTGTGAGCCAAAATTTAAATTATAATCACGGTGTCAATTCTTTAATAATCAGAATCCGATATTTTGTCAAAAATTTTAAGCTTCAAAGAAAACTTAACCTACATCCATCTCTTAACTGTAGTCGACGTCCGGAATGGTGCGTCCCTGGTTTGGTACTTGTATCGGTGGTGGTGCCTTTTCTTACTCTTTTTTGTTTTGATACTATCCAGAAGCTCGTGCTCATGTTCTACATAATCTTGCTCCGCGAAGCTTTATAATGAATCCATCCGCAAATGCTTTGGTTCTACCGGAGCTTTGGGTGCGCTACCGGAGTTCAGTTTTTTCTCGTGCAAGAGATTCAGTATCGGACTAAAGCATTGCAATTTCAGGAATCGATTGGAATGTTTTTGCGCGAATCGAATGGGGAGATTTATTTTGACAGAGATTCGTGGTCCTTGTGTCACGGTTTCGTTCAACTGAACGGTTTGATCCCTGAACAATCTAGTACCGATTTGGTTCTTTTCCCCCACGCCCCTCTTTCTCCCCCTTCTCTCTTTCTCTCTTATTTTCTCTCCCTCTCTATTCTTACTACTCGAATGAATCCTTTTAAACGAGCCACAAGTATTGGTTACCATGAATGAAGGATATGTAGAGTGCTGTATTTGGATGTATAAGGTACCCACTTTTAATGAGCCGCTTTTGTACGAGTGTATCATACTCGGGTTTTGATGATCAATCTCAATTTAGGCGATACCTACTCGGGACAAGAGTCCGTGAAACGTCAAGTATGATCTTTCGTAAAAATCGTCGTAGGAAAAGTCTCGTGATTTTTCAGTTACGAGCAAACCTGAAGTTTGAGTCGGTCATTATTCTTCGCGCCGTCTCAATTAGAACCCGAACGCGAATGCGGCGACTCGACTGTCAGAGTACACATAAACCGAATTCTTCACGCCTCGGAATGGAACCGCCGCGCCGCCGCCAATCTAAGTCACGATTCGCGCCGTCCATTTCATGATACCACCTGCAATGCATCGTTGTCAAGTAGACTTTGATCGCGTATCAGTATGTTCGGATTGATATAGTCATTCTAATTCTTATTAAAGTTGAGCATCGTATCAGGTAGTAGCTCTTGTTGTTTCTGACAAATGTGCCGCACTCTCTTGTGAAAGTGATTAATTACTATGTTAGAAAGCTGGCGACTATCGCCCCCTGGTGAGAATACGACCAACTATTATTCGCCTTAAAAACATTGTATTACTTATCAGATTTTTCACCTGTGATTTTGTCTCAGATTTGCTTGAATGCTTTGTTTTATTTTCGTAATGAATATTATGTTAAGTTCTTTGATACTTTTCTAGTCCTGGCGATGGCGTCAATGCCGGAAAGCTTCGACTGAAATATTATTAATAAAAATGTGAGTAAACTAATCATCAACGTTTTTTTATAACACTCCTAGCACTTTGACTAATACAACCAAAATATTTATTCTAATTCTGGTAAAAACCTCGAGGATGGCTTCTAATCAATGGCGGTGCGTACATTTTGAGCACATTATATTTTTGCCATTGAGTCCCGTGTTAAAGGTCTAATTTGTAAGTGTGCAGTTGTGCACCCACTACCCGACGAACGTTTCCCAATTGCTTGCTGTGGCACATTGTGGATCGAGTCACTGTAAAAAGTTGGTGATGCATGGGTGGGACAAATGAAACTTAAAATTCCAATAAATTTTTTGTTTTGACTTAAAGTTAAATAAATCTATATAGTAAATTATTTTCCCGCATGCACTTAGTATGCGAGTTGCCTAGTGTTGGTATTGAAGGCTGTAGGACGTGTACCCTAACTTAACTGAATCGAACCGTGAATGGATGAGAAAATTGTGATGATAGGACAAAAACTGAAGTTCAAATATTGGAAGTTCCCCCTTTCAAAAGCCCCTGTCCCTCGCACAGTATTCAAGAATAGTTTTTTTGTGTGTGTAAATATGCAATATTTATTCATGTATCCAACAAACGTGAGTGTTTAGTATTTTGACTGGATACGCTGCGTCTGAAAAAAGCAAAATCCATCTTTAGTGGTGCACCAGATGTCTTTTTGAAGGAAAGTAATTTCATTGCTCATACTCACCCGGGAACGTTCCGAATCGCATTCTATGGCTCCGTGCACTGAGAGAAACTTTTTCCTTAACCCTTTCCGTCACAGTGCCCATTACACTGGACGATCATTTTACATGGATCTTTATGGAAATTCGGAAAAATTGACTCTCACATGCAATCATATGAGAAAAGTTCGTTCAATTTAATGGTATAGGTTTCAGATTACAGTGACACTTCTTTCATAATTCGTGACAAAAAGGGTTAAACTGGCCAACATTATAAAAGCTAGTCCCCGAAAAGAATTTCTAGCATTTTTGACGAGAACTCTGGTATTTTTATCTGAAATACCAGATCGGTACAATATCGGTTCGTCCGGTCAATACCAGATTTTCTGTACTAAAAAATGCCATGATGCCAGTTATTAACGCCAGAATTGCGGTCAGAAAGTCCAGATTTTCTTTTCTGTATAATTTATTATTTTATGTATTTCTGGTGGTTTGAAACACTATTTTCTTATTCAACGGATGCACATTCTCTTCTACTGATGTCACTAGCTCATCATGGTTTCTGCATTTCGTTGGATCCACCTTGAAAGTTCACGGGCATGAACCCATGTAGTAACGTGACAACGCTGCGCCTGATCGGTACCGCGCCCAGATTAAGACGCAGTAATCGCAGGAGAATTGGACAAGTTCCGCGCGTCTTTTAATTAAATCAGTTTTTATTCCTGCAATGAATCAATTAATACATTTTTCTTAGCCCCGCATACTATCAGCGTAATTCACTTGGACATGACTTCATCTATTCACATTGTAGGGATGGAATGGCCTATCGCTGCCGCCGCGCCGCCGTCAATAAGGCATCAACGCAATGATCAATCCGAATCTCTTTTATACTTTTGCCTCCATCAAAATCCTGTGAAGATGAGTCTGATTGAGTGATTGCCTCTCAGACTTAAAAAAAAAAAAAAAAAAAAATGGAAAATTGGAAACAATCAGTACTTAATTGGACATATCATCCAAGAACCAGTAGAGTTTGGAAAATCGTATTTTCTGATCGCGAAATTGAATACTTTTCGTAAGCACTAAACAGTTTAGACTGATTTCAGGAGGATTTCAAGCGTGCCGATTTCAATGGAGCTGTTGCAAACTTTTGCCTTTTAAGGCGACAATAGTTGATTAAAGGGTAAAACCCTGTAAAAGTAACGGTTAGCGCGCTAAAATAGATCCCAAAATCCACTCCCAAACTCATAAAATGCTTTCAAACGCGAGACCGTAATGACGGCCGTTGCCACCTAAATCCAATGGCAATTGTATGCTTCTTATCCTTATTCTTGTGTGTCGCGAGAACGGCTGGTGAGGATGGAGCTGATTGAGATAGAGAAATCCAATGTAATTGGTGGCAACGACCGCCATTACGGTCTCTCGTTTGAAAGAATTGTATGAGTTTGGGAGTGGATTTCGTAACCTTTTTTAGTGCGATAATCGTTATTTTTACAAGGTTTTACCGCATAATCAACTATTGAAAATCAGCTGTAGCAAAAGTTTGCAACAGCTCCATTGAATTATAATAGTTACTTGATAACCATCACAACACGTTGATCTTATTGCAATCTGTACTAGCGAACGCAAAAATGTTGACAGTCAAGAATGCACATGGAGCACAGAAGGTTGTTTTGGTTACACGAGGATTTGCCACTTATATCTTGAATTCTTGACTGTCAAAACTTTTGAGTTTGATAGTACACCTGCATGAATCCTAAATCCATCGTTGACTAAATCATCTATACCCGCCGGTGCTTTGAAAATTTCAAGGTTTCTTCTTCCTTTTTGCGTTTTGGTTTTGATTTAATTGTTTCTCGTATAGCAATAAATATCAGACTTCCTTGAATTATTGTGATGAACCTTTATTTGTTTGTAATCAATCTTCTATCGTCGAAGGATTCTATGATTGATCGCTAACTATCGCTAAGCTGCACCGTTCTTGAGGGTATTTCCTTTTCTAGACAATCGTGATATCAGGATTCAGTTGAATGACCGAAAGGATAGCGAGCGAATAATTTATCATTAACCCATCCCTTTTTTCAAATGTTTGTGATTATCATTCCAATTTCCCGATTTATCCTTCCCCGTTTTGAAGGATTGCGTAATTGAATAAAGTTTGATTTCTGTTTGAATAATTATCGTTAAGTTATTGCCACGCCTAAAGGCCTCCGTACTCTCGATCTCGGTAGTCAGTAAAAATGACTGAAAGGAAAGTGAGAGACAATAAATTATCATTATTTTCTCAACTGCGAAAGTTATATCAACTTTTTGCTGCCTTTTTATCTACCATCTCTGCAACTTTGCATCGGCTCTTCGCGAAGTCGGAGGAGCAGAGAACCCTCTCGCGTCAGAAATTACCACCTTGATAGTTCTGGATCTGTGCATACGCAGTGTATAACAATAGGTTCAAATGGCCGCGAGGTAGGCAACCATCATTACTCCTCTTTGAAACCGTGTGGTGCTGTGGCAGGACGCGAAAGATAATGCCTGATTGAGTGTGAATCAGCCATGAATATGATTATAGTTTCTTTCTCTTTCTCTCCCCTTCTGCCCTGTCTGTTTCTCTCTCGCGCGTCCTTTTTCCTCTTTTTTCATTTTGGCCTCACCCTTTCAGTGCTATTCACTATTGTTCTCTTACTTGCACCAGTCAATAATTGAATCGGCGTAATTTCGTTTCGGAAGATTCTTCAATTAATGCTATAGATGCTATTATTACAAATGGATTAAGTAAAAGTGAGAGGGACTGAAAAAAACAAAAACAAAGTATCGTAGACGAGCGAAATAAAGTTGGAGATGTCGTAGGCTCCGGACAAAGGAGTCGATGGGGAAAAGAGGAGAAGAGGAACGTATGGGAATGGACCGGAATGCTGGCATCTCCGCCTGTCCGCCGCTTGTTCAACATGGAACTTAGCTTTCAAATGGGACAGTTGCAACTTGCAAGGCTCTGAATTTTGGTGTCTTCAGTAAAAAAAAAAAAATAAACTGTAGGGAACACCCTACGAACACTTTCTCCCTCCATTTTATCTGGGGGGGTCGAAGGACCCCCAGACCCCCTTAAAAATTCTGGGGGAGACCCCCAGACCCCCCTCTATTATTCTGGGGGAGACCCCCAGACCCCCCTTTATAATTCTGGGGGAGACCCCCAGACCCCCCCTTTAGATATCTGGGGGAGATCCCCAACCCCCTTTAGAATTCTGGGAGAGACTCCTAGACTCCCATCAAATTTAAAATATTTTCACCTCTGGACATAATTCCGCCTTCAATTCGAAGTGTTTGCGATTTTGCAGAAAAGCTGTACGAATAGTTGCCTACTTCATCCTTTGAAGGATGGGTTTTGAACTGTGGATCTTCAAAAGAATTTTTTAGTTTGGTAGATTAAACCCCCCTTCAAAGATGTTCATTGTTTGTAGATTGTGTACACCAAATGTCAACAAAATTCATCCATCCATTTTCTTTATAAGTTTAATTTTCTTTGGATATTCTATTTTTTGGGTTTATTGATGGAACAGCTATTTTGCCTTTAAACAGTCTCAGACTTATGAAGGGTTGTATATTATAGTTTTACATTGAAAAGAATTCCCTGCCTAGGTTGGTTGCAAAATTTTTGTTGCATTTTTCATCAAACATAATTGAGTCATAATTGAATTTCTTATTCCAAGTATTACGATTGTTTTTTTATTTCCTTGGTTTCAAAGATTTTTGCTCGATCGCACCTATATTGGCCCTTGAAACGGTCTTAAAGGTTTTTGATGATGACTGTATGATAGGAATATTTTAGTGGGTCAGTAACATAATATGCAAAGTTTCATCAAAATTCATCCCATGAATGATTGACTCCAAGTTTTAACATTAATTTCCCGCTTTAATTCATGTTTTTGGGTCGAACACCGTATTTTGATTTTTAAATTCTCTCAAGTGTTGTATATTGTATCTGTAAGGAATACTTTCTTTTATAGACTAATTGTAGATTTTATTTGCCAGTTTTTATAAAAATTCATTGGACCAAACCTGAATTATCCCAATTAAAAGGATTATGTTTTTATTTGCTTATATTCCCATATTTTTTTCTCAATCCCACCTATATTGCCTCTTGAAAAGGTTTTATCAGTTGTGTATGGTGACTAAGAAAGAAAAATATCTTAGTATTTTGATAGTGGATTGT
The DNA here is from genome assembly GCA_011764245.1 of Trialeurodes vaporariorum. NCBI lineage: Eukaryota > Metazoa > Arthropoda > Insecta > Hemiptera > Aleyrodidae > Trialeurodes > Trialeurodes vaporariorum. The sequence goes on along the minus strand of VMOF01000369.1, from coordinate 20,716,919 downwards.
GTGTACAAAAGTTTTTATCAAAATTCATCAAGCCATAATTGATTGACTCCAAGTTTAAAGATTAATTTCTCACGATAATTCCATTTTTTGGCTCGAGTGCACCGATTTTGATTTTTTAAACAGTCTTAAGGGCTGTATATTGTAATGATATGAAATTCTATATAAAGTAGAGTAAATGTAGGTAGGTAGATTATTTGTGCCGGATTTAATTAAAATTAATTGGACCTAACCCGAATTATCTCAATAAGTAGGATTATGTTTTTATTTGCTTAGTTGCATGGTCCTATTTTTTCTCAATCGCACCTATACGGTCCCTTGAAACGGCCCAAAGGATTTATTATGATGATAGTGAGAAGAAAATATTTTAGTACTGTGGTAGTACATTGTGTATACAAAGTTTCATCAAAATTCATCCAGCTTTTAGTAATTGGCACTGATATACAAGATTAATTTCTCACTTTTATTCCATTTTTGGCTCGAACGCCCTAAATTGATTTTTTAAACGGTCTTAAGGGTTATTTTACTGAACTATAAGGGGTTAATTTTACTGTGGGCTGGTTGTAGAATGTTTTTACAAATTTTCTTCCAAATCCAAAGATCCAATATTGAAATATTTAAATTTTTCTCTTTTTTTGACCCATTTTCCCATTGATTTGAATGGAAACCATTTTTCATCCATAACTAACCTAAAAATTAAAATTTTAAAAAAACAAAAAAAGTCCTTCTGGGGAATGTTAAAAGCAACATCTCTGCAAAATTTGGATGCATATGGATCAATAGTTCAAAAGTTATGCTGGATTTCACGTTCTTGACTACAGACAGACGGACAGACAGACAGACAGACAGACGCCACAGAAATTTTGTGCATTTACTCCTCCCTACCACATATGGTTCAGAAATATTGAAATATCATGGATGGATCTTCTTTAGGATAGTATTAGGCATGATAAGAGCCAATTATTTTATAATTATCATGATTGACTTAGTCGCAGCGGGCCAAGTATCGAAACAAAATTCATCAAAAATCTCTGCGCCATCGCAATACTTTCTCAATTTTTCTAATTTCATTAGAGTGAGAAAGTAAAAAACTGAAAGTTCCTGAGCTGAGAACAAAAGTGGCGGCTTCGATTTTATCCCCAAGTGTTTCCGTTTTTTGAGATACCCTCGTGGAAAGCTTCATAAAATCGTTTGTGTTGCGACGTCATTTACGCGGAATTGTCTTTTAAAACAATGTGTTTTGGGTCAACCAAATGCATCCTTGTTTTCTGCCCATCAAGGCAGATGATTACGTTGAATATCGACAAGTATATCGGCGGTGTCAGCTTCCCAGATGCATCAAAACGCATCGGTGAGCGGTTGGTTAGCATTGAACTTCGACTCGTTACTAAATCAACCACTCGCCGATGCGCTTTGATACATTTCGGCAGCAGGTATCGCTGTTTGTCAGAACCCAATACTTACTCAAAATGCTTCTGCTGTAAAAAAATAAACTGTAGGGAACACCCTACGAACACTTTCTCACAACAAATTTGAGCTGGGGGAAACCCCCAGACCCCCCTGAACTATTCTGGGGGGAACCCCCAGACCCCCTGAAATATTCTGGGGGATACCCCCAGACCCCCTTGATTTATTCGGGGGGATACCACCAGACCCCCTTGAAATATTCTAGAGGGTTCCCCTGGACCCTTTGAAATATTCGGGGGAAAAACCCCCCAGACCCCCTCTCATATTTTGGGGGGAAACCCCCAGACACCCCCGCCTTCAATATTCTGGGGGAAACCCCCAAACCCCCTTTACATTGCCTTTCCATTCCATGCACGAAGAAAACTGAGTTAAAAAGGAATGAGTCCTAATATTCAAAGTTTTCGACAGCCTTCAATCTGCAGTGTAGGCAATTTTGTAACGCAGCTGGACGTATGGTTGCCTACTTCAAATTTGAAGGCCATTTGAGCGATCCCAAATTTCAATTGTCAAATTGCTGTCAACATGATTTACAGCGATTCCGGATTAGAATGTCATTTTTTCTTTCTCCTTTCAGTTACAAGCATTCTATTTGTTTTAGTGGTTTTAATTTTTCCCCCTTTAAATTTTTTTGGCTTGGAGCAATCAAGATTGATTCTTGATTCCATCACTCATAAAAATATTTGGTTTCCTCTTTTAGAATGTGGACCTATAAAGAATTTTTCAGCTTAATATGGATCAAGCTCTTCTTCAAAAACTTACTTTGGTTGTAGATTGTAAGTGCCAAGTTCCTTCAAAAATTTATCCAGCCAGTAGTGATTGACTCCACTTTTTTTTTTCAATTTTTCACGTTTATTCTCTTTTTGGTTTGATCGCCCCTATTTTTATTTTTAAAAGGGTCTTAAGGGTTTAATAGTACAAAGATAACTAGTTTATTTTTTTATCGGCTATCTGTTGTTTTTTTTGCCAGTATTCATCAAGATTGCTCTAGTCATACTTGAATTATTATGAATATTATGTTCATACTTTTATTTACTCGATTCTCCATATTTTACTGAACAACACTTATATTGCCTCTTGAAACGGTCTCAATGGTAGTTTATGGTGACTATATCAGGAAAATATGTTAGTTCTTTGGTAATATTTGTGTGTACAAAGTCTCATGAAAATTTTTTGAACCAATATCGATCGACTCTACTTTTATTATTATTTAATTTTACTTTTTCACGTTCATTCTATTTTTTGGTTGGATCGCACCTATTTTGATTTTCTAAACGGTCTTCAGGGTTGAATAGTGGGATGATAAGAGGTTTATTTTATTGTAGGCTGTCTGTAGACTTTTTTTGTCAGTATTCATCAAAATTAATTGAGTCATACTTGAATTATCCCAATTTTTCTCTTTTTTACCCATTTTTCCATTGATTTTAATGGAAACCATTTTTCATCCATAACTAACCTAAAAATTAAAATTTCAAAAAAACAAAAAAAGTCCCTCTGGGGAATGTTAAAAGCAACCTTTCTGCAAAATTTGAATTCATTTGGACTTATTGTGCAAAAGTTATGCTGTGATACAGACGGACTCACGGACTCACGGACACACGGACTCACGGACACACGGACTCACAGACGCCACAAAAATGTTTTGCATTTACCTCTCCAAACCACATACAATTAAGAAATATTAAAATGTGATGGATAGATGTTCTTTAGGATATTATTAGGCATGGTGAGAGCCAATTATTTTATAATTATCATGATTGACTTAGTCGCAGCGGGCCAAGTATCGAAACAAAATACCTTGAAAATCTCTGCGCCATCGCAATACTTTCTCAATTTTTCTAATTTCATTAGAGTGAGAAAGTAAAAAACAAACAAACATCAAAATTCAGACCCTTGCAACTGCCTCCGTTCAATTACGCGGTTCAAATAGATAAAACGAACAATACATCCATATTTCCTTACTCTCTTTAAAAAAATATCCATCAAGATACTTTGATGCTAGACCCTTATTGCGACTCCAGTTTTAGCGGTTTTTCTTGAGTGTGGATTTTAGAATTTTCCAACGCTCCACTTGCAAGGGACCAGTGTTGCCAGGTTTGGACAGGGGAGACTAGTTTACGCGTGGACAGATTTCAACTCGAAAACTGTCCACACTGTGAATAGGGATAGAGGATCGGAAATGGTAGCGTTGACAGTTGTGGACAGTTGTGTCTGCATTATCATCAAAATAGTCCCCGTGTGGTTGAATCTGTCCACTATTGGCAACACTGCAAGGGGCATGCGCGAAACTTACTGCTCATCCTCGCCATCAAATTGATCAGATCGGGTGACACTGGCTACTGTTCAAAGGAAGAAGCATGCCCTCCCATGTTGTACGCATGTGTTATAACGAAAATTGTCGGAATTTCAAGTGTCCGAGGCATCTTGAAGGTTTCACCCGGGCCGCGACGCGAAACTGAGAAACCTGTAACGTGCGAATCATAGGCGTAGCTATAGTACTCTATCTTTCTCTCTACACATGCGTTGAAAAAGGACGGAAAAGGGGTTATCAAGTAACTTCAGCTTCTAAATCTGTCTTTTTCTAATTCATTCGATCAAATGAGAAAAGAGAGAGAAAGTCTAATTCCTGGTTACGGCGCGGTGGCATGGCGGTGTGCGGAGCTGGTGCGAATTTGCGCGCCACCCTAAATCAAAACAATGAAACCGCAAAAATCATAAAATTCAAATCCATTTCTTCATTCCGCATTGAAGCCCGGAGACAACTTAAGACCCATAAAAACATGAGCTCTGCTCTTGCCCAGAAGTTACAAAATGGATCGAGTCAGTATCTCCTCTGAAGAGAATACCCCGTGTTTTACATTGGCCTTTACTCCCAACCCCATTCACAAGTGCAGACGAAACGGGAGGCAGGCGCAATCGAAATGGCGCATCCACCTGCAATTTTCATCGTCTGGACTCCGCGGGACGGGACGAAGGAGTGAGTGCAGAGAAGAGTCGGGATTGCGTCTCATTAAAAGAAATCACTGGGCTCTCTCAGGGGTCATCGCAAGTTCAAGGTTATCATTCGTTCCCTCCTCCTCCTCCTCCTCCTCCCCCTCCGCCATTTCTTTCTTCACTTCAACTCCCTCTGAATATCTTTCTGTGCTCTTTGATGCCGAGTGCTATTGAGAGTCAGATACCATCAGTATCTTCACTTCCTTCCGACAGCTCATCAGCTCACCTTTCCATTTCAAATGCACCGAATAGTGTTTTGGACTTAAAACCCATTTATGCCCGGAAATATTTGGAATTTTTAGGTGTTTTTCTCAAGAAACAAAATTTGAGAACTAAAACACGAAAAAATTAAAAACACTTACTTTTTTGGGGCAGCTAAATTTTACAAGAGAAAAACTACCAAAAATTGGTTTTTGAGTAAAATTTGTCAAAATTCACTGACATTTGGTCCAAAAATAAAACAATAAGTGGGTCGCTAACGACCCACAGGGCATTTATGGGTCAACTGAGGATTCTACCGGAAGAACGTATTAAAAATTATAAATATTATTAATAGTATCAATTATTAATAATATTATCATTAATAAATATATATAGTATTGGTATTCACATTGCAATTTTTCTGTATTTCACTCCGGAGTTAACCATTCAATCGCTTATACAGAAAAAAGAGGGGGGGGGGACGCATTGATACAGCTGACAAAATCTGGTAGAAAAATGACTTACCAAAAGACTTCACTGGATTGAATGAACCAAAGGTTTTGAACGCCTAACAAAAGAAATTCTGTTGGGTGAACCAAAGACTTAGCAAAAGACTTCACTGGATTGAATGAACCAAAGGTTTTGGACGCCTAGTCGCCTAACAAAAGAAATCCTGTTGGGTGAACCAAAGATTTCGTTGGCTCCTATGAAGTCTTCTGCTGGGTCATTTTTCTACCAAAGAATTTTCGGTGCTAAACCAACGTGTTTTTTTTCTGTATACAGCAAAATTTATCATAGCCTCAACGCAGCATTATTGGGTTTCACAAGAGAATCAACCATTAAAAGTGGAAACAGGTCATAATGCAATCGGCTTAGAATACAACGCACTAGCGAGGACAAATATATCCTGCAAGGGTATGCAATAAGCAACACACTTAGTACACTTGTTGAATGGTAGCTTGTGCATTACGTATTGCATACTATTGATAGATATCTTTGTCCCCGATAGTACATCACGCCTGGGCTGGGACGCCTGAGTTCGGTGTAAAGTTTCTTTCGAAGCCGTAGGATTTCCACAAATGCGGTCATTATTTCTATTTTTAATTTCCTTTGTTTTTTTAAGTTTCGTCTCTTCCGTCAACTCGGAAATCCGCAATTTTTCGCCGTGAAATGCAGCAGCGATAAGTAGAGAGACACGAGGGCTGCCCTTTACAAAACCCTTGTTTCATAGAATATTATTACCCAGGAAAATTTCATTAGAGTCCTTCTCCGTCCTTTATCCTTCGCTCGGCGTACAATTTAATTAACTCAGATTAGGTATTCCCGCCATTGATTTTAAATTACGGCAAAGAAGAGGACGGCGGCGCGGCGGGTTTCAGTTCAGCCGAGCTAACTTTTTAATAAAGTACAATTTTCCCGCGAAGCTTGCCCGCGCCGGAACTTAACTAGGACGTCGAAGGAAAGCTTCCGGGTTTTTGTTAAGTTTCCTGAACGCAGTTTTTCAGCCCCCCCCACCCATTTCTCCTGCTTGAATCCTGAAACATAGTGCATCGCTGCTCGGTGCTGCTCCTCCGCCATGGCGTAATAAACTCTGCGGTTATGCAATATTGTCTGTGTGAACCGTATTAAATCTTCCCTCGCCAACTATTCTCATCGAGAAGTTCTCGTGAATCTGGTCTTGCACAAAGGTAGATGCAGGAAAAGATGAGCCACGGGGGGGGGGGGGGGGGGGTGCCATAGAGGGGATTGTGGGCGTGGGCCACTATCACCTGTCATATTTATATGAGTATAACTCGGCGATAACAGGACTTTCCGCTGATACCGAAAACTGTCATAGAAATTGCATTTTAAAACCGTCTAAAGCTACCAAATGAATAAATATTTCTGTTAAATTCGTTTTTGGCAGCAAGTTTTACAACAGTGGGCCGTTTTAATGAATCTCCATGGAAAGGTCCTTTGCGCGAGACGGTTAGTGAAGGAAAATAGTGTATCCTATCCTCAGTTTAAAACTGTCATCAAATATCGGCAGTTCGTCAGAATCACCCACTTCCGCTGTATACGCTTTTCCGAGTTGACTTTCATCAGGAATGACAAAGCTTCCCTCCTTATCTCATGATAAGATAAAAGGCGTCCAAAAAGCCTTTTCTCTATTTTGTGAAAGTTGAGGGAAAAGTCTAAGAGTTACTATGATTCACACGTTGAAGTTCAACTTCACGATCTAGCCAAAATCCTCTCGTGCTTGTTCCGATTGATTCCACGAGCACGTTCTACCACTTCACTCAGTTTTCTCATAAATGTCACTTTGGATACTTTTGATACAAAACGCCTCTCATATTTAATCCATAGGCGCAGAGCTAGAAAATACCCTTCAAGAATCTCTTGCACGGAACACTCTAATTTATTTATTCGAACGTGAATGGTTCTAGGTTACAGATGTCGATAGCAATAGTGTTTGAGTCTCGAACTTCAGCGGACTTTCGATTGATGTATTTAGACAAAGTGTTTTCGCGGCGTCAGCATTATTTTTCCTCTTATCATAAGTATATCTGTCTCTTTTTCTTTCTCGAGTCCTCCCTATTTCTTTTCTCCTCACAAACCAGAAGTGATAACCGATGACACATCGAGTTATAGATCGCCGAAAGTAGTCATAAATGTATACGTAGAAATTTTAGCCGAAAGATTCTCATCTTTTCAAGTAAACGAACTTATCCCTTTCACACACGCACGTTCGAGTTTTATCATGATGTGGGGTTTGATTTGTCTGCTTTCTCGCTGTCACCTTATATTGAATTTGCGGTGGATCTCCCATCTCACTCTCCCTCTCCCTCTCTTCCGGGAGAATACTTGTGTTAGGAAAGGACAGAAATTAGGGGGCTGAAGTCTCGCGATAGCCTCTCTATAGTCCACCATTATCGCCAAGTGTACCCGTTTACTACTGTAGGTACCGGAGACCAATCAATGATTGCCCCCTTATATCAAGTGGTTCGTTAAATATTCTCACACCGCGGTACTGATTTTGCATACGCAATTGAGTGCAGGTGCTCGAGGTATTATAACTTATCAAGGAATCCGTCTTTCCCTCTCTCTCCGTCCATTTGATCGCTTGTCTTTCAAATGGGCAGGAATAGGGGCTGAAGTCCAAATCATGTCAAAGCCCAGCAATCTGTCCTTTTCAAAAACATACGCTTAAATGAGAGGAAAGAGCGAGAGATAGAGAGAAAAAGACAGAGAAAAAGATAGAGGGGAGGGGAGACATTAATGGATTCATGTCCGTTTAATGCAGGGCAAAAAATAGTTGAAATCATCCCACTCTTGAAATTATTTTTATTTTGCTCTTTTGGCCTCGCTAGACACATCCATGACTCTTGCGTTTTCAGTATTTTTTTTTTTTTTTTTTTTTTTTACTTATCATGATTACTATACGCCGGATTGTGAGGCAGTGTTGTCTAACTTGTTTTGATGTATTTCATACTGTTATCGCACCCGTATAAGTCGGCGAGTTGAAAAAAACATTATAATAAAATAAATCGGTTATTTAAAAATAAATGTTCTAATTCTGGATGGCTTTATTACTTTTGTATTTTTTATTTTAAAAAAATAAGTGTATACTACCCAATAAGTAAGTACTTACCGTTGATGTCAGTAATATTTTTCTTTGCTGTAACTGCACTTTCAGTAAAACCTGTTTTAAAAAACAGATTTTATTATTTTGTTTAAATTTTTTTAAATATATGTATATAAATAAACTTTATTTTATTATAAAATGTTTTTATCTGTAGATCCAATACCAAACTTGGCAACATCTTGGCCACAGAGCGGAAATTTATAATTGATTCCCACACCAGATGGCGCCCCGTGACCTTTCCACTGAATCTCTGACCAAGATGTTCTCTGTTCATGTTCCCGATGCTCCGAGCCGAATGAACACTATGTGCCGACTTGCTTGTGTCACTTTCACTCCTCGTGAACACACGCATTCACACACACACTTACACACACAATCATCACATTAACACTCGCGCGGTCACTCGAAGAATTTGTTATTCACGCACCTACGAACCCCATAACCCGAGCTTATCCTGAGAACGTCGCGTCGATTCATAATTAAGACTGACCGGTGAGAACGGGGCGGGCAGGCAGTCATGGGCGGATTCAGGAATTTGTTCGTCTTTCTCTCTCCCCATTTGAGCACATGTGTTAAAAAAGGATCGCAAAGGGGGCCATCATATGGCTTTAGCTCCTATCTCCGTTCTTTTCTAACACACGTTCAAATGGGAAAAGAGATATATTGACGAATTCCTGTATCCGCCTATGCGGGCAGGTCGCGACTCGCGGTGTGGCAGAGGCGTTTAGTGACGTCACTTTCATTTTGCCGGAAGCTGTGAAATATGACTCCCGACCGACCGACCGGTCAGCCGCGGCCGTTCGCGCTGCCTTAAGCCTTATAACAGTAAGTCTCGTTTGAGTTATGAATCCGTGAGAATTTATGTCATTCACTCACGCATTGGCACGATTTCAATCAAGGACGCGAGAAATTGTTACTTTTGAAGTCAGGGACCGCTGGCGCATGTAGATGTTGCTAAATTGGAGGCATTGACTTTAGCGACAACGTGCTTATGGAATGAATGTAACCAATGAGCTATAACTTTAGAGTGGCAGCGGGCTGGTCCACCTTGCGCCACACAGGGTAGAAGGAATCCCGGGAAAAAGAGGAATTTGGACGGCAGATTCCAAGGTGTGAGGTTAAATTTTGTAGGTCGTTCGGAATTTGGCGGGAATTTGGACGGCCCAAGGATTGAGGTTAAATTTTGTAGGCCGTTTCCGGCGATGCCCGAGTTTGTTTACGAAACGACCGGAAACAACCTACAAAACTTAACCTCAAAATCGATTTTTACGGCAAGATGGCGGCGCCCTAGGTGGCAACAATGAACCAGCGGAACGTTCCTTGATGTGCCACTCTAAAGTTATAGCTCATTGAATGTAACCCAGACATGCTCAGTAGTTCGTTGACGACCCTTTGCTGGGTTTTCTTTGGGTCAAATTGCAGTATAAATTTTAGTTCTACATGTAACATTGAACATTTCTTGCAGTTCCCATTGCAATTCATTCAGTAAAATCCAAGACTTGAAGCCTCCGTTTGAATTTTGTTTTTTTTTTTGTTTTTTTTGGGTCAAACTTTGTCCAAATTTTGGACCGATTTGCATGCTTGCACTAATTTTACGAGTAATTCCAGGTGAAACGGTGCGTCCGTTACATTTCAAAACTGTAATTTTAACTGAAAAACTTGAAACGTTCTACTTCAATGCGATAAAGCTGGCAAAGCAAATGTTAACCACCAACCTTCATCGTCGCTGAAAAGTAGCAAATTTAAGTTTTAAAGTGAAAATCACAATTTTAAACTGTAACAGATGCTTCATTTTACCTGGAATGACCCTTATACGAAGAACAGCTCTGATAATAACGTCAACACTGATCACGTGACGCAACCGCGACGTGGTGCAAATTCACGGGGTATTTGACAAAGAATGACGTCATGGTACATTTTCCGATAGAGGCTTGCGTTCTGATTAGGAAATAGCTGCCTTTCCATCAATTTTCGGTGTAGACTAGAACGGTCCGTTTAAATCCGAATTTATCTGTCACTTCAAACATTTCATTGAATAAGCATTTTTATCTACGAGTTCAACAATAAAAATATTTAAGTTAAAACCTGGTCAACGGCCTTGATTGCTTTCAGCGTTGAATGTTGCCACCAAATAATCCAAGGAAATAACATCTGCCTTGCCATGAGCGAGCGGCCTGAACAACTGCTCCTAACCTGCTTAAAACTAGTTTGAAGTGGTCGGAAAACGTCAACTTGATCATAATTTTGATTTTTAATGGTTTTCCAAATATCAAAACTTACATTTTCAGAGATTTCAGAGAACTCCTCATTAGCATAATCAATTTATATGGATTTCAACATGTATCTTTACCTGCTCCTTTGATGAAAATAAGGAGGGAAGAACAAAAGTTAGTTTAAGTCCCACTTGCTCGTAAATTAGAGGGAAAATCACAAGTTTTACCCAACCTTCATGCGCTATTTCGGCACTTATTTATTCGTCTTTATTGCTTTTACAGCTCCCAAATTAAGGACTTCGATTTATAAACCGATGTCTCGATATTTTTCAAAAATTCTTTCTCAAGTTGATTACCGGGCGTCGATGTTTTCCTATGATCTAATTTATAACTGTCATTAGCTCGATTCTTCTTTGATATTTATCGATTTTTATCAGTGTTCGCCGTATCGAACACTTCTGCCAACATACTGCCAACAAACAAACAAAAAACGCTTCTAGCCTCATATCAGAAGACCAACAAGCGTAGCTACAGAGAGGCGTTGCGTCGCCTCCAAAGTCCAAAGTGAGGAAGCTTGGACGGTTTGTTTGCCTCCTGATGATACTTTTTTTCTTAAATCAAAAATTGGAATTAATTCTGTGGAAACTGTCCATTTAAACAAAGGTTTAAGTGTCGTTATGTGTAGAGTGGCCGGGTACTGGCTATTTAGATAGATAATTTCCGTCATTATTTAGTCAATTTCTTTGTCTTGGAAATCCTTTCAAAACAAATACTAATATCGACTTCCTCGTCCAGATAGCCACTCCAAAACACCCTCATCCTACATTCCAAACCAATTTCAAATTGGACTCATTTATACTAAATGAACCTAATCGACTTTATGCGGGGAAAAAAAGACCGGTAGACTTTACCATCTGCATAGCTGATTTTTGAGTCTGCTATCAAGTATGGTAGATTTTACCATGGCAGACTCCAACATCAGCTATGCTGATGGTGAATTCAACCAGTCTTTTTTTTTCGTGATAGATGTTGCCATTTTCACTTGACTTTAATATTACTCGTATTATAAAATAAGATCTAGTGCGAAGAATTTCTCGAAACTTTAAGGAACTTTCTTCCTCTACTTATCTTAAATCTTGTTCCTGAAAATTACATGCAATTTTATCAATCAGATTAGCTTTAAGGGTCATTCCACTGAAAATATGACACCCGTAACACTTTAAAGTAATATTTCTCAAGTACCAATAAAATTTGTTGCATTTTTGAGGCTAAGAAAGAAATGAGCTTTAGTAGAATAATTTTGATTGAATGACATTATTTTTCTTCAAACCAAAAGATGTCGATCAATAGTGTTACGGGTGTCACATGTACTGTGGAATGACCCTTAAGGGAATTAAGAAGTCGAGATCAAATGGCAACGTCCAAATAATATATAGGTCTGTCTAAAATGTGTCCGCAATTGATCTAACAAACCAAGCTCGGGTGAAATATTTATAAGAAACATCCATCATGGCGGCCTAGTGCATGTCTTAAAAAATACGTCCCAGAAAGCCCCTCTATGGTTTACATCTCGTATCAGCAGGCAGTTTCCAGATTTTTAAACTGGAAGCTTATAGTCTCTGTTCTAATTGCTAATTAGTTTTCCAGCTGAGTCAATAATCCACATTATTTTTCTGTTCAACATTCTTTCCGGCCGTACAACGTACGTGTTTACTTTTCAAAACCATTGACGGATATAGGCATTCGTCTGTCTCTCTTTTTCCATTTCAACGCATGTGCCAGAAAAGGATAGCTGAAGCGACAATCATGTGAAATTAGCCCATATCTTCATCCTTTTCTATAACGCACGTGTTCAAATGAGAAAGTGAGAGACTGATAGATTCCTATATCCGCCTAAGTTTAGAACTTCCTCATTTTCTGAGAACGCCCAGTCTGTTCCTGATGTTTCAAAGGCTTTATCCCGCAAATTACGGTTCTGAATTCATTTAGCTCATGAGCGGGATTAATTAAACGGCAGAACAAGCTTCCTGAAGATGTCCCTCTCCAAAAGCCCTTACCTTTTGCCGTGTCATTTTCCGCAGCGCAGTTTCTTTTGACACGGAATCATTTTTTTAAAAAAAGAGAGCGCGGATCCATGAAATGATAACGATGAAGAGCTCTCAAGTGAAGTTTTTTGATGTCGTGCGTCACGGATATCCCGCGCAACTGAAGAATTCTGACGCAGGTAAATAATGCGCAGTTTTTTTTCTTTCCCCCATTCCCACCCCCACCCCCGCCTCCTTCATTTTTATTTTTCTCTTTTTTACCATGTTGTTGCCTCCTCATTAATATTTGAATATTAATGATAAATCCACGCTAAGTGCAACGTCAAAGAGCGCTTAACGAAAATCTCGAAAAAGCGTCTCTCCTGAATAATTGAGATCACTATGCTGCCGCTTTCCCCCTCCTTGTCGCACAAGAAGACCTAAAGTGGTTCTTTTTTTATTAAATTTTTATTTTTTCATAGAAATAACAAATCGGGATCAGAATATCATGTCAGTTGATATAAATGTTGAAGCAGTTGGAAATTTACTTTAAAGTGAATCTTTTGCATTTAGTGTATATATTTCTACTACCAGAGCGCTACCCCTTTGACGCAAAATCACGGGCCAAAGTGTTTAATTTTATTTTATTTTATTTAAAAAAAACAGGTCGTCATACTGTTGGAAATGTTCACTGCGATTACATAAAAGCCACGATTTCTCCCAGTTTATATATTTTTTGGAGTGAGATATTTGCGGAGTAGAAAATGGCGCGAATACTAGGAAAGATTTAGTCCAGTGGCGTAGCTTGCCCATTGGCAACGTTGCAATGTGTCTATTCATACCCACGCAAGAGGTCGAATGCGAAGGCGTTCACCGAACACCCAATAGTTCGATATTTTTCATGGGTTTAAATGGACGAACTGCAACGTTGCCCAATTGAACTAGCCACTGAGAAAGTCATAATTTGCACTTCTCTAGAGTTAAAAAATGATGATATACTCCACGGAGGAGGCGTGAACACCCTCCATTGATAGTATTTTTCGCTATTTACTCCCGGTACAACCTCCTACATTGTGACTTCTCCGACCGTTGCATCTTTGAATGTCGTTAAACGCATCAGTGGCGAGGCGTGCGATTTGGCAACGTTCTTTTTTCCCCACTTAAACTCATTAGAAAGGTCGAAATGCCTGGTCATCGCCGATGGCTGAAGCGTTCGACCTTTTTGGTGAATTTAAATGGAGAAAATACATGGTTGCCAAAAAATTCACGTCTAGCCACTGAAACACATTTATTGAGTGCTGAAGTAGATTTTTTGACTTTTCGGTGTTCTCAATGAGATTTTCAAGCGATTTTACTCAGGATTTGACCTTCCATTACGGACCCATTCATGGACATGTTTTTGTTCCATAACCTCTAGCTTGCAGCGCGAAACTCTGAAACGGGGAAAAACTATTGGACTTTGAACTGAGGAAAACAATCCAAACTAAGTGTAATGCATTTCTGACGGAGAAATTGATTCTTTTCACCGCATCCTTGTCCAAAATCTCGTGACAGATTTCCCAACGAGTGGCGTGTAGTGCAGGTTGCAGTTGTTTGAACTGCGATGAATAATGAGAACGTTGCGAAGACGGGGAAATGGAGAAGGATTGAAAATAATACTCTTGTAAAACTAACCGAGTGAAAACAACGTCCCCGTTTTCTATCCTTTTCTGTTCCGGTCTTGACTTGAAGTAACTCAACAGCGCTGAACTCGATCCTGCCGCCTTGATTGCGTCCAAAATAGTTTAATAAAACTGATTATTACGATCTTGATTCCTGTCGATTAAAGGTGCTTTGTATTTTCATTAATGATGAGTTTTTCTTCTTCTTCTCTATCTGTATGTTTGATTTTCATGTTGATAATTTGCCAAAGGAGACTTTTATCAGAGCGACTTAAAACGACGAATTAATGACAATCAATACGCCTAACCAACGATTCTTCGAATCGTCTCGTCTCCAGAACAAGAAATAAGAGGTTTACGCTTCAATGGGCCTGTTGCGTACTTTTGCTACATCAATATAACTCATTGTTTCTAACGTAACATTCGGCGAAAATAACGATGCGCACATTAAAAACTTTCAAAATCCACTCATTAACTCAGAAAATACCTTCCATTTCAAACAACCCGCGCTACACTAGACACTATATCACCGACTTATAACTACGTATATGGAACCATCTCGTTTATGTAAACATAAACAGAACTTGCAAAACATTGGAGTGTTTAGTTTAGATGCGAACATTTCTTATATTATTTTGTAATCTTTGATACACCGAAAAGACCAGACAGCAAATGCAGCCAATAGTTCGTGTATTTAGAAGGGAATTCCATAATTTTGTAGTTACGATGTTGTTTACTTATGCACGGTGGTCGGTGGTTCCGTCTATGTAGTAGTATACCGGTGCAAATAGTGTCTAGTGTAGCGCGGGCTGTTTGAAATTCAAGTGATTTCCTGAGTTAATGAGTGGATTTTGAACGTTTTTAATGTGCGCATCGTTATTTTCGCCGAATTTTAAGTAAGAATCAAGGTTCTGTATATTGTTGTAGCAAAAGTATGCAACAAACCCATCACGACATTGTTGTGCCAGAAAATGCACCAACCTTGACACGTTCTTTCTAGTAAATAGTTATTTAAATTGTGATATTCTATGAATTTTGAAAGTTGAATCAGCTAAATAATGTATATTTAGGAGTCCGATGAAAGAACATTTTAATTCAATTGCCATGTGGGATTAATTTTCTGATACGTGAAATTTTGCACGACTTCTTTGGAAGTTTGCTCTGAAAAAATTGTTGACCGCCAGGAATTTTTACCGTTAAAAATTAAATAAAATGCTTTCCTATTATTTCTTTTGAGCAACAGAAAAGTTCCAAATCAGTGCCACATGGCTATTTGGCAATGTTTTTACATACTTTTTCCGTGGACTCTTTTTTTGAGCCACTGATTCAGATAGCAACTTTTTGTCTCTTAAAATTTAAATCCAAGCTCTAAATTTCATTTTTCAACAAGTTAGTAAGAAGAGAAAAAATGGCAAATCTGAGGAAAATTTGTGTCTGCTGAAGTGGCTAATTTTAAAAAAGGGGGGCTTTCAATCCAGGTTTTGTTTGTGGCCCTGCTTTATGTATTTTGAAAGTTGTTTAAAGAAAAGAGCGCCAATCGTAAAAAAAAAAAAAACTCACGGCTACTTTAGAAATAACGTGATGTTTCTTCAAAAGAAGGAAAAAAAGTGAATCGGCAGCTCTCTCCACTCTAAATTTCGTTCTCTGTAATGAAAGATCTGCTCAGTCACTCATTAGAGGGAGGCAGTTAACGAATATTGGCCGACTCTAAGAACTAATTATAGTTTAACGATCGGGTATAATATAATGTACAGAGCACTTCGTCAAGTAAATTAAGATATCCGACCTCGCCCTCGGAGTGGAAAAGGTCGAGCAAATATTATCCTTGCTCTTTTGACATTTTACCCAATGACTGACTCGGTTGCCACATTTACACAATCGCAGGAAGTTCAATCTTTCAACGTAGCATTTTGTTCATCGAACTCCATGAAAATAACCTAACTTTGAGCTCGATCAAAAGAAGAAACGCAAGGAATAAAATTAAACTAAATTCATAATAATAGTCAATTAATCTTGTAATTAAAATTGAATTAAGACTTCCATAAAAGCCAAAGGCTTTTTCATCTTCATGATCATCATCAGTCTCAAGAATAAGTAAAAGTCTTAAACAAGTCAAAGTTAAAAAGAATGCAAACTAATAAAAACAACGTGATGCCAAACAATAAACCTATGTTGAAAAAATAAAACCAATTAAAAGCTGAAGCAAAGCAAACAGCAGAAGGAAAAATAGGAATAAGCTAAGAGCAAGATGGAAGGAGAGATGAATTATAAATAATTTAAATTTTGCAAACTAAAAATTCGAGTTCAATGTCCTGCATGGATTCAAATGGACGGAAATCAACGTTGTCAGATTAAACGAAGCAAAGGTTTAGGATCACGAAGAAAAGTGCTCGGTGGAAAATGGCTAGAGCTCGAATGAAAAGTTCACGAAAAGAAATGCTAGTTGCTTGCAGGAAAATTCTGGTCCTTTTATGTAGAATTCAGACCTTTTGAACAGAAAAAGCTGGTGTAAAGTGCCAGATTTTCTGGTCATCAACGGTCAGAGTTCTACCGAAAAATATTACAATCAATGCCCTGAAAACTGCCAGACTTCCTTTTCGGGAACTTTTCAATATAGAATTTTGACCGTTTTGATTGTAGAAAATGGTATCCGTGTGGAAAGTATTAGCCGAGGGCTACTACTAATTTAAGAAAGATTAACTTGCAAAGGTAATGTATTTGTAATGAACATGACTCGAATGTTTCGTTTTAATTCATGCATGATTGGCAACTTTGTGAAATAATAACTTTTTATATTTATTTCTAACGGTGTACAAAGATTATCTCAATAACTTCCCGTTTTTTATCTTTTTTTTCTTTTATTTTTTAATTTCAGTTTTTTTCCCTAGAAAAGTTTGAAGTTTTTGTCAGAAATTACCACTCTCAATGACGTCTATTTTAATCATGAACAAGAAGTAGATAATTAGTGGCCAACAGGTCAGACTAAATATGAAATTGAGCGCCGCGGTCGTGAGACCCATCTACGCCGAAGGATACAGTACGTCCTAGAAGTCATTACGAGGCTCAAGTTAAAAAAAAAAAAAAACAAAAAACAAAAAAACAACACGTACTTCACTTTGATGAACAACGAGTCCGCGCATAATCTTGTGGTTGGGAGAATTTCCTGTACAAATCAGTTAACAATTCTGCTGACCTGCCCTTAATAAATAGACCTTTTGATGATTAAAATATGATTAAATACGTGTTTTTCAACTTGAGTGTGGTGAGAACTTCTGGAACACCCTGTAGAGTATAGCTCTATGTGTGACGTACACAAATGCAACAGTTCTCATCATACTATTTTTGTAAATATATAACAAAGCCAATCGGAGCAGTTGAGGCACCAATATATGAGCTGATTAGGGCTCAAAGTATCAAGAGTTCGGCTTTGTTTAAGTCTCAAATCCTTTTCCACCGGTTTTGCGAATGGATCTCCCCTTCGGTCATATCGATTGTAGTCAGCGATAGAACCCGTTGGAATAGAGCGTAGTTTGCAGGTCCCGAAGGAGCTCATCGAAGCGATGCTAACGGAAACAAAACTGTCGAAGTTTCGGATAACTGAGTGTTACTGCACGTAGAACTTTTGACGTTTTGAGCTTCTCGTACATAGCAGACGCGAGTTGAATTTTGTGATTTGACGGAAATGCGTTGACTATACATATAAGTCTGGCATCACAACGCAGCGAACGTTGAGCAACTAGGCTTAACTCGCCCGATGTGTTGTTTTCGGCTCGTCAACGCTTCTTGTCAAGTCACAAAACTTCACTTGCGTCTGATCCTGATCTAACCGTTGACATCAACCCGCTTCGATGACTGTTGCAGTGTTGTCGTTTCGGGTTTCGCGGAGTTACCTCCAGAGCTGCTGTTTGGCGTCTAATTAATCGCATTTTTCAATTTACCGATGATTCCACCGGTAGAGAAAAGATTATACAGTTCAGTTCAGTGTATGTCAGTGGCGCACCGAGAACTTTAGTTTCGTGGGGGTTCCGCAGCAAATTTTCTATTTTCTGAGGCCTTGGGGGGGGGGGGGGGGGTTGAAAGCAATTTTGGCCGAAGATGACCTTTTTTAGGGCAAAATCTTGGTGCTTAGGGGGGGGTTTTGACCCTAAAACAACCGCCTTCGGTGCGCCACTGGTGTATGTGTTGCTGTAATGCACAAAAATGCTCGCACCTGTACTCTTTTCTCAACTGTTGGAGACGTCGATGACTGAAACTTGCTGATATTTTAATTAATTAACGGAGTTTCCACCGATTGAGAAAAGATTACAGATCAGAGTATTTCCGTGCATTACAGTCATACATTGAATTGAACTGTGTTATATATTTTCTCACCCGGTAAAATCATCGGTGAATTGAAAGAATACGATTAATTATACGCCAAACGGCAGCTCTAGTTACCTCCAAATTTTTCCCATCTAATTCAATGCAAATTTGTCGAATTTTATGCCAAATTTGGCAACACTGGACTTTTCCCGTTTTCTTCGCTCGTAGTTTGCAGAACACCAATTTCTAATATCATATCCAGAGTTCATAATTATACTAATTTAAGTTCTGTATTTTCAAGTTAAATTTTCGCAGACGACTAACTTTTAAAGTCTTAATCTTTAAAATCTGATACCACAACAACCACAATCTGCTCGGTGGTTAGTGACTCATTTATCAATAACATTTTTACTACCTGGTGAAGTACGAAGACAGATCAATGTTTGCTTACTAAACTTAAGTGGGTAGGTAATTATTTTAACTCAACGGTGCTGATTTTGCATACACAATTTATTGAAGGCGCTCTGTCTCAGCGTCAGCGCATAAACACCATGATTTTCAATTTGAGTTAAAGTACTTCTTTCTTCTTCCTCTCTGTTAATGTTTCCATAGTTGACGAAAATGGCAACGGTGCGATCGATGCAGTACGCCAGCATTAGACGCAGGTTTGACATCGATGTCGTGTCAACCTGAGTTTGGAACTCCGTGGTGATTAAACGCAAATCTCAACCCAGAGTTTGCCCAAATCGACTCAGGTTTGAACTCGAGATGAGTCGAGCCAAACCAGAGTTAAGCTAAACTCGAATCGTTTATGGGCGCATCTCCACTCGTTGGGTTAGACCCAACCCGAGTTGCTGAATCCGGGTTGAGAAACCTCGCATAAAATAGGCCATTGAAACCCATTTATACCCAAAATTATTGGAAATTTTTAGGTGTTTTTCTGAAAAAACACAATATTAGATTGAAAAACACGAAAAAATGGAAAAAAACAGAAATTAATTTGTACAACTAAAACGAACTAAAAACTCCCAAAATTGGTTTTTGAGTAGTATTGATCCAAATTGGCTGAAATGTAGTCCCAAAATTACACAACAAGTGGATTATTTACGACTTACTGGGCATATATGGGTTAGTGAATGTTTGTTCATATTAAGTGGGTTTAGTTTAATATGCCTACATAGCTATATCCTGATTTTGCGTAGGCAATTGTTTAAAGGCGCTCGATTAAGCATAGTTTCTCAAAAGTTAACAATTTGGAGTCACAATGAGTATGAATAAAGAACTGAACTTGTTTGAGGCAGAAGAGTAACAGTGATGAACCTCGGATTTCGCACCGGATGTTAGATCCACCGTTCACAAGACGCAGGATTGTGTAAAACGACCAGCGGATCCAGGAAATCGTCCTCCTCTCTCTTTTCCCATCCCATCAGATCGCATGTGTTAGAAAAGGGTAGAAGAGGGAGTGAAAATCAGGTGAATGCTCCTAATCTGTCATTTTCTAACACGGACATTCTAATGGGAAAAGAGAGAGGAGGATAGATTTCTGGATCCGCCAACGTATGAAACGAGACTGCCAGTTTAGGCGCTTAAGGGTATGTGGGGTAATGGATATTGGCCATACCTCCTCTTATTCTAGTCATGCATGGTGATAGAACCTTGAATGAGCGTAAAAGTGCAATGAAGAGCAAAAATACGTACGGATGGAAGAGCTAAAAAAAAAGAACTTTCATTTGTAGATCCCTGGAGTATCAAATTACTAGATTTGCATCGTATACTGGGATTGAATGAAACGTGGAAACGTAATATTATTTAACACCGCGCGCCAATATTATGAGCTTATCCATGGAATAACTATTTTCAGTTACAATCAAATCTCCTCCGTTCCATTTCCATTCTGATCGATCTGCTCTGGCCGTGAAGTCCGCAGTCGTAAAAAAAAGAAGGAAAAAGAAAATAAAAGAAAAAGAAGAAACTAAGAAAGAACTTTCGATAACGTCAGAGAGAGCCCAATGATGGGTAAAGCCAATTATTTTTAATCCGTTTCGTAGAAATTCCGCTCCGGGCGATCGCTGCATCGCAGTGTTGCTAAATCGCCTTCGTATTTGTCATATCGCCAGGATAGTGCGTGCGCGTGCAATACTCGAACTGTCGCACCTTGGATCGAAGCATTGATCTTTCGGGACAAATTTAGCGGTCGGATTTTTGCTTGAAAAACATTTTGGAATTGATATTTTCTTGGAAAAAGAGGATGATTTTACTCATTGTAAGCTCTGAAATGAATGTTTTTCGCGTTTTTTTGGTTATCTTGCCGTTTGTTTGTTTGTTCATAATATTAATTAAAAGTCGTGAAATTATATCCTGGAATCTCCATAGTTTGATCCATTGTGTGCTGTCTCGGAATGATGATGTTTACAGATCCGCGGTTCGCGCCAAGTTACCATTATAGCACTTTCACTACGAATTCAGAACTTGATTTCAGGGAGGATTTTGTGTCCATTTGAAATCTATGAACTCCCCGCCCCCTTTTATTATACTATCCTCTGAAAGGGGGGTGGATTTTGTCGCTCCCGTTAAAAAAAAAAAAAAAAAAAAAAAAAAAAAAAAAAAAAAAAAAAAAAAAAATGTAATCACAAATTGACACGGGTGGTAATAAATGTTTAGCGTGCACTGATTTTGAGAGAATTTTTGGTTTAATCCAAGGTGCATTTTTTTTTTGTTAAAGAAACTGTACAATGAAATATTGATGAATGGGAAATTCCTTTAACTCAAGGAAAATGTCTCCTGCTACAAGTAAAAGATTCCTTGTTGTGACAGTGATTCTCCTTCATTTAATAGAACTTCACTTTGCGCAAGGAAAACTGTCCCAAGTAAACCTGTTTTCTTGTTTTTAAAGACGTGATTTCTCTCAGTGGGAGGGGAACCTGAAAAAACACGGAGCTGCCGGTGAATTTAGTTACAGGGTGTCTAGCACTCTAGCATCAACAAAAACCTGGAATTTCCAGGGATTTTCATTCCATCATGGAAAACGTGGAATTATGAGTTAATTTTGATTACTAGCCAGTTTTATATCGGAATTTTTCCCCGGAACTAAGATCCGAATCAGTGTTTGAGTAGTCTACGAAATGTCCAACTAGATGAAGTTTGAGTGAAGTTATATGTTCAAATTGCTACAACCATAGATGATTTCATGACCTTGAAGAAAAATCAAGATGTATCATTGAAAACCAGAGAATTTAAAAGCTTAAAATTGCTGGATACCCTGAAATAGCAAGGTAAAGATAAAGTTCTACAACATTAGCAATTAAGGCCAATTTACTGATCACACAGTAAGATAAGTGCGAGGGGAAATGACACTAAACATGAAGTAAATTTAGGTATCTCCGCTTATAAAATATCTGTGATCAATTTCAGAGCGAGAAAAACCTCTCCTTATCAGAATAGATATAGTGAATAGATTTTTAATTGAAAATGTTGGCTCACTACCGATATGGACAATGATGCTATGGTTGTAAGAATAGGCTTAGAAGGACACGGAAAGAAATACCGAATAAAAAACAGTTGGTTTAAAACTAGAAGGGGGGGGGGGAGAATAAAGACAAAATAAAAGATGAATAAAAATAAATAAAATGCAGGAAAGTAGGAACTCGCAATGCAACAGGTTGGTACATCTTCAGGTCGTCGTCTAGCGCGTTATTAAGTCGTAAATCCTCGCGCGTCGCCAGCAAAGAAATTCCCCCATCGATTGCCAGATTGATGTCGTAAAGGAATCCTCCTACTTTACACGGAAATGAAACTGAGAGTAGGCGAATTTTATTTTGCGATCGGGCAACGTCCGGTTCCGTCGTCCGTGTCTACACCTAATAAACAAACAATGGAGCGCGAAGATTTGATCTGCGATGGGGAGAACCAGACGAGAAGGAGACGCAGACAGCGGGCGCGAACTCGCGAAAGATGCTCACAACTCACCGGACAACGCTCGTTTGTCAATCGATAAGCAGTTTTTTTTTCTTTCGGCACCGCACCGGTTTCTCCTATTCGCGTGTCCGGTGAATAATTGACTCCTCCATATTGACATATTGACATCTGTAAGATCTTTATTTGCTTTTGTTTGTTTGTTTGGGTCTGGTTTTTGTTTATGAAGATTATTTGATGCCTCATTTGTGCACTAGCGCTGTTGCAAACTTACACCACAGCGCATTGAGGCCTTAGATCGTCAAAAAGTGGTAAAAAATTAGAAAGTGAATTTCTCATCAATTTCTCATCAATTTCTCATCAATTTCTCATGTAAACTTTCAATGCCAATTTCAAACAAAGAGAACACTTTACACGTGTAATTTGAACCCAGAAGTGTCGTACTGGAAAGTTTCTAATATTGAGCTTATAAGGTCGAAAACGATGATTTTGGATAATTTTTTCACTGATTTTATTCCACTTTTTTTTTTTTTTTTTTTTTTTTTTTAATCAATCTCAGATCATTGTGCAGCGGTAAAGAGTGTTAATTACGAGTTAACGTTTATTAGATTGGACAATGCAATGCCCAAAAATGCGCCAATCATGACACGTTCTTCCGAAGTTCAAAATTCTCAGGTTGGGTACGCAAAATTACGTGTTTTGAGCTGCCAATTCTGGGGGGAGCTTCTGTTTTTTCCATAATATGTATACTGTCATTTTTTAGCAACTTAGACACAAATATAGTGAAAATAATGCAATGGAACTGTTGCGATTCGTTCCGGCGTTATCATCGTACACTGTTCTATTTTTTGAAGAATTTCTGCCAAACTTGCGCACACGTGGTCCCCAAAAAAAACGCAGACATAGCAGACGCGAGTTGAATTTTGTGATTTGACGGAAATGCGTTGACTATACATATAAGTCTGGCATCACAACGCAGCGAACGTTGAGCAACTAGGCTTAACTCGCCCGATGTGTTGTTTTCGGCTCGTCAACGCTTCTTGTCAAGTCACAAAACTTCACTTGCGTCTGATCCTGATCTAACCGTTGACATCAACCCGCTTCGATGACTGTTGCAGTGTTGTCGTTTCGGGTTTCGCGGAGTTACCTCCAGAGCTGCTGTTTGGCGTCTAATTAATCGCATTTTTCAATTTACCGATGATTCCACCGGTAGAGAAAAGATTATACAGTTCAGTTCAGTGTATGTCAGTGGCGCACCGAGAACTTTAGTTTCGTGGGGGTTCCGCAGCAAATTTTCTATTTTCTGAGGCCTTGGGGGGGGGGGGGGGGGGTTGAAAGCAATTTTGGCCGAAGATGACCTTTTTTAGGGCAAAATCTTGGTGCTTAGGGGGGTTTTTGACCCTAAAACAACCGCCTTCGGTGCGCCACTGGTGTATGTGTTGCTGTAATGCACAAAAATGCTCGCACCTGTACTCTTTTCTCAACTGTTGGAGACGTCGATGACTGAAACTTGCTGATATTTTAATTAATTAACGGAGTTTCCACCGATTGAGAAAAGATTACAGATCAGAGTATTTCCGTGCATTACAGTCATACATTGAATTGAACTGTGTTATATATTTTCTCACCCGGTAAAATCATCGGTGAATTGAAAGAATACGATTAATTATACGCCAAACGGCAGCTCTAGTTACCTCCAAATTTTTCCCATCTAATTCAATGCAAATTTGTCGAATTTTATGCCAAATTTGGCAACACTGGACTTTTCCCGTTTTCTTCGCTCGTAGTTTGCAGAACACCAATTTCTAATATCATATCCAGAGTTCATAATTATACTAATTTAAGTTCTGTATTTTCAAGTTAAATTTTCGCAGACGACTAACTTTTAAAGTCTTAATCTTTAAAATCTGATACCACAACAACCACAATCTGCTCGGTGGTTAGTGACTCATTTATCAATAACATTTTTACTACCTGGTGAAGTACGAAGACAGATCAATGTTTGCTTACTAAACTTAAGTGGGTAGGTAATTATTTTAACTCAACGGTGCTGATTTTGCATACACAATTTATTGAAGGCGCTCTGTCTCAGCGTCAGCGCATAAACACCATGATTTTCAATTTGAGTTAAAGTACTTCTTTCTTCTTCCTCTCTGTTAATGTTTCCATAGTTGACGAAAATGGCAACGGTGCGATCGATGCAGTACGCCAGCATTAGACGCAGGTTTGACATCGATGTCGTGTCAACCTGAGTTTGGAACTCCGTGGTGATTAAACGCAAATCTCAACCCAGAGTTTGCCCAAATCGACTCAGGTTTGAACTCGAGATGAGTCGAGCCAAACCAGAGTTAAGCTAAACTCGAATCGTTTATGGGCGCATCTCCACTCGTTGGGTTAGACCCAACCCGAGTTGCTGAATCCGGGTTGAGAAACCTCGCATAAAATAGGCCATTGAAACCCATTTATACCCAAAATTATTGGAAATTTTTAGGTGTTTTTCTGAAAAAACACAATATTAGATTGAAAAACACGAAAAAATGGAAAAAAACAGAAATTAATTTGTACAACTAAAACGAACTAAAAACTCCCAAAATTGGTTTTTGAGTAGTATTGATCCAAATTGGCTGAAATGTAGTCCCAAAATTACACAACAAGTGGATTATTTACGACTTACTGGGCATATATGGGTTAGTGAATGTTTGTTCATATTAAGTGGGTTTAGTTTAATATGCCTACATAGCTATATCCTGATTTTGCGTAGGCAATTGTTTAAAGGCGCTCGATTAAGCATAGTTTCTCAAAAGTTAACAATTTGGAGTCACAATGAGTATGAATAAAGAACTGAACTTGTTTGAGGCAGAAGAGTAACAGTGATGAACCTCGGATTTCGCACCGGATGTTAGATCCACCGTTCACAAGACGCAGGATTGTGTAAAACGACCAGCGGATCCAGGAAATCGTCCTCCTCTCTCTTTTCCCATCCCATCAGATCGCATGTGTTAGAAAAGGGTAGAAGAGGGAGTGAAAATCAGGTGAATGCTCCTAATCTGTCATTTTCTAACACGGACATTCTAATGGGAAAAGAGAGAGGAGGATAGATTTCTGGATCCGCCAACGTATGAAACGAGACTGCCAGTTTAGGCGCTTAAGGGTATGTGGGGTAATGGATATTGGCCATACCTCCTCTTATTCTAGTCATGCATGGTGATAGAACCTTGAATGAGCGTAAAAGTGCAATGAAGAGCAAAAATACGTACGGATGGAAGAGCTAAAAAAAAAGAACTTTCATTTGTAGATCCCTGGAGTATCAAATTACTAGATTTGCATCGTATACTGGGATTGAATGAAACGTGGAAACGTAATATTATTTAACACCGCGCGCCAATATTATGAGCTTATCCATGGAATAACTATTTTCAGTTACAATCAAATCTCCTCCGTTCCATTTCCATTCTGATCGATCTGCTCTGGCCGTGAAGTCCGCAGTCGTAAAAAAAAGAAGGAAAAAGAAAATAAAAGAAAAAGAAGAAACTAAGAAAGAACTTTCGATAACGTCAGAGAGAGCCCAATGATGGGTAAAGCCAATTATTTTTAATCCGTTTCGTAGAAATTCCGCTCCGGGCGATCGCTGCATCGCAGTGTTGCTAAATCGCCTTCGTATTTGTCATATCGCCAGGATAGTGCGTGCGCGTGCAATACTCGAACTGTCGCACCTTGGATCGAAGCATTGATCTTTCGGGACAAATTTAGCGGTCGGATTTTTGCTTGAAAAACATTTTGGAATTGATATTTTCTTGGAAAAAGAGGATGATTTTACTCATTGTAAGCTCTGAAATGAATGATTTTACGCGTTTTTTTGGTTATCTTGCCGTTTGTTTGTTTGTTCATAATATTAATTAAAAGTCGTGAAATTATATCCTGGAATCTCCATAGTTTGATCCATTGTGTGCTGTCTCGGAATGATGATGTTTACAGATCCGCGGTTCGCGCCAAGTTACCATTATAGCACTTTCACTACGAATTCAGAACTTGATTTCAGGGAGGATGTGTGTGTCCATTTGAAATCTATGAACTCCCCGCCCCCTTTTATTATACTATCCTCTGAAAGGGGGGTGGATTTTGTCGCTCCCGTTAAAAAAAAAAAAAAAAAAAAAAAAAAAAAAAAAAAAAAAAAAAAAAAAATATGTAATCACAAATTGACACGGGTGGTAATAAATGTTTAGCGTGCACTGATTTTGAGAGAATTATTGGTTTAATCCAAGGTGCATTTTGTTTTTGTTAAAGAAACTGTACAATGAAATATTGATGAATGGGAAATTCCTTTAACTCAAGGAAAATGTCTCCTGCTACAAGTAAAAGATTCCTTGTTGTGACAGTGATTCTCCTTCATTTAATAGAACTTCACTTTGCGCAAGGAAAACTGTCCCAAGTAAACCTGTTTTCTTGTTTTTAAAGACGTGATTTCTCTCAGTGGGAGGGGAACCTGAAAAAACACGGAGCTGCCGGTGAATTTAGTTACAGGGTGTCTAGCACTCTAGCATCAACAAAAACCTGGAATTTCCAGGGATTTTCATTCCATCATGGAAAACGTGGAATTATGAGTTAATTTTGATTACTAGCCAGTTTTATATCGGAATTTTTCCCCGGAACTAAGATCCGAATCAGTGTTTGAGTAGTCTACGAAATGTCCAACTAGATGAAGTTTGAGTGAAGTTATATGTTCAAATTGCTACAACCATAGATGATTTCATGACCTTGAAGAAAAATCAAGATGTATCATTGAAAACCAGAGAATTTAAAAGCTTAAAATTGCTGGATACCCTGAAATAGCAAGGTAAAGATAAAGTTCTACAACATTAGCAATTAAGGCCAATTTACTGATCACACAGTAAGATAAGTGCGAGGGGAAATGACACTAAACATGAAGTAAATTTAGGTATCTCCGCTTATAAAATATCTGTGATCAATTTCAGAGCGAGAAAAACCTCTCCTTATCAGAATAGATATAGTGAATAGATTTTTAATTGAAAATGTTGGCTCACTACCGATATGGACAATGATGCTATGGTTGTAAGAATAGGCTTAGAAGGACACGGAAAGAAATACCGAATAAAAAACAGTTGGTTTAAAACTAGAAGGGGGGGGGGGAGAATAAAGACAAAATAAAAGATGAATAAAAATAAATAAAATGCAGGAAAGTAGGAACTCGCAATGCAACAGGTTGGTACATCTTCAGGTCGTCGTCTAGCGCGTTATTAAGTCGTAAATCCTCGCGCGTCGCCAGCAAAGAAATTCCCCCATCGATTGCCAGATTGATGTCGTAAAGGAATCCTCCTACTTTACACGGAAATGAAACTGAGAGTAGGCGAATTTTATTTTGCGATCGGGCAACGTCCGGTTCCGTCGTCCGTGTCTACACCTAATAAACAAACAATGGAGCGCGAAGATTTGATCTGCGATGGGGAGAACCAGACGAGAAGGAGACGCAGACAGCGGGCGCGAACTCGCGAAAGATGCTCACAACTCACCGGACAACGCTCGTTTGTCAATCGATAAGCATTTTTTTTTTTCTTTCGGCACCGCACCGGTTTCTCCTATTCGCGTGTCCGGTGAATAATTGACTCCTCCATAGTGACATATTGACATCTGTAAGATCTTTATTTGCTTTTGTTTGTTTGTTTGGGTCTGGTTTTTGTTTATGAAGATTATTTGATGCCTCATTTGTGCACTAGCGCTGTTGCAAACTTACACCACAGCGCATTGAGGCCTTAGATCGTCAAAAAGTGGTAAAAAATTAGAAAGTGAATTTCTCATCAATTTCTCATCAATTTCTCATCAATTTCTCATGTAAACTTTCAATGCCAATTTCAAACAAAGAGAACACTTTACACGTGTAATTTAAACCCCAGAAGTGTCGTACTGGAAAGTTTCTAATATTGAGCTTATAAGGTCGAAAACGATGATTTTGGATAATTTTTTCACTGATTTTATTCCACTTTTTTTTTTTTTTTTTTTTTTTTTTTAATCAATCTCAGATCATTGTGCAGCGGTAAAGAGTGTTAATTACGAGTTAACGTTTATTAGATTGGACAATGCAATGCCCAAAAATGCGCCAATCATGACACGTTCTTCCGAAGTTCAAAATTCTCAGGTTGGGTACGCAAAATTACGTGTTTTGAGCTGCCAATTCTGGGGGGAGCTTCTGTTTTTTCCATAATATGTATACTGTCATTTTTTAGCAACTTAGACACAAATATAGTGAAAATAATGCAATGGAACTGTTGCGATTCGTTCCGGCGTTATCATCGTACACTGTTCTATTTTTTGAAGAATTTCTGCCAAACTTGCGCACACGTGGTCCCCAAAAAAAACGGATTACAAATCGTACTTTGAAAATTCGCGAATGTAAGGAGTACTGCAAGCGGAATTTTCCATTTCCCGGCAGGAGAAAATTCAAACACCTACACACTAAAATGCTGATAACTCATAGTGTAATGCTCCAATAGACCTCCAACTGCGAGCACAACTCATAATATCTACATGTAGAGTAAGTCTACCAGATAAGATTCCAAATCAGGCACGGATCGTCGATTCGTCAGCGTTGTTCTTAGTTTTAAGCACGTCCTACAACATTTCAAAATCACGATCCTCAATTATAAACAAGGGAATCATAGAAATTACACCCCAGATGTCTATTTTTAGTTTATTTTGTGTATAAGAAACGCCCCTTGGTTGATTGGTATTTCTCGTTCAGAACAGAGGCGAGAGGCCATATATCTTTACTTTCCGAACTCTTTTATTGTAGAAAGGGTATTTTCTTGGAAATTTTTGAAGGAAAAAAAAACCCCCTTTTGGCTTTAAAACAGTCGTGTTGTTCCTCTTGTGAAACTTAGTAGTGTAGATTTGTAGGAAAATACCCTGACTGAAATTCTTATTGTTAAATTGTTCTGTTGTTTTCAATAGAATTTCCGAATTTTAATTAGGTACGTAGCTTAAAGACTCATGCTGTAAACACCTTAAACACCTAAAAGCCGCAAAATTGTTTAAAAGTTTCCGAGATTTAAACTGGTAAAAATTTCGACTAGGGTACTTTCTTTTGAAAGTCATAGTACTAGCAGAGCCATTAGTCCTACGTCGACGCAACCCGCATTACACGTGAAGTGAACACTGTCGTCTTTATTTTATTTTGTTCTCTCAAGGCTGTCAGATGGAGAGAGATTCGGGCTACTTGTAGTGCGAGTTGCTTCGAATCGTCGTCGCAGGACTAATGTATATCTACTTGTATTATCGGCGACTAAAAGATTGTAATACCTCAAACCCTTTTTTTCTTTTTTTTTCTTAGCAGTTCCTAATTCCTGGGTATTTTAGCCACTCTGAAATACTTTATCGAATCATACATCTCCTTTAAACCAAGCCTCCAGTGCCACGGGGTAACGATACTTTTGAACTTTATTATGCCAATATATCTAATTATTTGTCACAAAGAAATCAGGATTTGCGACATTCTTTGTGTCGTCAATACTAGCTATTTTGGCTCCTTCGATTGGTGGTTCATTCGTTTACCACGTCTCCCAGTTCCACGTTTTCTGCTCACTGCTCTAGCCAGCTCTAGCGTATCATCCGCATGCTCGTGTTCTTCCTCAAAATCTTAGTGTCTTTAATTGTTTTTATCGAGAACGCGCATCCAACATATTTTTAATCAGATCATCGTATTTTTCTAAAAACGCAGCGCGTAAACTGCTAGAGGCATCGCTCGCTGCTCGATACAAGGTACAAATTACTGCCCTCACCTGCGGTGTCGAGTATCCGAACTGAGACAAAAGAATAGGTCAGACTAGGAGCTAGATAGAGATCGAGTCGTCGAAAGAGAGTATTTTAAAAGTGCCTTGAGGGGTGAAGGGGGAGGGTTGTACATTAATACACTCAGAGAAGAGAAAAGTGCATAAATAAACAGAGAGCATTCGTATATACATTTACTAAAAAACGCACGAACGGTTGTTAGAGCTTCGTTGCCAGATCCGCCTGTAAAACCAACAGATATTCTATAAAGTTAAATGGAAATTATCGGTCAAACTGGCAACACGGCGAAACGTCGGCCTCAGCGTAGCCGCAGCCGGTCGTGGCAAAAGAGCGTATAAACAGTGCATTGAAAGAGATCAAGATTAAACGGAATGTCGATCCTCCTGTCCGGTATCCAATCCAGCCATCCAGTTGTCATTTCGATAGCTCGATTTGCTCTCAAAAACCGCGACCAGCGACCACTCCGCGCGACCAGCTAAGGCGAACGCGAAGGGGGCGATGGCAAAGTGTTTTAATTAATCGGCTATCAATATGAAATGTTAATAGCACACCTGAAGAGCATAATATTCCTCCCCTCGCTCTTACAAAATACCTTTGCCTGTTCGTAAGTTATACAAGTTTATAATCGTCGCGGTCTCGAATTGCGGGCATTGGGTGTATAAGTATAACTGAAGCTCCAAGTCTTGGGCTTCAAGGCAAGTTGCAAGTTCAGTGCGACTGTCCTGCTCCCGCATGGCGCAAAGTGGGTCGCACGGCATACGGGCCAGTATCGTTTTCGAATTCTTATGTCGATCGCTTGTAAAAGTCATATCGATCCGTCGATTTGATTCTGTCAGGTATCCTCAGCAGAGGAATATCGTGAATTATTAAAGTTTGAAAGATCCAAAAACAAACACCGAGAGAATTCTTTTTTTTAATCCAAGGTGTTTTTAGTTTGTGTTAAAGAAACTGCACAGTGAAATATTGACTAAGGGGTAATTCCTTTAACCCAAGGAATATGTCTGCTGCTACAAGTAAAAGATGTCTTGTTGTGACAGTGATTCTCCTTCAATCCTTCATGCAATCGGAACTGCACTTCGCGCAAGGAAAACTGTCAAAAGTAAACGTGTTTCTTTGCTTTTGAAGAAGTGATTTCTCTCAGTGAATAGAGACCCATAGCGCAAATCTCGTGACAGGTGCCGTTTTTTCCAGCTCAAATTTGGTCCGGACTCATCGGATTACCAGCCAACAGTCGCCTACCTCTGAGTGATTGACGTATACTGTATAGGTTAGGATTCAATGTTTAAATCGGCTTTTTATCCGGCAAAAGTATCCCCCCCCCTTTAGCTAACTTTTGTACGGTTACTTGTTAAAATTACTCGCTTTTTAGAGTATTTTAGACTACTAGTCTCAGGACCTAATACGGTGAACGGAGATTATAATCAACTTAAAAAATGGAGTGAAAATAAGCAATTCTTCTTTGTATTACTGAAATTTTCACGGTTGAAAAAATTACTAACATTAGAACCGCCAGAATGTTTAACGATTCAATCTGGCGTTCTTTTAATTCAAGAGAATGGATTGTTAAGTCAGTCTGAATTACGGCAATTGAACCGCCAATAAATGCAGAAACCCAAAAGAATCTAAAAAATTGAAAAATATTTACTTCTTTGTTTGTTTTTGTTTTGTTTTTTTGTTTGGTTTCTTTTTCAACACCGAAAACGGTTTTTAAACGGCTGCATGGCAGCCTTCAAAAATATATTCTTCCAAATACCAAAACACATCCCTGTAGCATCGCTTCAAAAGTATTTTTTGAAATGTTTACAACACATTTGATTTTAAAACAGTTGTTTGTTCCTGCTGATATTTAGTTTCGTGGACTACTCTAGTTTCTGCTATTATAGCTATTCATTTTTTAAAAGACCTTCTCATACCATCAGTCCATTTTTCATGGCACGTTTCGTAATCCCTATGAAATAGTTTCCTCGTTGGTAGACTTTTTTTTTTTAATAAAGTTTCAACTTAATCACGTTTCGCGGTTCAGTTCACTGTGCGACCTCATTGGTTTGTTCCTCCCGTTTTATTCCGATCCGATCGCGTGCAGTCCTTTTCTGAACACGGTTTGGACTGCCATGCCGTTAGATTCAGGAGCCCCCAGCCCCCCCCCCTCCTCATCGAATCCTGAAGCAAAGTAAACCCTGCGCATGGTAAAGGATAGTTGTGGCGGCTCTTGAACTGTACAATATCGGCTTCTTGGCGTTTGAACATATTCACAAGTCAGTGCGTCAATAATTTGATTATTTTTTTATATCTTTATGATGAAACTAATTGTTTTTTGTCTCTCTTTTTTTGCAGGTAAGACTAAGCTACTATCAGTCATAATTTTTCTGTTGAGAATTGGATCACCTTGTATTCTACTTTTAGAGGTTTGTACATTTACCTTTAGAAACTTATGATTGTGCTAAATGGATACCTCCTCTCCCTGAGAATGATTCATCATCAGAAATGGTTTATGATCCATTCCGTTATTTTTATTTTCTTTGCCTGAATTGCATGGGAATAATATAAAGGACGGCCAAAAAGGGTTTTGGGAGTCAGCTTGGAAGTATCATTAGAATTTTAAAGTAAACTAGTGTTTATAAGAAAGATTTAAATAAATGAAGACAACAATGAATCTTATAATATCCATATGGATACTTATTTATGGTTTCTTCACTGAACTGAAGACAGAGACCAGGCTTTTCTAATACGCACGTGCTCAAAAAAGCTTAATCTTTGTCAAAGACATCCAATGCGAGCGCATTTAAATAATCTCTCGTTCTGCGCTATTCTTTATTGGTGAATTATACTTTTCGAAATCAGACCGTTTAAATCTCCAATCATGAATGTCTTAAGTGTGCTCATCAGTAAATTAATTTGGGAGATTGAAAAAGTTCGATATATATCCTACCAGAATTTAGCAACACGTTCTATTTGTGTTTATTAGTGAATTAATTTGCAAAATTGGAATATTCTAGCATCCAATCAGGATTCAGCTGCTCTCTTCATTTCATGCGATGTCGCTAGCTATCAGTCAAGTCAGAAATTTCCGAAAGATCAAATGTCTCGTCTTCGCAACGGACGTGCGAAAGCTCATAAAATGTTATCACGATAATGACAATTATCATTATCTCGTCCCGACTTGTGTCTGAGCAGTGTTACAACTCCAGACTGATTTTAATCGAATCAACTTTCTTGTAATTAATAACCTCGAGCCGCGATATACAGTGAAATTATATCATTCTGAATGCAGAGCGGAAGGGGGGGGGACACAAACGGTCGCATTATTTTAATTTTATTTTTAATGACAGCTCCTACGATGTCAGTGCATAGATGATTTAACTTTCGCTCGTGAGAAACTATTTTTTCTCCAAACAACAGAACGGCTTGTCTTCAACATTTTTACGCTACCAGCGCTCTCGCGTGTTGTGTTCCTGTGTGAGTATGAATGGTAGAGTCCGTTGATGTCCATTCATTGTTGTCAAGTAGACTATTTGTCGTTGGAATTTTTTCGAATGATTTAGAATTTATCTTGGTGTGTTGTGATACCTCAAACTGTTATATATTTAGTCTTATTTGGTCTTTTTATTCCTCCTCTTTAGACCAAGCTTTTAAATTCAAGTTTTAGATCCACGGAAGTGCAGGTGTATGATAGTGCATGGCTATCTGGACACAGAACTCCAATACCATTATCCAGGCGATAAAATGCTTGTTCCTATCATGTGTCAGTTTCTTCAACCTGCAAATCCTTCAAAATAAAAAACAGCTATATATCAACTTCTGTGTCTAGATAGATACTCTCAAACACCTGCACTTTCGTTTCAAACCAATTTTAAGTGAATTTGAAACAACATTTGTTTAAAAAAAACCCGACTTTCTTTCTATCATTGTCTTCCTTTTTTTCATTTTTGTCTTTTCAAAAATATGAGGCAAG
Source organism: Trialeurodes vaporariorum (assembly GCA_011764245.1). NCBI lineage: Eukaryota > Metazoa > Arthropoda > Insecta > Hemiptera > Aleyrodidae > Trialeurodes > Trialeurodes vaporariorum. Next base: position 20,682,774 of record VMOF01000369.1, on the reverse strand, counting down.
CAAATCTAGCCCGTGTAAAATGCCTATAAGAGATTTCGATCATGACTGGCCCTTGATGTTCAATACCACGATCCTCAAGGGGGAAAGAAATGGTAGAATTTACCATCCGCATAGTTGATTTTGGAGTCTGCTATCAAGTATGGTAAATTTTACCATCGTATGGTAAATTTTACCATCGTATGGTAAATGCAACTGACCTTTCGTGCATAATCCTTTCTATCGCTATAGTTCGTCGGTCTATCGATACATTAGACAACACCGTCACTCACCTTTCTTTTCCCCTATTTTCATTCAACGAGCGTTGTATGGCGCGTTTCATACACATACACGTCATGTAATTCTCCAGCAAACGGCGGCGGTTGCGAGCGTAATAATTCTACAAGCGTCTTAAAAAAAAAAAAAAAAAAAAAAAAAAATCACAATCCCATGCTCAACTTAACCGTCCGTTTTGCTTTTGCCCACAAGTAATTAAATTATGTTTGTCTAAAAGCGTTTCTATACCCCCGACCTCCCCCCGAACCGATCTTTCTCGTGACGCGCGCTCGACGTTTTGCTACTGTGAGAATAAGTGTCCGCCGCCGAGCTTGTGCGATGTTCACCAGGACGCGTTGTGCCTCGAGATTACGCGAGGTTATGTTGGTGTGTGAGTGTTTACCATGTATTGTGTGTATGTGTGTGTGTCAAAGTGACGCGCGAAGCATGTTCGGCGGCATGTTCACCGCGCTTAACTTTTTTTCAAGCTACTTTTCTGTTTTGTCACATTGCAGCTCTCTCATATAGAAAACTAAACATAAAAGCAGGGGCCTCTTCCGTGCAGACATCGCGTGGTTCCCTCGAACGAACACCCATGTCTGTCCACCGTAGTTTTCTCGTTCGGTTATAGATGCGCTGATTACATTTCTTACTTCTATCGTCGCGTTTTTCTTCAGCATCTTTGACTCCTTCGCGAAACACCCTACTTTTTATTACCTAACCGCATTTTTATGAGCCGTTTTTTGCAGAGACAAGTATAGAGACGGTGGACTACGCAATAATTGGTCTGTTGCTACAAATATTTAGAACATTGATTCTTACGTAAAGTCGGTGAAGATATATCGATATTCACATTAAAAACGTTAAAAAACCACTCATTAACGCAGGAAATCACTTCAATTAATTTTCAAATAGCCCGTGTTATACACTACGTACACTATCTGCACGGGTAGACTAGATACTTAGGTGGAACCACCGTATAGATGGACAATGGTGTACGCAGGAATCAGTCTCTTTCGCTCTTTATCCGTTTGAGTGTATGTCCTAGAAAAGGAAAGAGATTGGGGCTGAAGTCACGTTCTAGCCCCTGTCTCTGTCCTTTCCCTGCTCATGTGTTCAAATGGGGAAAGAGAGAGAAACACAAATCTCTGTGTACGCTTCTGTCCGTAGGTATATGTAAACGCCATCATAATCACCAAATGATGGAATTTCCTTCTAAAGACGTGCAATTTTGGCTGCATTTGCTGTCTGTTCTTATTATCTAGCGTATCATAGATTGCAAAATAATACAAGAAATATACGCACCTAAACGAAACATTAATTTTTACAACTTCACGCGAGTGTATCTCCAAAACCAGGGCACCTAGGAACAAACCCTAAGCATCTTTGTTCTTCGCTCGTATCATCAAGTTCTTCAACTTGAGAAAAAATCAAAAACACAATATTATAGGCCCTCGCAACTGCTTCATTTTGCCGAAAAGTTTCTTGAAGACTATAGTTGTTTCGCCTCGAGATTCGAGAGCCAATGTGGATCATTAATTCTTTCCACACGAAATGAAAAACCGGCAATCGTAGGAATCATAGTTTAGGGGTGTCGTTATCTACTCGGAGAACTTAGCAAGGCCAAGGAACTTTTTATATCCTAAGGAAATCGTTTATCTTAGCGAACGATACATTTGATCGATCTTTCTACGAAGCGGAGGCACTAAAGCGAACGTAACCGTTTCATCAGTTGTGCAAACATTATTCAAGATAGTGCATTTATGCATGATTAATGAGTATTTGTGAGTAAATAAACGTTGTCTTTCCTAAAATTCCCGGGGGAAATGCGGAGTCTCAGAAATGGTCATTGCCGTGATGTGTCTTTTCTCGCACAGGGCGTCGCTTAAAATCTATACAACTTCATCAAACTAAGCGCGGTACTTTATGTCGCATACGTGGTAATTTTAAAGACGTCCGAGGACTATTTCTATCTTGTATATCACCCTGTATTACGGGTTTGTCTCAACTTTTGATTTATAAGACACCATTAGTCAAGCGTTCAATGATCTAGTGTCTTTCCTAAGGATATAGTTTCGTCTGCGCTTGACAGCTTGTAACTCAGCCCCCGAGATTTCTTGCCGGTGGTTTATCATCTTAACCGTACCTCTTTTTGTCTGCCTTGGAGAAGGTAATTGGAACGGTAATTATGGTTTTTTTTTGTTGTTGTTGCTTTTTCTCAAGTACTCATATTCGCGAAAATTAATTTTCGGATATTTTCAACTCTGCACAGCACCTCCGTAAAATTGGTTTAAATTTTAAAGCGACTTGGTTTCCCCATCATCTAAAAATTTTACCTAGAGAATCTTTAATGACTTCATTCAGCTTGTTAAACAATGAAATCGATGCTTGCGTTTCACTGATGGCACTCATAAAGCCTGATCTGAAGGGAAACGGGTTTACTGTTATAGTTAATGAAGAATATATTGGTGTATTTCCTCTAAGACTTTTTTAATTTTTAAGGGAAAACTTTGATCAATAAACATTTTTCAGTTTTTCCACTTGAACGGGTTAAAATGCGGGACAGACATGGGAGTCTCGCACAAGTATAGCCCTCCGCTGCGACATAAAATAGTGCCCGCAATCCCGCATCAAACAACATGCACAAAAAAATCAGCGCTTTTTTTAACTTTTCAAAGTATTTCAATGATATGTTGCACAGGTTTCCTTAACATCGTGCAAATCAATGGGATTTGGGTCAACTTGTGAATTCGGGATAAGTGATGGCTCCACAGGTCAATATCACGGAGACAATATTTTAAACTAAATGTATCTTGTGAACGATTGCAAATTATGTTAAAACATCATCTGTGACGCATAGCTATTTTTGTTTTATTTTATGAGCCAAAAATCCTCCAAATCGGTTTATTAGGGAAATCCAAATTACGAAATCCGATTTTATTTTACTCTCAGACGTGTGAATAGCCGCCATTGTTTCGTAGCGCTATGTGTTTTCATTTTACCGTCACATCGGTTTCAGTAATGCCGACTTTTCTAATAAGCCAATTTCGGTGGTTTTTGGCTCTTTAAAATCATAAATTAGAGGCGCGTTGTGGAAGTTTTTCATCATAATTTGGAATTATTTGCCTGGTATTCCAGTAGGGCAGTTGCAAGGGTCTAAAATTTGTAGAATGTTGTCAGTCGAGTTGGGAGTAAATGTGCCTTTGGTTTTTTTTTTTTTTCCAAGTGTACCAGGATTCTGAGATACACTCGTGTTACGTTGCAAATAGTTATGCGTATCGTTACGTCAAAACGCGAAATTCCCATTTAAAAAGAGTGAACTTCGGGCGAGATTCGCATCTCCGAAACAATAGACCTTGTTAAAAACCGAAGGCATTCTTGTTTTCGGCTCATCGAGTTCTTTTATTTATTTACTTACTATAATTATTCAGACCCCTCAAATCGACCCATTAAACGTTGTCTCTGAAGTATACGGAAATTTCCATAAGCCTCAATGAGTGCGGGTGAGGCAGATAGACTAACTATCTCTTGCACTCACTCACACTCACTAAGCTTACGGCGAAATGAGTATCATAACTAACGGTTTTAATTCTCAACCGATTTTGCTCGTTTTGAGCTCAAACAATTCATCAAACAATTGCGCAGGTGCTGACGGTCTTGGATTTTTATTTTTTCTTAATAGTTTAAAATTCCAAAAACACAACTTTTTCCAAAAGTGACAAGTGGCACTATCTATCGGATTGAAATTAGGACAAGTTTCGCCTGGAATCACCTTAAACTGTCGCTCCAGCCGTACACGGAAAAAAAGATTAGTGAAAATAACCATACGGATAACTGATTTTGGCACCTGCTAGATGTTGTGGTAAACTTGACCAGAAGTATGGTACATTTACCGATACTTTGAGTAAATTCGACATGCAATCAGGTAACATCACCTAGAGTCAAACCATACACGGAAAAAAAAGATTAGTGAAAATAACTATACGGATACCTGATTTTGGCACCTGCTAGATGATGGTAAACTTGACCAGAAGTATGTTACATTTACCGATACTTTGAGTAAATTCGACATGCAATCAGGTAACATCACCTAGTACCTAGTCAAAACATAGTATACTTCTGGTTAACATTACCATAACATCTAGCAGGTGCCAAAATCAGGTATCTGTATGGTTATTTTTACCGTAGTTTTTTCCGTGTATAGGACAGTAGGTATAGTAGATTTCATCAATCAGTCGGAAATCACTTTCTTTTCTTCCCCGTACCCGATAGCAAGTCGAACGACAGCTCAATCATCCATCTTGCGATCATTTGATTTCTTCATTCATAATTAATTACTCGCATATCTATGTGCTCGTGCTCGCCGTATCGCTTTAACTGCACGCGCATGCGCAACAGATCTTTGCGGCATGCGCGGCTTCACGTATCGCGTCTGCCTCATTGTTATACTCGCGATTTTAAAAACGGTTGAATTGCTCTCCTATTAACTTTTACGGCACGGCATTTTATACTTTCTATAGCAATAGCAATTGTTCCGCGGAGTTCCATCTCTGTTTCGTCCGCACGCCCGCTTAAAAAATATTGTTCTTTTTTTTGTATCAAAGCCCGCAAGTTTAGAGTCCCGTATGCGACCACGCGTCCGCGGTGCGCGATGTGGTGTGTCCTGTGCCGTATGAATGCCCTTTTGTTCGATTCTCGCACTGAAAACTTTCCTTTTGCGCGCGACCGATAGGTAAATGCGACGCCAGTCGTTTTGAGATTGTTGCTTAATGCATAGAAGGGTGTGGGGAGGGAGGGAACCTCTGGATTTTCCTCTGGTCTATACGTTGCTGCAGCGAGAGGGAGAGGGAGAGGGAGAGAGAGAGGGGGGAGGGAGTGAGAGTGGGAGATACTATTTTCTTCGGTTTTGCATGGGTTCTTGATTTAAGGGCTCTGAAGCTATAGAGTAGGTCACTCGCATGGTATAAATATTTTTTTGGAATATAGTTTGTGTCAGTCAGTAAGAATAATAGTTGACTGAATAAAGCGTCCAATGCAGCCAAGATTTCAGCCCCTTTTTTTAAAAACACGCATTGTCAACCCCCCTCCCCCTTCCCCTCTGGTGGGTCTTTTGCAAAATTTTGCCACGGCTAGTTTTAGTATACAAGTACAAGTTAGTTTAGTGTACAAGTTTTAGTATTTTAGTAGCTTAGTAGTTATTGAGTTTATAGTCAAACTGACAAACGCAATGCCTCGTCACTCATTGTATTTAAACAGCTAAAACACCCTCTTCATATTTAGTACATGAATCGGCAAAGCTTTTTCATCGGATGATAATAGTGTAAAAGACAACAAAAATTATGTAAGCTACCGGGGTGTTTCGAGCGGGCGATAGCTTATCAAATGTAGCGGAGGGATACCTGGTTATAAAGATCTCTTCTTTTCAATAAAAGCTTAAGGGACCAATAGCAGCGCTTAATTTATTCAGCAGCCTTATCTAATGATTTCAAAGATTGGCCCGCAGGCTTGACATTTGACATACTCTGTATTGACTTGAATAATCGTAACCCCTCTGCCCTCACCTTCTTTCGTTCGCCCACACAAAAAATGTTGGTCCTCTCTGCAAGAAGCCATTCAATTTATGGTTTAACCCTTCCAATACCACACCCGAGCATGTTTTCGTTTTAGTTACAAGGGATTTGTTTCACAACATTTTAACTTTTCATTAACAAAAGCGACTCCAAGCTATTGACATTTGCAAAATAATGCTATGCATAGCGCCTTCAAATCATAGTGTAGGCAAAATGAACTCCGCAGGGTACGAATATTTAACTACCCACCCAATTTGAGCGTTCAAGCGGAGATGTGTCTTCGTAGAATTCTAGTAAAAGGGTTAAAGAGCAACACGTGGGCTAAAAATGTCATTGATGAAACCTCATGGAAAGCCACAGCTTCGAATGAGAAACCGTTCCTTTTGATCTACTTAAATTAATTTTTTAACAAAGCTTTTCCCTATAATAGAAATGGTATAAAAGCCAACAAAACTGATTTAGAAATCTACTCTTTTGACTTTCACACTTGAAACACCCTGTATTAAATCGAATTATCGTAACCCCCCTCCCAACTGGACCGACGGCAAATTTGCAGTCTCGCCGCTCGTTGTCAAGACAGTGTTGCCAGATTCTACCGTAATTACGGTAGATTTTAATCGAATGCACAGGTGTTTTTCGTCCTATCTGGCAATACTGTTGTCGAGGGCCCGTGGTCCGTCCTAATCCGCATCCGCAGTGCGCTTTTTCAATGTTCCCAGGGAGCCATCACATTGCTACGGCCTAGATGCCGAATTGTACTATCATGGAACGATTTTGAAATGGGTTATAGTCTTTAACCCATTCAACCCCATTTTGATGTCTTTCCTCTAAACCAATTTTAATCAGTGTGGTGGGTGTAATGCGATATTACCAGTTAAGAAGACAAATATCAATGCTCGCTTTCTCAAATTAAGTGGGTAGTTAAATATTCCTACACTACGGTGCTGGTTTTGCATATACACTTTATTGAAGGCGCTCGGAAGCATTATTATAAAAGGTTAACGATTCGGAGCAGCAAATATTATGAATAAAAAACTGAAATATTATTGTGAGAGTCAGATCTATAGTCACAGAAACGAAGATATTCCGGTGTGATATTGGATAGGCTAATGATTTTAATGCACGAAAATACTCTGAACTAAAATCAATCGGTGGTATCACCGTTAAATTATCAAAATGTCCGGAAATTAAATTCAGTGACGATTTTTCCACCGCTTGAAAGAAGATTACCACAATCAGAGTATTTTCGTGCACTAAAGTTACACACGGAGCTAGACCTCACAATCTTATAGTCAACCGTTGTAATTTAGCTCTGAATTTTACCCCCCCCCCCCAAAAAAAAAAAAAAAAAAAAAGTTTTTCCAGTACTTCTCAATTTCTCATGTAGCCAAAAATGTCGGGTTTTTCCTTTCTTTATTTTATTTTTATTTTATTTTTTATTTTTTTATTTTGAAAAATTTCAAACACTTCCGAATTAGACGTATGTGGAATAAACTAACCGTCTTATGAGAAATGCATTGAACCACGATCTAGCGAGACGAGGTGTTGTTTTTCGAAATGTCACGTGTTTTTCTACTCTGCGGGCTTATCTTTGAAATTATTGGATTATACTGGTGGGTTACTTTCGGGTTCTCTATAGTATCCATCGAAATGATAGCTCGGCAATTAACTATCCCTTCGCTACATTCGGTTATATCTAAATCCTTCTAAGCCGGATTTTACCTTATCGAACGTAGCAAAGGGGATACACTATAGGTTACAGAAGTCTACTTATCGATAAACACTAAAGAGGGACCAAAATAATTCCCCATTCAGCCATTCTATCAGTCTTATTCAATGATTTCAAAGATCAGCCCGCTGAAGTGGTAAGGGAATTAGGATACCTCTGAGACACACTGTGATCACTTTATGATCAGTGAGTGTATGCCGGGTTGCCTGCCGAGCCAAAAGCGGCATCAATGTTCGGCGACTCTCAGCTCTGTTCCCTGATCGGAGTCAATTAAAACCTGTGAACACGTTTTAACGTCGTGTTACTCATTTTTCTCTCTCACTTATCATGTTCCAACCCCCTCTCTTTCCCCCCACCCCATCATCCGCCACCCGCCAGCCCTCATCTTTTCTCGCAGCTAATTTGCTCCTTATTTCCTTTGTTCTTCCCCCGGTCTTGCTCCAAGAACAAGAACCTTTTCCCCATATTCATGTCGCTCTCCCGCTGAAAGTAACATTAGAGTAAGGAAATGCATTTGAATATTATCGACGAGCGTGAAGAAAGAGAAAATCTCTCTCTTTGTATCTCCTTTTCTAACGCTAACTTTTAAAATATCAAAGGAATTAAGAGAATGGGAATCGGAAACGATAATAATTTTGGATGGCAAGAGATTGTACATCGTTACTTTGCCAATCGTAATTTGTATTACTTTTTTATTTTAATCGGAGTAATTTTCTTGCATGCGTGCAATGTATGTGAGACGTTGGCTGCAACTGTATTTCGACTCCAAAATACTGATTTTGAGAAAAACACTTAGAAGTATACTTATACTAACTGTCCCCAAGACTTATATTGTATTCTCTTTAGTGTACTTTGTTATTTATGCGAATTAAGTTTTTTAGTGTTAATACACGTATTTTCACCTTAATCGCATGAAAAGTTCAAGTTGTTTACATTGAGAAAAAGTTCTGATTGCCGTAACGATAATTTCGTTTAGTACTTCCCTCACTTGAATTCCGCTTAAATTTTCAGGAAGTTCGGTTACATCGACAGGTCTGGTTATATTTACAGGGTTTCTGGTTATTAGGGAAGTATTATACAGAATTTTGTAACGTTAATCGGACGTTTTCTATTCAGTGTAAAGTTCCTTTAAAATTGAGGCCAATTCTGTTAAAAGGGCCCATGAAACAACGGGTGCACTCTTCCTGAAAATTAGCATAGTGACTGAATACAGACTTTGAGCCTAAGAGCGCACCTCTTGTATGAGCCCTTTTTCCGGAAACGACCTCAATTCTTATAAGCTTGAAGATATCTCTTGATGGATTGTCAGACCGCAAGCCAAACCCCTTGTCCAAAACGGTGAAGCAAGTCTTATAATCGGATCCAGAGCTTATGTGATTGGTCAGAACGTCTTGAAACTCGACACGCCCGATTCGGCGACGGAAGTTTATCGCACGACTGACCTCGTCCTGACCACGGCGCGTTGACCAATGACAACTGCTAGCACCAGCACGCGATCGCTTTAAATGCGCGACGCGCCACGTCCATCGCTCGACGACCAATCGATGTCGCTCTGCCTATTTTTGGCACTCGTCACGGACTGGTGCGTAAATGTTCCGTCCCCGTCTCACATTGTTACCAAATTTCGTTCCAACGGCATAGAAACTCTCTCGATTGACTTGAAGCTTTACTTCACATATGAAGATTTCAGAGGAAGATTGACAAATGTCACGTAAACCCATTTTTGTTTTTAAGCGGAAGGAAAGGGAGAAATGAAGTTTTAAGGTTGCTATTCTTGTCTATAGTTGGCTGTAGACTCCTTAAATGGAGTAAAAGCCATAAAATGCACAATTAAAAAAAAAAAAAAAAAAAAAAGTTTTAAGGTTATTCTTTCTCAAAAGAACCAATGCCTTTCAGTTAACCAAAATTGATTGTCTCGCGCTTCTGTAGATCTCTACTCAATTTGTTTATTTCGTATTCCGTTGTATGACCATTTGAAAACTTTCATGTTGATATTTATGTGACGTATCTCAGCTAGGGAATAAGAATTTTCGCACAAAAGAAGTTTTCTGTTCTGTACCATTCTCTTCCGCCAGAGCTTGTTAATTTACTACCAAGCCACCAGGCCTCCGTTGTGCGACACTTCCAACATTAGTGTCATTTTTAACTAAACCTTTGATGTATTTCCATGATTTTTCCCATGAAATTTATGAAAATAGTGGATACTGGTGGAATTTGGGACGCTGATTTCGATAGTTGTAAGTATTAATTTTTGCTTCATTTACCTCGATTTTACGCAGACTTTAATTTTTTGAACGTTTCGCGTTATAATTTAAATTTTGAATAAACTATGATACTTACTTCGATCGAGTCTTAGACCATATTCCAACTTTACCGGTCAAAATACATTGAATCCACCACACAAAAATCAGAAGGAGGTCTAATGGATAGAATAAAAACCTACGAGAGTTTATAGTTATAGTTTATAGTCAAATATAGTTTTGTGCTCATTGAGGGCGGGCATTTATGTCATTAAAGAACAGCATATGAATAAGTATTGTGGACGACTTGTGTGAGTAGGTTGAGTTTTAATGACAAATGATACATCGTCTCATGCATCGTCGTGTAAACTTGGGTAGTGATATCAGTGGCGGCGCGTGCAATCTGGCAACAACGTATTCTCTCCATTCAAACCAATGTAAAACAATCGATCTTCAGGAGGTCCAATTGCACCCCCAAGATATCGATACTTTTGCATAGGTTTAAATGGAAAATTAGCATGGTTGTCAAATTGCACGAGCCGTAACTGAGTGATATTGACTGTTTGTTCCGAGATTTTCCGATGGGTTTCAAGTGGGCGGACAAAGGACATTCAATAGAACTTCCAGCAATTTCATTATTCAAGTTGGTGGGCAGGATATTCGTTTCCTATTAATCTGGCAACTTCGCGAATCGCATGATGTCTCTATCCCGGATTTATTTACTTACGAGGGCAATTAACCGGAGTAAGGAGATTCCTCATCTTTGCAGTTCGCGCGCTCTGTCGGGTGTTTAATATTTCACTCCATGCGCCAATAATTAAAATGTCAGACGCGTGACGCGCATCATGGGTTTTGCGCGCGTAGGTAGCCCGTGCGGAGCTTGCTTGCGTCTCGTCTGTCCGTCCTCCGCGTGCGCTTTTGCGTGCGCGCGCATGTCTGATGAGACCAAGCCGGTTGGTTGACCGACGAGAAACTTTTTAAAGTTTGATTAATCGATTGATGATTGATCGTTTTAGATGTGGTTTTAGCACGGTTCACTCTCGAATATGTAAACCAGGGAAAAATTTATCGAGGAATTTGTAAAAGGATGTGCGAGGGTATTTCCGGAAAAAGGTCCCATGAAACAACGGGTGTTCTCTTACTGAGAGATCATCTTTATAATTGAGTATAAAGACTCGCCTGAAGAGCGCACCCTTTGTTTTATGGGATTTTTCCCCGGATATGACTTCATAGTTTATGTTCCACACGTATCAAAATGAATTCCTAAAGTCTGTTTCATAAAATAGAAGACTTTTGCGACTGTTTTAAATGGCTCCACAATGGTTCATCTGAGGATCCGGATGATAATTTTTAATTCGCCGACTGTGCGGTCCAGGACGAAAGGAATGCCCAACGACTCCTTGGATTTTGGCATAGGTAGGCCAACTGCAATGCTTGAACTCATATATCAATTAAGACAAGTGTTGCGGGTCGCCTATAGACACCCACTTCCAAGAGCTGACTTACTTCCTTATTGTTCTCGACTATACAAAAAGTGGCATAAGTAAAAGTCCTGCGCCGACGATTCAACGCAACCTTTTTTACACGAAGCCCGCGAACCTAAGAACCTTTTTTACACGAAGCCCGCGAACCTAAGAAAGGTAATTCTGCCATGACAGACTGACCGTGGTCATTTTTGCCAGGCCATTCCGCATAATATGCGGTGGCTCTTGATAATCTATACATTTTCAACGATTCTTTGAATGTACTGTCCGTTTTTGTATATTTTGCCGTACAAAACGCTTTTCACAGATGAATGTCCATTAATTTGGTAGCTTTATACGTTTTTATGATACAATTTCTTTGATATTTTAGGGCGCGAGCAAAAAGTCCTGATGCCATGGTACTGCTCATGTTGCGATTAGGTCGTTTTATAGAAGTGGAGGTTTCATATGCGTTGAGGGGTGTTTTGCCATCAATACCTTATTTGCGTAGATTTTGATACAAAATAACCTTCACGGAAGCCGAAAATACGCCCCTCGACGCATAAGTTCAAAGTGCTGAGAACAGCAAACTATTCTTAAACGACCATTCGATCATCGACATATTACCGGATAAATAATAACCCCCCCCCTCACCACCACCACACCCCCAACCCAATCATCAATCAACGTAAAAATAGGGAATGACTTTATTTCGTACTCTAAAGAAAGCTGTAAAATTTGTGCAAAATTGCGGTGAACTTTCATCCCTTTCTCTGAACGTTTCAAACTTATACTTTTCTCCTTGCGTCATGGAGAATGAGAAAGTTCGAAGAAAGGGTTATACGAAAATGTTTTTTTTTAAAGACTATTACATCACCTGATCCCGCTCGCTTCAGCTCAGCGATGATTCAGCTGATTGGTGTAGTTCGTAAGTCGGGTCGACGCGACGTCGGTATATTTTCATTTTTAACCCCCCCTCCCCCCTCCCCCCCATACGCTGCCTCCATTCTTCTTACGCGTATATTGCTAACGCGACGTGGGGACGTGGTACGTGGGACTCGTTTGAATCATGAGAGGCTGCCACGGTTCAGAAAGTCAGGAGCAAACTATAAACAGATTAACATCCCGTCTAACCGATGCGATGCACCGATGTATGGATAGATGGATGGATGGATGGATGATGCTTGTGATGCCTCACGCCACGAGTGAGCAAAACGATGCAATCAAAAACAGGATCGGCAACCCGCACCACCTATTCCCTTCCCTCGATCCGCAGGCTATTTCCATAGTGATTATGTTGCACGGTGCATTTTTGCACCTGAGTCTAGCTTCAGAATGTTACAGGATGCACGTCAAACCTTTTGAGAGTGTTTCTTCAGATTCTTCCAGCCCACAAATACTAAACTTTGAAACTCGGAAGTGCAATTTGGCCGGTGGATGCAGCGTTATTTCAACTTCGACTTTCAAATCAGTGGTGTGGTGTGCATCTTAGCATTTTTGCCTTTGAAACGTAGGTATGTATAGTGCCTAAGACAGCAGCATCCTTTTTTAGCGTAATGGAGCTGGAGGCAACTATAGGCTACTCTTCTTACGCTTTCCACACTGAAAAAAATAATTCTAAAACTTTGATAATAAAGTCCAACGAGATTCCAACGGCAGAGACTCCGGTACTTTTACCAGAAAATTCTGTTGTTACTATCGCAGAGTGTGGTCAAATAATACTTATTACTCACAGCACTGGATTTTCATCATAATTTTCAGGAACTGTGTTGTGTTGCAAATACCAGAATTCTGGTAACAGTATACCATATACCTTATCTCGGTAGACATATCGTTGTCTATACTTTCAGTCTGTTTTTCTTTCTTCTCTTCTTTAGGGAAGCTAAAAAACTAACAAAATTTAGAGGATTGTAAGCTTGAAAGTTCGAAAAAAAAAAAATTCTCGAAAATGCGAGCGTGGTTTGCTCATTTCCCTTGCTAAGTAATTCGCTCCCAATGCTTTGGCCTAATGTTTGGCCATTTCGTTGAATGTTAGATTGTTTCATTACACTTACTTTATGATCTTGTAAAGTATTGGTTCTACATGGGCTTACATGTGGTGAGTACAAGCAGCCATGTAGGTTGCAATTAGCACCCCTTTCAATGGTTTTGAATTGAACACAATGTTGCAAAAAAAAAAAAAAAAAAAAAAAAAATCTCAAAGATTAGTATTAAAATCGCTGGAATGTATCCAAAACAAAAAATTGGTACACAGCAGGGTTGGCAGGTTGAATCACGGTGACTAATATATTCGTGCCTTAATGTACATTGATATGGGGTTAGTAGATGCCCTGTCATTTTTCAAATTGAAGAGCTATCGAAGAAACGATCGTGATTGAATCCTTAAAAGGCTATAGATTTTCTTAGATTCCTCTCAAAATTCTTATGAGGTGCATCTATCAATCCAGAGATCAACTTTCCTGATAACGGGAAGAGAAAAAAGATGATAGCGAGCTTTTCAAGCGATTTCGACCCTCGCTGTAAATTGGAGCGGCGCGCGGCGGTGGCGGTAGGAACTTGCGGCTGTATTGCCTCAGGGATCCACCGAGTACCGTGCACTTACTTGCCGTGCCGTGAATATTTCCATATTCTCTCTCTCTCTCTCTCTCTCTCTCTCTCTCTCTCTCTCTCTCTCTCTCTCTCTCCTCTCTCTCTATCCCTCTCTCTCCCCTTCTCTCTCTCTCTCCCTCTCCCCCCCCTTCTCTCACTTTCTCTCTCTCTTTCTCTCTCTCTCTCTCTTCTCTCTCTCTCCCCCTTCTCTCTCTCTCTCTCTCTCTCTCTCTCTCTCTCTCTCTCTCTCTCTCTCTCTCTCTCTCTCTCCCTCTCTCTCTCTCTCTCTTCTGCTGCTTCCGATACCTTTCTCGTTCCATCCGCCACATATTTGTCATTGCCTTAACTACGTGTTTCCAGATAACACGTGTTCCCCCGATTCCCACCTACCCCGTCCCTCCAGTCAACCACCCCACCCTCTTTGTATCGTTTTACTTCAGAGCTGAGCTGAGCTTTTACCAGACTCGGAAATAAAACGGGATTGGAGAGGGGACTCGCGCTGATTTCCTTCCGCCCTGAGTGAGGTATTCCTGAGCAGCGGAGAGGGGATCCCTCGTTTTGTTTTGGATTGTCCGCCTCTCTCTCTCTCACTCTCTTTCTCTGAACGATTCTTTCCTTCCTGGTACAGTCTTTTGCTCCCTGATAAGTTGTATTGAGCTTTCGAGTGGAATTGAAAAATGGAAATGCTGTTTGATTTGAAAGTACCCGAGGATGCAACCAGTGGCGTAACTAGGCATGCTTGCGCCCCCCCGCAAAAAATAGAGCTACGCCCCCCCCCCTCCAATCATATTCCCTCCCTTCCCCATCCCACCCCTCCCCACTCCACCCCTTACCGGCCTATGACCCCGCGGCTATATAGAACATATTCCCCGTCGAAAGAAAAATTACGTATCAATTTTTTTTTTTTTTTTTTTTTTTTTTTGTCAATTTTAAATCAAAAATCGCCTACCTGTTCTTTCAAAACTTTTTCTTTCGTGCCATAATAATTAAATTGTTGCGAATTCGTCAAAAAAGTCTTCCAAAATCCATCTCTTTGGCCCTTCTTGCTTCAATGATGAGCGTCGCTAAGCTTGAGAGACGGTGTTGACTCATTGTACTCACGTCTTCTAGAGGAGGTTTCAGAAGTGTAGGGCGCATCTAGACCGATAATCTTTGGAATTTTCCAACATTATTTCTTTTAGTTTCAAAATGAAAATGAATGAAAAGGAATTCGAGCGTTGGCTTTTCAATGAGGAATACTTTAAAATTAAACGTTCAAAGTCGAAGACAAGTTTTGTTTAGTTTTGAAGAAATGAAAATTGAAAAGTCGCCAAAGATTATGGTCCAGGTGCGCCCTACACTTCTGAAACGCGAGCTCTGCGTATACGTCATCTTCGTCCCTGTTTTCCTATTTTTGGTTCTTCTCTTTAGATTTTTTTCTTCTCTTTTTTCTTCTTCTCTCCTTCCTCCTTCTCTTTTTTTCCTTCCTTCTTTTCCTTTTCTTCCTTTGCCCCGTATTTTCCTCCTCTCTCTTTGCGCCCACCGACGCCTTGCGCCCCCCCGCAGTTGCGGGGGCTGCGGGGGCTATTGTTACGCCACTGGATGCAACTTATCGTGCATCGTGGTTGTCGAGACAATTTTCGCCATATCATTTTCGAGCTTATTTCCGACATTTTTTGGTATTACTATGTGTGAGCTCGGTACTTTTAAAAATTCCAACCCTTTACTGCAGCGCGGGTTATTTGATGAACTATTACTTTAGAGCAGCGTCGAGGACAGTGCATTATAGAGAGTTATCATGTAAGTGCGCGTGTTGTGTCGAACAAGGAACAGTTTCAAAATCAAGAGTTATAGAGGGATACAGTGCATAATGTCTTCGACCGTACTTGTGTACATGATCTGATTTCTGAGGTAAATATTAGACTTTTCTCCCCTGTAAATATTTGCCTCAAAGTGCTTCCCCATTTGAGATGCGATTTTTTAGAGTATGAGCTAAAATTTCGTTTCGTTTCTTTCTTTATTTTCAATTTGTGACAAAAAATGTTCCTAAAATTATGCAATACTTTGACACTGGACTGTGGTGTGGACTTTCTTTTTGGCTTCTAGTTAAATCCGATTACTTTTCTGATATTATTTGTGACTTACTACTCATCAGAAAATTCTATATGTAGTCATAATTTATTTATGTTTTGGAAAAAGTCCCATTTAGTAGTCAAGTAATCGTTTGATGACTCCCCGTTTCCCCTTCAAATTTTTCATTTAAAATTAATTTAACTGATTTACATTTTTTCTTCTTCTTTTTTCATTCTGTTCAAATGGACAAATTGCATAGTTGCCAATTCGGACGAGACACCACTGATAACTCACGAGTTTTAAAAGAGAATAACACTTATCGACACCCATTTTGTGAATCCTCGTCACAAAAGAGCTTTGGAAAGACGAAAGTTTCAACTCATAGGTCGATTAAAATTAATGACTTTTGAATGAAGAAGTCAAATTTAATGAGCCGGGATGAAAAAAAGTCTCCCTTGAATAAAAAGTATGATCATGATGGCTATTCAGTAATTCTTGAAGATGAAAGAACAACCAACTTCCTGTCGAGAATTAATATTACCTCAGAGAGGTGTATGGTGCCTGTCGTTGGGAAACATTGTGAGGGTACAACAACATGGTTGCCAAGCGGCATAGAAAAATTCTTTAAATTGTTCATTTAAAAAGTTCAATCCATTAATTTACTTTGACGTGATATTACGTCAAGCATGCTTTGGGTCAGCTCTACTTTGACGTGATATCGCGTCAAACCAAAAGTCCTAGACAGAAGAAAAAGGTGTATGTATAAGAAAAGGGGGAAAATTTATTATTTAATGGGTTAAAATTCTATTTCAACGGCAAACGACACAGGCAGCTCATACAAGGTGGCAACAATGGATTCACTGCGTTTAAAGTTTAAACCTTTGTTAAAAAAAAATAATCGATTTTCCGGAGGTTCATTGAATCCTCACAAAATGTATAGGTTTTAATGATACTAACACGGTTGCCAAATTGCACGATCCGTCACTGGCAATTATCGCAAATCTGACAACAGCGGAGGGTCAGTTTTCCCTTTTTGTTGTGACGTCGCATCGCTGGCCTTTTCAATAGAGAGATCCCTTTCTCTATCGGTTTCATTCATTATTCATCGTCCAAATACGTTGTGCGTGGCGAGGGTGTAACGGTGCAGACTTGTGCATAGTGCAGCGAAAAACAAAGGCCCTAAATGCGCCGATGTTTACCAACAACCTGTTTTGAGACTGTCAATATTTGGGCTGCACCCGGAGAGAAAACAAGAGAAGCGCGGATGAATACATATACACTTGCCGACAACGTGTTGAAATCTTCGAAAGCAGCGTTGCCAGTCTGCAATAAATTCCTTGCATACTGGAACGTTTTTGAAGTTTTGGAATTCATTGATTTATATCCACGACGAAGGAACGTTGACTGAGTCAGGGAACGCAGTTCAGAGAATTTCGGTGCATCACCGAACATCCTTGAGTCGACTTAACTTGAAGATGCCATCGAGTAATTGATGTGAAGAATTAAATGAGAGGACATACCGAAGAAAATAATCAGTGGCGGCTCGTGCAATTTTTTAACAACGTTTTTTTTCTCTATTTGAGTCAATATAAAACAATCGAGTGGTGGTGTAGCGCTGCTTCTCTGTCGAATCGATTTTTCACATAGAATCAAATGGTAAACATTGTTGCCAAATTGCACAAGCCGCTACTGAAAACAGTGCCTAAATTCTAGTAATATCACTAGGAGCACAACGATACGTAAACCACGAAGAGCTCTTTTACCAGAGAATTCTGGTGTTTCTATGAGAATGTGGTCACAGTTCCAGAATTTTTTCATAATTTTCAAAAAATATGGTCCAAACACCAGAATTTCGGTAGCAACGCCATCCCTTACCCTAGCATATCTTTGTGCTTCTGGTAACCTTTTACTATAAGTTCAATTTGAGGAGGATATATCCTGGATAGTTGTGCCCGGAAATATACAGAATTCTGTTATCTTCTAAGTAAATTTTATCGATTTACCTAAAGTGTGAAATTTTGTGAATTATGGAAGTTGAATCAGCTAAATCCCTTATTTTGCTGACCACATCGATTCTTGTTGGGGATTCTGTTTTTCCTGGAAATTCAACTGAAGGCTGCTTTAGATGAGGCGTTTAAATTCATTATGCCGTAAGTGCTGTCAGACGTTGCAAAGATTGTGTAACTTTTTAATCTTTTCAAGAGTAAACGAAATAAGTGCTCTCTATCGAATTACTTGAATCGCATACAATTTGTTTCAGTTTTTATTCTAACGTGAAGAATCTATCAACAAAATGTCATTCAAGTGTACGTATTCGTCTGAGCTTAAAAAAAGGAACGGCCAGCATAAATTCTGAGACATTGAGAATGGATTTTATGGATTTGGAAGATTTTATTTTTAATCTCCCACGTTTTCAGTTGAGAAGCCAGTGGCGGCTCGTGCAACATGGCAACAATGTCATCCCTCCATTCGATTGTGTCTAAAACAATCGATTCGAAAGTAAAGCAGCGCTTCACCAGCAATCGATTGTTAAACATAGATTCAAATGGAGCGAAGACAATGTTGTCAGATGGCACGAGCCACCATTGTGAGAAGCACAACATTTGCCTGTAATCCGTATTTATGCAACTACTGGCTCGATCATGCCGATCTGATTGTATATGCAACTTTTTTTTTACGTTTTCCGGTCATCGATGTCATCAAAACCATCGGGCTCACTTGTACCCTATCGCAAAAAGGGATTCAGATGTGAATTTTGATGGCATCGATATCCGAAAAATAATAATAAAAAAAAATCAATACTTTTTTTTACATCGGTTTGGAGTTGGCCTTGTCTTGTCAATCCGATCCTTAGTCACAAGAATTCGACGCAGGGCTGCCGTTTTGCGTATAATCAATGCTATTTTTCAATTCACCGATGATTCCACCGGTTGAGAAAAGATTACGCAGCTCAGTTCAGTGCATGACTGTAATAAACTAAAATACTCGCATCTGTAATCTTCTCTCAACCGGTTGAGTCGTTGATGACTTTAAAAAACTTGCGGATATTTTAATTAATCAACGGAGTATCCACCGATTATGGAAAGATTACAGATCAGAGTATTTTCGTGCATTACAGTCATCCACTGAACTGAACTGTGTAATCTTTTCTCAACCGGTGGAATCATCGGTGAATAGAAAAATAGCATTGATTATACGCAAAACGGCAGCCCTGATTCGACGATCGGGAGTCGCGGAAATAATTTACGATGATATAATTACTCAAATTATAAATCATTGTTTCAACCGGTTGAATCACCGATGGATTTGAATTGTAGAACACCCTTGACGCATTCAACATAAGTGGTGGATGATTCCCCACTTTCTTTTTCTTTTTTGGCAACATCGGCCGGCAAGCCACCTCAGACACTTTCAATCTGCTGTTCAGTTTTTCTTTGTCGAGTGTCGAGTCGTCACCGGCTTTAGCACATCAGCACCCGCATTCCCTTTCACGCAAGTCCCGCCATACTCGGCCTTCTTCGGAATCCTAGCTCGAATAGACAAAAACAAACAGACGAAGGAAAACAAGACGAAAGAATCGGAGAGAAAATTGAATTGTCGGGCTCGGGACTCTACGGAGAAAATGTATTCGTGAGGTAACCCTAACCGCGGGAGCGGGAGCAGGGCAGAGAAGACGGGAGACCGCTGTGACGTTTACTCTGTTGCCAACTTTATTTTCTCACGTGTATACTTGTTAAATGGCATTTTACATCATAAAGGGGTCTCTCCACCTGCGAATTTAAAAGCGCGAATTGACTGCTTGAGCCAATGGGCTTCTTCGTTGTCAATACATCGGACTCGACTTATCGACTTCAAAGCAGTTCATTAGCTCAATCAGCTTATTCGTGCTTTTAAATTCGCAAGTGGAGGACACCCCTTTAGACAGCAAATTCGGACAAAAATTCCTAAACTTTAACGTACTGGGACTTCAAATAATTTGGCAAAACATATTTTTAGACATTAATGGTTTTGGACGTATCCTCTGGAAATCGTTTTTTTTTTTGGGGTTTAATCTTTAAATTAAAATTCTAATTTAAGGTGCCAAAAATACCAACCTCATATTATCTCTGCTTGACGTTTATGTGATTTTCTTTTTCAGATGAAAAAACGGTCCTTACGGAATCTGATTCATTTCGTGTTCAGTTCCAGCCGATTTTTGTTTTTTGTTGTTTTTTTACTACAATCGATGAATCGATATTGATTTTTGAACAGGGGTCGATAGAAAATGACAGTGAAATACTTTTTTGGGCTGTTGCAACGTAGAACAGCCATTGAGTAAACAATATAATCTTTTGAGTTTATTAAGACGGAGGGAATGAAAGCTTGATTGAATTGACAGATTTATGAATGGCGTCGTATGCTCTCAGAACGGAATTTATATTTATCATCATGCACACTTACTTACACAGGGTGTTTAAAAAAAAAGGAGCACTTGATGTGTTTCGGATATAATCAAGAGCAGCTTTGAATTTTGAAAAACGCCGAAATAAAGGATCCATTATTTCGAGTTAAGCATATCCAAGGGATATTTCTTAAATTTGGATGTCATCTAAACAGACGTCTCCCTCGAAATAATACAACAACAAAATTACACAAGTAGCCCAAAAATTGAATATGAAAAAGAACAAAACAGGATCAAAGCTAAAATATTGCTATTTGAGTGGCTGAGGAAGAGTGCCGTTTGAGTCTCGAAACGTCCCACGATCAATTTATTTTATTTTAATTCATATTTTAGCTTTGATCCTGTTTTGTTCTTTTTCATATCCTCGATATAATAGAACTGGCTCAAAATTTTTCAAAATTCGAAGCTGCTCTCGAAACTGTTAACTTTCTCAATAATTGCTCCTTTTTATTTTTTCATACCCTGTGTAATGATAAATGAAAATTCTATCGTGACCGCGTGACGTATTCAGACATCATCCATAGATATTCCTTCTGTTCAATCAAGCGCGTTTCTTTCCCTCCTCCTTTGTTTATTGAATTAACGCGGCAACGTTGAAGTTTGTTTCGACCAGGTAGGAATCCCTCTCTTCGACTCTCGGGGGCCCTCGCCGTCCGTCCGAGGCACTCTGGTATTATACCTATACACAAGCCTCACCAGCCAGAGTCGTAGCACTCTTTTTTTTTAAGGGTCAATTATGCTATGATGGGTGTAATTACTTCAAGGCTGCGCGTAGCTCCGAGCATTTGTCATTTTTACGCCGATTTTCGTTTCATCGGGGGAGCCCAAAGCAAGCGCAAGATGTGCCTGGTGCCTCACTCGATGGGGCTGTTGTGGAAGTTGTAGAGTTGTAGCGTTGTAGCTCTAGAAGCTTCGTGTTCCTTCTTTGCCCATCAGTCTATCCTTCTTCGCCGCACATTGGGGGCGCTTCACGGTTTGGGTGAAAATATTAGACTTATGACCAGAGCTGCCGCCTGGTGTATTTTTAATGACGGAAGACGGTTTGTATAAATTATGAGTTCCTCAAAAAGACCTCGTATGAAAGAGAGGATTTGCTTATCCTCATTTCCCTTTTTTTAAGTGTTACTATGTATTATTCTAATGAGTTGAATAGGTTGTTGTCTTACCAGAAAAATATGAGTCAATAAGGGTTAAAGAAACCAAAGAGTAGCTTTTCAGAAACACGCACAATACCATTTTTGAATGATGACATTTTCAGGACGAGCAATCGAGTATGGCCCAAATTTCATATGTGGTTTTTCTAAATTAACCCTCGATTCACCGATGGTTCCATCGATAGTCAGTCACCGATTCCGAATTCTCAATCAGTTTTCCTCCATCCTCTTTTTGGGGGTTTCGCAGTTTTCTGAGATTTATTTGGTCCGCCAATTTAATCATTTCTGTTTTCCGAAGTTTACTGAGTTTAAAGTATAAAATGGAGACTAAATTTTGATTTAGTTTACCTGTGCACGAAATTTCATCATACTTAATCCAAAAATCAAGCTTAATTGAAGAGTTAAAAGTGTGGTTTTTATGTTAGATCTCGTAAGGATTGTCGGTAGAATTGCACTGCATAAATTTAGCGATGACAACATTATTTTTCATCTCTAATTTTGGAGGAGGTATCTTTAAGGACAGGGTAATATCCAAAAATGCACCAATATATGTATTGACACATTCTTCTCAGAAAATTTTAATTCAAAGTGTGAAATTCTACAAAATTTGGAAGTTGAATTATTCAATTCGCGTCCCGCCGATTCTGGGGAGGTCCATTTTTTCCCTTTGAATCGACTTGGACAAAAACAAATTTAATAAAGAGGCAATCTTTTCAAT
Organism: Trialeurodes vaporariorum; assembly: GCA_011764245.1. Lineage (NCBI taxonomy): Eukaryota > Metazoa > Arthropoda > Insecta > Hemiptera > Aleyrodidae > Trialeurodes > Trialeurodes vaporariorum. The sequence continues at coordinate 20,660,566 of VMOF01000369.1, read as the reverse complement.
TCAGTGATAATTAAGTTTTGACGTGGATTTAGCTACTCAAAATACGTTGCATAAAACCTTTTGATTTACTAGAAGTTGTATTTAAATCCTACGTCGAAAACGAAATCGCTACTTATTTAACTGGGATTCCATTTAGAAAAGACATCTTGTATTAGTAAACAGAATTACTGTTAAAATATCCGAAATGCCAGTCATATTCACCGAAATGACTGTTACATTAACTGGAATTATGGTTACTTTTACAAGAATTCTGTTTAGTTCTTTTCTAAGCGGAATTCCGGTTACTTTCACAAGAATTCTGTTTAGTACTTTCTTAAGCGGAATTCCGGTTACTGTAACAGGAAATTTTTCTCAGTGTATGTTTTAACTCCATAAAGTGCACTGAAAAAAGATTACCAGAAGCATGACAGTATATGAACCTATGTGAGGGTCGATGGGATAGTACAATAATTACCTGAATTCTAGTGTTTGAACCACAGTTCTTGAATTTTTTTTTTTTTTTTTATTTTATTTTTTTTTATACAAAATTCTAGTTCTATGGCCATATTCTGGTATTAACACTAGAATTTTCTGGTCAAAGTACCAGACTTTCTGTCATTCACATATCGTTGTGCTTCTGGTAATTTTACAAGGGTCTGGTATTATGACTGTAGCTTTTTTTTTTTTCAATGTAAGATTTATCGAAGAGTTTAAAGTATGTATATGGTGAGAATTCGTTGGCAAATGTCAACAGAACCGGTTACTTTAAATTAAATGGAGAGAACTTTTTATTCCTCCACTAGTTTTGAGCCGAGGTTCTCGATTTCACCCCCTTTTGGATCCATCGTGCGCTGCTCACACTTTGTCCAAGCCTCCGGTACCCGATCCAAAGTGGTAAGCAGCTCTCTTGGATGGACCGCCCCTCTACCTCTCGGTGTTGAAGAATCGAGAGTTGGGCCGTTTGGCGGCTCAGGTGCTCCGGTGCCCATTGCTTATGGTGCCTCATGCTCAGTTTCTCCGGCCGAACGCAACAGGTAGGTCGCACATCGTACCTGCGTGCTCCTCCGACGCGAAGCCCATGCTCTACGCCACTTTTAACCGTCGTCTTTTATACTCCGACGAGTATTCAGTATAGTAATCGCATTCCGGGGTTTAGGGGCTCTAATCGCCCGTTTAAAACCGTCTTGTTTTTTTGTGTGTGTTCTCTCTTCCCTTGACGCAGGGAGTGTTTGTGTGTGTTCTCGTGCATCTTTTGTGTTTTTCAAGTGGATCCTGCGGCTCGTTGTGTGGTTTTATCCATTGGATTAACAAGTGATCGAGTGTGATAAGTGTTTGTGTTTCGAGTACATCGTGATATCTGTTTATTTTTTTCCTTCCTTATTAAGTTCGTAAATTGGCAGATTGCAACCGAATTTAAGTGCTCCAACAAAGGCGGGGCTTAAAATTTCAGTCTGAATTTTAGTGTCTCAGGTTGCTCCAGCTCCTTTCCCTGAATGAAAATAATAAAATTCAAGAAAATTTAATCTTCAACAACTTCGATTTCTCAATGTGTGGTTTCATGTGATTATCTATTTTGTTTTGTTTGTGCGAATTATAAATATTTTACAATCAATTTGGTTTAAATGAAAGGAGAAACGTGTTGTTGAGAGTATCCCTAACCGCTAGAACTAACCGTCGTATCGGTGCTTCTAACAATGTTTAGAATTCGCTAGAATTTGTTGACATTAAGTTTTCTAAAATTAACGTATTTATCTTCGCGTGATTTGCGAAATAATCCGTGATTTCATTTTAAATTTGTGACTTCAATTCGTTACAGCGAAGAAAAATGTTCCAAACAAATATTCCAGACGAAGCAACTAACATAATTTTTCGCACGTAGTAAGCAATGAATACATCTAGTTTGGTGTATAAGATTGCATCCTTGCGTGTGTTTCTCTCGGGTATTCAGTGCGCGGTTTTTTCAATCGAGTCGCACTTTCAAGTGCTGTAAATCATGATCCGCTGATTTGCTGATCCTAGCATTTTGCTGATCGTAGTGTCTGATATTGCGTGATGTGCGCGATGCTGCAAGAGTTCAGCATGGCCACGGCAAGGCCGACGGTGGAGAAGGGCAGCAGTAACATACTGATGTGCCGACAGTGGTGGAAAGTGTGTTGGATTTACGGCGATCAGGAAAAGTACTATCGACAACTCTACAGTCGGAGGACGACAACCGCCAACGCTTTTTCGTCGCTTTCGTCCGGGGCTGATGCAGTCGTTGCTGTGCACGAGCAGGAACTCACCCTATCGGAATCAGAGTAAGTGTCACCGAATGCCCTAACTAAACAAATCGGTTGATATAAGAGCAGAGTTGCCGCGTTTTTTGTATATTTAATGCGTGTATAATAAGTGTTCACGGTGCTCTCCCAGGTTGCGTTTTCTGACTTGGCCTGGGCGGCTACTGCCACTTCTGATGGCATTTTTTAATTGGTCATAGTCATTGTGGGATCTCGGAATCTATCCATATCTCTCTTCTATCATTAGAACGCGTGTGTTAGAAAAGGACAGATTAAAGCCAGTCATGTGATTTTCGCCCTCTCTTCAATCCTGTTCTAACACATGCATTCAAATGGACAGAGAGAGAGAGAGAGAGGGAGAGAGAGAGAGAGAGAGAGAGAGAGAGAGAGAGAGAGAGAGAGAGAGAGAGAGAGGGGGAGAGAGGGGGACAATTCCCTAGATCCACCATTGGGGTCCGTTACAACTAATCACAAGGGTCTGAAATATAGTCTTTTTTTTAAAAAAAAAAAAAAAAGCAGCTGTAATTTAAGGTTCAATCTCATTGACTCAATATAGCTTTGACTTTGGGATCTCTGGGCTGAGACTTATTACATGGATTTGCAGTCATCAGCGCTTGAACCTCACCCAAATATTTTAGGAGCCATTTTGGCCGACATGTTTCTTTTTTAATGGCTATTATAGAGCCCCATTACTAATTAGATATTATTCTAGAAAAGGGGATGAAGAAGAATAGGAAATAACTCGATCCTTCCTTATAAGCGCCAAATTCTGGCTGAGACCTCCGTTTTTATTTTATTTATTTTTTTTTTTTGCGCCAATGACGAATTCTTTTTAGGCGCATCTGGTGGCCGATGCACTTCATGCCTTGCAGTCATGCTTATCCTTGGTTTTTAACGAAACATATTCACAGTCTCAGCGAAAAAGCGTGCAATTTGACAGCAGAGCCTTTCCGTCATTTAATCCTATGCAAAAGCATATATTTTAATAATTTAGTTTTGATTCATCAGTGGATGAGTTTAGCCACAGGACTCAATTATGCCGATTTCACTGGAACCGAGGAGAGCAGACTGGGACCAGAGAAATTCGACAACAGTGTGGAATCTCGGCTGCAGGAACACATGCTGGATGCTTCCACTGCTCACACTCTCGCGCACGCGCGTGCGGAGTCAGGATAATAAACAAAATACGCATATGTAGGGCCATTATTGTGAGCACATTACGTCCGCGAACCGCGAATGATAGCGCAGAGTTGAAGCTCATAACGAAAATGGTCCTAGACACGCGGCCTGGGTCCAGCCGGCCGGCCAGCTCCGCGCTACACGGTGAGCAGTGAGCTTTCTAAAGCCGAGACGAAAACGCTTTTTTCATACCAGCGATTAAAAAAAAAAAAAAACGCGGATAATTGACAGTAAACGCGAATAAAATTTCATGTCCAAGTCATGCGCCTTTACGTTGTTGCAAAATCACACGGTGCCTTACTTTGTCACAGAAAAAAAAATTGAATATTAGGATTAATATGGTATTATACAGGATTTGGTCGGTCTCTTTTCGATTGGCAGGTTTACAAAAAGGCGTTCACGGCTTTATTAGTAGATTTTGAAGAATATAACTGTGTTTGTTGTTTTTAGCGTTGAGAATAATGTGAACAATTTTAGTTTATTATTCATGATTATTCAAAAGTTAATTTTTGCACAACACGGGTTGATTTCTCTTGAATTAAAGCCATGGGATGCCATGCTTTGAGCAAAAGTTGGTGCGTGATACCTATGGTGTGTGGTTATTTTCTGTTGAGTCAACCGAACACATGGACTTTCGCACCTTATCCATCCACCACCGACTCAACACATTTATTTTTTCAACCATCAGTCGTTTCTGATGATGACAGTCTCAATGTTAATGTCTTGTCAGCAGGTTCGCGATTTCTCAATCAATCGTTTTGATTAATTACTTCTTACTACTTACTAAAAAATAAACCCTTCGAAATTAGCATGTACGGAAAAAAAAAAAATAATTAATTTCAATATTGAGATGCAATCTTTTTTAGTGTAGGTTGTAAACTAAATATACTATGTTATAAAACGAATTATTGCAGGTAGTCATGAACACTTGGAATAAGAGGAATAAATTCTGAATTTATACATAATTATATTCTTCAGGTATGGACATATGGACTGTCTTCGGTTCCGAGGAATCAATTGATTTCACATTTTTGATTTTCGCAACTGCTATGAAAATCACCCGTGTGAAATTCAATGCCTGACAATTCGACGATTAGCGACGATCACGCGACAACCTGCAACCGGTCAAAGGTAGCTTCGGAGACTTGAACGGTCGGCTATGAAAGAAAACCAATCGTCACCCGCAAATCGAGATGGCCTCTGGGTTGAACCTTCGCTGCGAAAGCCTCTCATTTCTCCATTCGTTCAGTTCAAGTAGCACGGGCAGTACGGGTCATTTCATTATAAATTGTACAGACTATTCCGCAAAACTTCCAGTAAAGGAACATTGAAAACATACCAATAGTGCGAGTCATAGTAATTAAAAACGCATTTCAGAGTCACATTTCACGGCAAAACGAAAGCCCCTCTCTCTTTTAGTGTATCTGAAACAAATTATTCTCCATTTTCAACTCTTGTAAAGTCTGGGCTCGAATTTGTGCAACTTCTCCTTTTACTTTCAATCTTACCCATTGATTTTACTTTACGATTTCCCCTCGTATTCTTTTAAAGATTGGACCGATATCTATAAAAAATGCAGGCTCATTCCGTGGTAAAAATGTTCCATGACCAATTTTACATGGAAACCAAGTATTTTTCCATGGAAACTACATCAATTTTCATGGAAATATGCGAGATGGTTTCCATGGAAAAACACTCGGTGGTTTTCATGTAAAATTGGTCGTGCAACATTTTAACCAGGATGATGTGTCAACGAGAATGGACAACTATTCGCTTTCGCTTATTAAAATCCTGATTTAATTTGGTTTTTCTACTTCGGTTCTATACACCGTTAAAAATCGGCCAAAAAACCCGTAGTGAAAATCGGAGCCAACACAAAAATTAGTTTAAATTTTACACTCATGTGTAGTAAAAATACGGTGTATCGGGAGTAAAGAGTGGAAAATACTATCGAGGAGGGTGTGTACAGCTCCTTGGCGGAGTACCTTTTTTTTTTTTTTACTCCAAAGAAGAGAAAATTATGATCAGCTCTTCCTCCTTTTCACACCATTTTCTACTCTGCAAATATCTTACTCCGAAAACTATGTATACAGAGAGAAATCATGGGTTTTATGTAACCGGATTCGGAGTGAACATTTCTGTCAGTGTACCGCGGTTAGGATTCCAATCACTAAAAAAACTATGCTCCGGTATAGTACGCCCAAAGCTCCGCTAGTAGTTTGTAATTTGACACGGATACAACCACAACAGCTTTGCGAAGCATTTATTTTGTACAACCTGCAATTTTTTTTGTCAGTGATCGCCAATTGAAGCCGTCTCAAGAAGAACATGCCCTTAAATGATCAATTGTGCTTCTGAGAAAATAAGCTTTACAGTCTAACTAGCATTTACTCAGAAAAAGCACACATATCATCCTATAGGCCCTTCTTCTGGAAACGGCCCTAGTTAAGGATCTTGACCGGTATTGAAAAGTACTTAATGTTGCTGATTCGACAAGTAAAATCTTAAACTCTGTCGTTATATGCTTTTGTAGGTATGTCCAGAAAGTGTGTTTGTTGCTCTTTGATCTTGCTTGTTAACTCTGGTCAAACACACAATTTTCCATCCAAACAAATCGTTGAGCCTTCAAGCCTGGATCGTAAAAAGTGAACTTTACGTCAAAATCTCCCGGAATGAGGTCAACGCGATTTCGATTTATGCGGAACCGGGACATAATTCAATGAGCATAGATGATTTTTACTCCCGCGGAATTCCCATTGCGGACAAACGTAATCCTCTAACACAAATCGAGTCTCATTCGCTCTTGAATTCACATTTCACGTTTCACACCCATGCAAATCTTAATGAAGTATTGAGCGAGGATAATCTCGAGCAACGGATAAAAATGTCCCGATGAGTATCTTTATATCATCGGTGGATGGGAAAGAAAAAAAAAAAGTCGAAGGGAACAAATCGACCGGACTAGATTTTGAGAGCATTGCACGTCGTGTAGGTGAGATTCAGTTCCTTTGATCGGGATCATTCGAAAGATTCGTTCAATCGATCCGTATTTTTTCCTCCATAGACTCCTCTATCTGCAAGGTGTAATTCAGAATCTTTACTTCATATCTACTTCTTTTGACTTGACTACTATTTGAGAAATATCGAATTCAAGTCGAGTCAAGTCAGGAAAATTGCAATTTAAAGACCCTCGCCGTACTGCAAATTCTTAGCTAGTTCAAGGTAGTTTAGTTCAAGGTAGCTAGCGAGCGACTTTGAAAAATTCTGTCTTTGAAATTTGTATCAAGTAGAAATTTGCATGTTTTAAAGTGCCTCTGAATGGCCAATTCCTGCATTTTCTTACTTGAACATTCTTCGGATCCTTCTCAAAATATCTCAAGGCGTTTTGGTTCAAAGTGTGTTTCTGAATTGCTAATTGAATACGGACGATTTTTAAAGTTCGAGACTATAGCTCATCAGTTCTCAAGTACAGTCTCTGACTTGCACCCATAGTGCTGCATCAAAGGAAGGAAATTTGTGATCGGGGCGAAGGAAGTGGTACATTTTGTTTGCGATCTTTTCCCATCTTTCTTTCTCATTGAAGCGTAATGTTTAAATTAGGTAACAGTAAGAGTGCACTCTCGAAATTCTTGAAACTGGCCTGGACCAAAGCTCCTTTTAAGGAATTTCATTATCATTAAATTGTCCCTGACGGCGCTTAATGCAGCGCTGTTAATTTTTGAATGGTTTGCTTTTGAATGATTAAATTGACCCATGTTTTGAAAGATTAAACGTTATTGTACACATGAAGTACGATCGTTTATTCACCTCACCGGCACCGGTATCACTTTGATTACGTCATTTTTGTCCACCGTTGGATTGCCGAATGCATCCGACGCCGCAACAGGAACGTGACGGTCGAAACTATTAACATCCATGATCCAGATTGCAATTTCGCCACTCTCTGCAAATCACTGCTCATCAAATTTATGAATTGTATCATAGCTTTGCTAGTCCACCCTGATTTTGCCGCTTTAGAAGACAACTTTTTTTTTTATAACTTTCTTTGTTGTTTGTTTTTTGCTTGTTCATTCTGATTTTGCCACCCCTGGAGATTGGATTTTTACGAACTGCATACATTTGCTAACGAACTTTCCTTATGGGCAAGACATATGCTAACATATTCTCCATATGGATAACTAAGAAAAAGTTTGACAAATTATCCTTAAACCTCTAGGAACCAACTCTTTCGGACCATCTCTGGTGCATTTCAGTCGAAAAATCCGAATTTATCATCAGTTTTGCTCCAGCTTTTACGGTTCTTCCTCAACGTTCCTAGTTTTCACTTGGTGTCCGTTGGATCGTATAAATTTGAGGTTAGGTGCAGATAATTTCAGTTTTTCGAAAGAAAATTGAGTCTATACTCTGTTCACGATAAGAAGGCGGGTGAGAATTCAGGTAGTAACGCACTATTTAGCAACAGTGCGGCTATGCTGGCTACTCCAACCCTTCGCAGTGGCCCTTGTTCTCCCGACCTCTCTCTTGGCACGAAGGATTTCCAAGAACCGACGGACTCTAAAATTTACACCCGTCCAGTAAAAATTTCAAACGGTCGAAAATACCAAAAAACGGACAAAATTTTCGCCCTAAAGGGCCAAAACTCGGCGAAAATAGTCGAGTTTAAATATTAATGACTCTCAGAAATTCGTATTTTTCAGTCCGAATTAAATTCAGGATATTTCGTCTACTATCGAATTTATGAGAGTTATCAGTATTCAAACCTGACTATTTTTGCCGATTTTCGGCCCTTTAAGGCGAAAATTTCGTCCGTTTTTTCGTATTTTTGACCGTTCGCAATTTTTACTGGACGTGTGTAAATTTTTGAGTCTGTCGGTTCTTGGAAATCCTCCGTGCCAAGAGAGAAGTCGGAAGAACAACGGCCACTGCGAAGGGTTGGAGTAGCCGGTATAGCCGCACTGTTGCTAAATAGTGCATTACTACCTGGATTCTCACCCGCCTTCTTATCGTGAACAGAGTATAGAAGGAAAGTAGAGACAAAATTTGAAGTGAGCGTGCTAAATTTTACTCTAGTATGCAAAATTTCAGTTTACTTAGTAAAAAAATTAAAATTTATCGAAGAGTTATACGTGTGGAATTTTGTTAGCAAATGTCTGCAGAACCGTTCGCTTTGGAGATTGCCGTCCGGGGCAAGAACACCCCCTCCACCCTTCCGACATGGCCTTGTCTCTCAGGTATGATGAGATGCTCTCAAACGTAAATATGATGAAATCAAACCTCCTTTTTAAGGACTTTAATTCGCCGAACGATTTGTCCGTTGAACTACTCAGCTCCAGATCGGAAAGACATGCGGATGCATGTTTAAAAGCAATCCTAATCAAGTAGAAGATACATAACTTATACCGGTGGGTACATCCTCGCTCCTCGGTAGGCACTCGCGATACATTTTAATATTTGTGAGATAACTCCTCGTACAGTGCACCGAGCCATCGCCATCCCAGAGCTCCGGTCGTCGTGCAATCGTGCATGTGTTGAGCCTCAGCCTGAGCCTTGGTGAGCCCAGTTTTGAAGCGCGGTCCCCCGTCACCATAAATAAGTTCCACTTTTGACTTTCCTCGGGCATGCATAAATACCCAGACCCGGGTCCTCATGCCTGGGACCTGGGTCTGCCTTGAGGAGGGTAACTCTCCCAAGGAAACAGCCGCCGCTTCAGATAGAGAAGGAGAGAGAGAGAGAAGAGAGAGAGAGAGAGAGAGAGAGAGAGAGAGAGAGAGAGAGAGAGAGAGAGAGAGAGAGAACCGTTGCTTTTGAATCATGCTCATTTCGCTCTACTCCACGTACGTCCGAAGTTGTCCCTTGCGCATGCGCGTCCCTCTCCGTGCCGCTCTCTCATGACAGGCAGGTTCGAATAACAGGAGGGAAAATAGATGTACTAATCAGGCGGTGCAAACAGAAGCCGTTTCCATTTGTACCCGCGATGAATGTGCAAAGATTCGAGCTATGCAGCATAGACAGACACACACGTAATCTTCGAATCTGCAATCTTTGCGGAGGAATCGGATTCGCGATTCGCCGTTGCGCGGCGAGAGTAGCAGAAGCGTGGAAATGCACTGTGACTTTATGGCTGTAAATGTGTGTGTTCTACCTATACAGATTATTTTCTCTACCGGCAATCATTCGGAGGATTTGATTTGATTTTACAAATTATGCCGTGTTTTTATGGCTGAAAATGTGTGGTGGTCGCCGTTCGACGTTCGTGCTGATTATTTGCTTGCATGCAATTATTTTCATAATTCGATTTACGGTTGTTGTTTTTTCATTTTTTTTTTGTTTCTGTTTTTTTTTTTTTTTTAATTACGCTGCAACTTAACGGCTGGTAATACGAGGTTTCCCTTCGCTAATAATTTGCGTGCCACTATCTAATTTATTCTCAGATTTGATTTATTTTTTGCCGGATAATCTTCGGTTATCAATCTGTAGTAGATTAACCTATTAACCGACTTAGATCTGTCAGTATTTTTTCCCTGAGCTTTCGCGTAGAGAGAAATTAGAGGTATTAGATTAAGGGAATTAAAGGAATTATGCGGACGGACGAATTATTTTCATATAATTCGATTTGTTGTTGTTTTTCCTCTTAATTACGCTGTAAACTAACGGCTGGTGTAATACCATGCTTTTATTTGCTCATAATTTGTTTGCCAGTACCTAATTTATACTCAGTTTTCGATTTTGTTTTCAGAGTAATATTCGGTTATCAATCTGTTGCAGATTAAGCTATTAACTTATTTGTGTTTGCCAGTTTTTTCATGAGCTTTAGAGTAGAAAGAAATTTAAAGTATTAAATGAAGGCTATCAAAGGTATCAGGTGGAAGAAGAACCCATGCAACGTGAGGTGTGCTCCTCCAAGAATTCTTAATTACTCTTGATTATATTAATTTTTAAAGAAGGGCATACCAATAGTTTTACGGGCCTCATTCGGAGACCATTTTAATTACCAACCTTCGAATTGCATCTTTTCCTCTGACCCGAGTCTTTCCTGTTCAGTTATTTTCTTTATAGAGACACAAGGGTGCTGATTATGAGCTCTTAAAAAGATCAAATGATTCGATACGCTTCGATCGATTTATCGAACCAGCCGCTCTGTTCCGCTGGTAAAGCAGGTGAGGTCAATATCTAGAGCAGCAACACCCCGATCTGTCAGATCTGCTCGGTTTATCTTGACGTGGATGATCATGCGCATTAGAGTTATCGATCGAGTTTTTTTTAATCACTTTCTCTCAAAAGTCATGGCCTGTGAATCAATCCCTTTCGAAGAAAATATGGAAAATATATACCGACCCTCAGGGTGTTTTCTCTGGAACCGTCTTGAAATCGCCACTTTTCCGTGAGTTTAAATGGAAGAATAGCAATTTAACGATTGTTTACGAGCCCTCACTGTATTTAGAGGAACATCGATGGACTGCACTTTGTTTGAAATGTGTTCGTGTAAATAAAGCTTGATTAGGCCTCTCGCCGTCTGTTTAGAGACGTTGATTTCAACAGAAAATATCCCAAAATTTCTTCGTGTGTAATAACACTTCAAATGTAAAACTTCATAGATGTGCCCCCCCCCCCCCTTCAGAAAAATTGTCTAGATCCGCCAAATGGTTACAGTGGTTTCAGGTCAGTAGGTCTACAGTAAAATGGACTTCGGACAAAATGTCTACTTTTTTTGGTCTACTGACAAAATGTCTACGGAAGTATAAATGAAACACAGTCTTTAAACAGTAGTCTTTTGATAAATGACCACATTCTAAAAACATCTGCATATTTGTATTTATATTAATATACTGGAGACATTTATTTTGTGGACTTAAAATATGTAAACGTTTTTGGAATGTGGTCATTTTCAAAGTAGACTTTTTTTTTTTTTTTATTTTTTATTTTTTTTTTTTTGTAGAAATACTTCCGTACACATTTTATCAGTAGACCAAGAAGAAAAGACATTTTGTCCGTAATCCATATTTCTGTAGACCCTCTGACTGAAAACCGTTACAGCTATATAGCAGTGGCGACTCGTTCAATGATGTGGCAACAACGAATTCTCACTTTCATTAAACCTACGTAAAATAATCGATCTTCTGGGAATTCACTGTATCCCCGACAGATCGATACTTTCGTATAGGTTCAAATGGCAAAAACCATGTTTGCTAAATAGCACGAGCCAGAACTGAGCCACAGAGAGGGTCTATTCCGGGGTGAAATCACTTGAAAATAACCTTCAGAGCATCAGCATGTTCATAAATTGACTCACAAATTCAATAAATACGTTTAACGGAATTCCTAGATGGCGGTCAAATAAGTGGGTCTCAATGCGGGAGTCCTAGCTGTATCTAATCGTAACAGTGGCGCGGCGTGAAACTTGGCAGACAATGCATTTTCTCCATTTAAATTCACCAAAAAAGTCGAACGGTCCAGTCATCGGCGATGACCAAGCACTTCGATCTTTCTGATGTGTTTAAACGGGAAATAGGAACGTTGCCAAATCGTACGCTTCGCCACTGAATCGTAACCTTCTATGCTGAGAAAAGTGACCCATCGTCGAGAAAGCTGCAATCTGATGGACCCGCTCATTTGATCACCATCTTGGATTTATCTTAAAATGTCTCTATAGCGGATTCAAGAGTGGACCTTAAGACTTTGATGCTTTCAATTTGATATTCACACTATTTTACCTAGGAACCGACTCTCCGTATACGGAGGATTATAACGCAAATAGCATAAGTAAGTCAGCAACGGACCCATTTCGATTTTTTTTTTTTTTTCTTTTTTTCTTTTTCAAAATTTGGAATCGGAAGAAACATCGATGTATCGAATCGCACGAGCCGGCCGCGCCACAGTGTGGTGCACGTTGAAATGTAGAAGGGTATAACGTATAGCATACTGCACAAATACGAACAAACTTAATACAGACCTACGGCGCTGGCGTGGCAGGGCGCTTTTATGACTGTTTTCGTTAAACACGTTCGATAATCGTACGCGGTCGTAAATGGACGACTAATTATCCTGAATTCTTAATTACTTTCTTAGAGGCTACGAAGGGCTCCGACTCCAGCACTGGCGGAGCCGCCAACGCGATAGATGCCGAGAAAGAAATCAGATCAAAAATAAATCAACATCCTGAGTAATTAAGGGAAGGGAATGAGAGGGAGAGAGAAAGTGTTTGAGGCAAATTAGCGACGCTGTATAGTGTTGCAATAGAGGAGGAAAGATACGGAATGGAAATGGAATCGAAAGGCGAAAAAAGAAGAATAATAATACTTGGGTAAAAGTGAATGAAAAAGACAGGTTGTCTCTGAAATACCATGTTGCCCTATTTACTTCTTAGGAACAACGGCGAGGCGTGAAATTTGGCAACAATGTATTTTCTCCATTTATATTCACGAATAAAGTCGAACGGTTCAGTCATCGGCGATGACCAAGCACTTCGATCTTTCAAGTGTGTTTAAATCTGAAATAGGAGAGTTGCCAAATCGCACGCTTCACCACTGCTTAGGAATATTAGGGGCCGTCAGGTGTGTATCGTATAAGGAAATTACCGGAAGGTATTGACCTGTAAAGAACATGCGTCTTGCGGGCCGATTATTTAATTTTTCTTTAAACTGATCGTTAAGACTGCATATATCTATGAGTGATGCCGTTGCCTGTGGTTTAGAATGATTTGACTTCAGTGCAGTGACTTACCTGTTGCTGCGGTAACCATCGTTAAATGACCCGTTTTCAACTACCATCCATGAGGTGCCTTTATAAAGGAACAGCTAACGGGAAACTTAAAGATGGTCACCAACAACAGCTAAGTTTCACAGTGCTCTTCCGACAGAGTCACTCATAGGTACAGATCTGAAAAAACGTGATTATACGTGCATAAAAATCTGTGAAAGTGTATGTGATTTGAAAGTCTGAAACTAGTCTCAGAAGCGTGATGTAGACAACTACGGATTGTTTTTAGGTGAAGTATTTTGAGATAAAGGTTATAATATACAATTAACAGTCATCCTCAGAAGATTTTCGCTGAAGAATTCTTTTCAAAATGTAAAAATAGTGCTGAACGTAAAAAAGTAAACGGAAAAAGAAAGCAAATCTATTTAAATTTCGTTTTTGGTACTTTAAGCTTTCTTTTGACAATTTTCGACAATTTTCGACGTACAGTTGGGGACGAAAAGGATGTCAGACGTCTCCTTAAAGTAGGCCACCCGCAATACTTATCTCAATGGATTTGAGCATTACAGGTGACCTACCTCAAAGAATCGTCTGACATTCTTTGTGTCCCCGTCTGTACATGTTCACAGCAATCTTCAAGGGACGATACCTTGTGACTAAAAAGTTTTGCTATCCTCGACCGGTAATTCAACTGCATTCGAACACTAGCACTCTGGTGGTCAAAAACGGCACTGTTAAGTCTGACGGTTCACCGTGGGCTTAAAGCGACGAAGCTATTATACTGTTCGCTAAAATGACGGCTCCGTCGTATAACGACAGTGATAATTCGGAAACTCGGCTTGACTCCACCCTCTCTATTGTCCCGTACCTGTCGTCCCACTGTTTTGTTTTACTGGGCACCCTGTACGAAATAAAAATAAAAACACCAAGACGTAGATGACTTAATTACAAAAGGTAGCTGTTCTTGACGGCCAAGTTCATTTTCATCTCGAGTTAGTCGCGCTTTTTTATTTTTTTATTTTTTGCGCGCGCGCGGAGTCTGTCTCGAAAGATGCACAGCCCGACAAGTGTAATGAACGAGCGGTGTTTGTCCCGGATTGAATGAAAGTAATTAATGTGAATACTAATAACGATGTAATGTACTAGAATGGTGGACCGCTCGATAAAAAAAAAGAAAGAGCTTTCCTCTTTTTTATGTGCTCGCTTAAGCGGTTCAATTTCAAGATTTACCTAACAGATTAGAATCTCCCTTGTACGGTGAGGGGGAGGGGGGTTGAGATGGAATAAAAGTGTTGTGTGTGAGAGAGAGAGAGAGAGAGAGAGAGAGAGAGAGAGAGAGAGAGAGAGAGAGAGAGAGAGAGAGAGAGAGAGAGAGAGAGAGAGAGAGAGAGAGGGAAAATGCTGCAAAAGAGAGTATACGAAAAGCCGAATCACTGTCGCCTCATTAAAATCGATAATTAGTGGAGGTTATAGTGTTACTGCGACGCGACGAAGAGAATGTTTCCTTTCGCCAGAGTAAGAGTGTTATGATGGTGGTCACTGGGGTACGCAGGATTTCTCCTGTACAGGGGTCCTCAGACGCTAAAACTGTTCCATGATGACCATAGTATAAGTAGTTCCATAGTATAAAAATGGAATTCTCGGGGGGAAAAGACTGGTAGAATTTATCATCTGCATAATTGATTTTGTAGTCTGCTATCAAGTATGGTAAATTTTACCATCATATAGTAAATGCAACGTACCTTGTGGTGAAATGTACCAATAGGTTTTATTAATTTACCACCAGGTACGTTGCATTTACCATTTGATGGTAAAATTTACCATACTCGATAGCAGACTCGAAAATCAACTCTTCAGATGGTAAATTCTACCAGTCTTTTTTCCCCGTGTTTTTTCAAAAGTTGGAATCTGGCGTGAAGGGTGAAGGAGTCTACTGGAGGAACATCTTGCAAGGGGGATGTAAAATTTCAATGTATTAGGACATTTTATGCTGAATTTTTAAGTATCTTTTCTCGGAGATTAAATAGCGACAGTGTTGTCACTGGGATCCGAAACTGTGCTACAGTTGACCTTCGGTTCAAAGCCAATATTTTTTCATAGTAGCCGCGAGCCATAGGACAGACATGCACTTTACACACAGAGCACTGCGAGAGCTCTCTATTATACTCTATTTACTGCATTCGGCTTCAATGGACCTCGCACTCTCTACTCATTCTCCATACATTTCACCTGGCACTTTAAAAGTCGAGGAACTTGTTGAAATTTAGCCCTTAGTTTTTCACGATTAATATTTTATGAAATTTTACCAGTTAAAAATAGTTTGATCTGGTTGCGACCTCGTAAAAAAAAAAAACAAAAACAAAACAAAAAAACAAAAAACAAAACAAAAAACAACTCCTTAAGCAGCGTCTTTTATCGAACGTTTAGAGGTATAGACTTTTTCAAGATTTTGTGACTAACACGACAAAGCCCTTTCAAAATAACGATGACGCTCTTCCGGCGCATCGATAGTGTTATTTCAAACGGAAATATTGACTTACGAGCAGTCATGATCGGAAGAATGAACCTTGACGTACGCGGTCTCTTTGCAGCCTTTCCCGAGATCTGAGCTCGGAGCTCTTTGAAGCAGGCGTAATACGACATTGATCGAATACGCGTTTTAACTGCACCGGACTTGTGTAGGCTTTAATAGCGAGCTATTTGTTAAACGTCAAACATTGAATCTAGCTCACATTGTAATTTAATACGCTGCCGACCGGCAGGCAAGCAAACGATCGGCAAAATGGGTGTAGAATGTTTGCAAATTCCGAGCACCAACCGAGGGCTAGGGTTGCCAATAGAGCTGCCTAATGGCGCGAAATTACAAAACGAAATTACGAACACATCGATGACCTTTTTTTTTTATTTTATTTTCTTCTCCGCACCATCTATCGATTAACGCAGCGAGCGCGCTTCTCGAATATAGATAGGAGGTTCATCCATCAATGGCTTGTTTGACTGATGTTTGGTGTTTACATTGTTGAGAGCTCGAGAGCAGAGAGTAAAAATTGTCGCTTTCTCGGAAACCTTTATATAAGCAAACGAAGTGTCCAGGAGAAATTTTTGGAATCAGAGCTGCAGATGTTTGCACTTTTAATGACATTGTTTAAGTCTCCAGTTTATTTTCAGACTTACGGTCTTTTCGGAGAATTTAAATAAAAAAAATGGCGGATAAATGGAGTGTATTTTTTTAACTTTCCCATAGTGCATGATAAAAACTGTGCAGTGTCCAGTGTGCCTTCCTCCCTCAACTTTATTTAAAATCCATTTTTCTTATTTTTTGTCGTTTTACAAGGAATAGACTTAAGTTTGTTAATACTCACAGACTCCTCAATCACTACACACAGGACCGTATGTTCCATTGGGCGACGAAGGCGGCCGCGTCAAGCGGCAAATTCTAAGGGGCGGCAAATTTTTGAGATTTTTTGTTTTTTGTTTTATTTTTTTTTGTTTCGCCACTCGAGGACTATTTACTCGGTGCAAGTAACGTGCTGAGTAAAACAAAAGCGCTGCGAGCAGGCACAGTCACAAGTCACAGGGTGGCGCCGCGCCGCGCCCCGTCCTCATGGTAAAATACAGAGCGTAAAATTGTAGAAATAGGCTAGATCCAGCACACTCACACTCTATAATCTAAATGTCGTTATTGACTCACAAAACACGGAAACAGTAATGCAAAATCACGTCTTATAAGGTAATTTTTGTCCATAATTTTCCGGGAGAGGACCCTCGTACGGCGTACCCCTCCCCCCCTCTTTCTGGAAGAATTAAGTCCCTCTCCCAACGCCCCATGGGGGCGGCAAAGTTTATTTGGCCTACGGCGGCAAAAAGGTAAATGCGGCCCTAACTACACACAAAAGTTACGAAGCGTGCAATTTGGCATCATTGCATGTGATTCATTGAAACTCTGGAAAAACATCGGAATACCTATACTCTGTTCAGGATAAGAAGGCGGGTGAGAATTCAGGTAGTAATGCACTATTTAGCAACATTGCGGCTATACCGGCTACTCCAACCCCTCGCAGTGGCCGTTGTTCTTCTGACTTCTCTCTTGGCATGGAGGATTTCCGAGAACCGACAGACTCAACAATTTGCACACGTCCAGTAAAAATTGCGAACGGTCAAAAATACGAAAAAACGGACGAAATTTTTGCCCTAAAGGGCCAAAACTCCGCAAAAAATAGTCGACTTTGATTATTGATGACTCTCAAATATTCGATATTAGACGAAATATTCTGAATTTAATTCCGACTGAAAAATACGAATTTCTGAGAGTCATCAATATTCGAAGTCGACTATTTTTGCCGAGTTTTGGCCCTTTAGGGCAAAAATTTCGTCCGTTTTTTCGTAATTTTTACTGGACGTGTGTAAATTGTTGAGTCTGTCGGTTCTTGGAAATCCTCCGTGCCAAGAGAGAGATCGGGAGAACAACGGACACTGCAAAGGGTTGGAGTAGCCAGCATAGCCGCAATGTTGCTAAATAGTGCATTACTACCTGAATTCTCACCCGCCTTCTTATCCTGAACAGAGTATAGGGATCAGCGATCACCATCGAATTCGACCTTTTCTATGGGTTCAAATGTTGGAGCTTGCGATCCAAAAAGAGAACAGAGCCTGGAAACAGCGGTCTCAACTTGACCTCGAAAGTCACAAATTAGGCGGTTTTCTGAGAAAAGGTCTATGAAACACTAGGTGTGATCTTTCGACCTAAACCTATGACCCAAATCACATTGCCAATATCCAGGAAGAGCAAACCCGATGTTTTAATGGCCTTTTTCAGAAGACTGCCTCAATCATTTTCTGAGCAGCACCTCACCTCGCTTCAAACTAGGGACAGTTCGTTAATAACAACAACTTTTACTACGCCATGCCGCGGCCCCGCGCCGTGGGGTTAGAGGACTTTAATGACCATCGAAATAAATCATAGGTTTCGGCCCTCCAATTTTTGAGATTCAGGTGAGGGAGGGCACCAGAGCGTATAGACTATAGAGAGAGACTAAGAGACGAAGGTCGCGCGAGAGGAAGTACTAATGTAAGTGCATAGCCGTCGCCTATAGAATTCGTCTTTCTCGCTCTTTGCCCATTCGAACACATGTTATAGAAAAAGATGGAGTTATGAGCTGTCACGTGACTTCAGTCCCTGGTTTCTGTGCTTTTCTAACACATGCAGTCAAACAGTCAGAACGGAGGAAGACGAATTCTTGGCTATACGCTTAGGTGTGTTAAGTGTATACTAGCATAAGCATCTTGAGGCACTTGTAAAGTATTTTACGATGAGTTTTTTTAAAAAACGTTTTCTTCTTAAATTAAACGCGCACGTCTATTTTTACTCTTCTTCATAAGCACTTGAAGGCTCTATCGGACTTGCGATTTGAGAATTTAACTGGATAAATATTTGGATGCGGAAACGGAACTACTCTGCATGATACACTTAATTATAGCTTAATGCACTGTCCTCACAATTGTAAGTACAGTCGGGATAAAACAGAATGTCAGAGACGACTCCGAAGATTTTTACTTGGGCAGTCCACCTGCAATGCCTGCGTGTATTTAAATAGTTATTGCGGTTAACTATAACCTCGATCCATGGGAATAGATAAACACCAGTGGCGAAGCCAAGGGGGGGGGAGGGGTCCAGAGGGTCTGGACCCCCTTCCCCCATTACACCAAAATTTGTCCTAAAAAAAGGTAATTTTTTGCGTTTTCAGACAATTTGGACCAAATTAGTATCTTTGGACCCCCCCCCCCCCCATGACGATTTTCGGACCTCGGACCCCCCCCCCCTAGAAAAATTCCTGGCTACGCCACTGATAAACACTGTTTTTGTTCCTGACTGTATTATGTTTTAGTTTCATCAAACGGTTTTTATTCCATTCACGGAAAAAAAAGATCAGTGAAAATAACCATACGGATACCTGATTTTGGCACCTGCTAGATGTTATGGTAAACTTGGCCAGAAGCATGGTACATTTACCGATACTTTGAGTAAATTTGACATGCAATCAGGTAACATCACCTAGTACCTAGTCAAAACATAGTATACTTCTGGCCAAGTTTACCACAACATCTAGCAGGTGCCAAAATCAGGTATCAGTATGGTTATTTTCACTGATCTTTTTTTTCCGTGATTCTTCCTTTTAAAAATGTCTCTGTACATTAATTTTTTGAAAGAAAGCCTTCGGATAAATTAATTGTAAAGACGGGTTTAACGGTACTCCTTTGTACAATTAAAGAAACGCCCTCAATATTTCTAGGAAATTGTATATATACTTTGGATCTTAGTTAAAGAAATAAAGTTCGAAAGTACCTAAGTGTTAAACGCAGTGATCTGACAACGTTGCATTTGGTCCTTTTTAACGCACAGAGAATATCGAACTATTCTAGAATTCCGGATTCGACCTTTATCGTGGGCAAAATGCTACGTTGTCAGATTCCACGCTTCGCCACTGTGTAAACGGGACAAATTATTAGAGTAAAACTCATTTGAAACTTGTGAAGAACTTTTCTCATCCAATTTTTTTACTTTATGCATTATTTTTGTTTCACTCGTTACTTTTGTCTTTATTCTCCATTTTGCTCATTGTCTTAACTTTTCTGTGTGTTTCAGGTAAGTTGCTTTCATGGTCTATCTTTTTTCTATTTTTTTTATTGATGAGGCAGAAAGTCAAATACTCACGTAAGTTAGTGCAATGCTTCCTTTCTCTTTTATATTCTTACGGATGTTTTGCAATCGATTTGCCCTCTCGGCCCACCATTAGCTGATCCTAATTATGGCTGGTTTTTTTTTTTTTTTTTTTTTTTTTTTTTTTTTTTTTTTTTTTTTTTTTTTTTTAGTATTGACTAAATTGGTAAATTAGTCAACCAAGCGGACGAACAGCGTTTTGGGTAAAGTTAGTCTTGAGTTCAACTTAAAGCCATTTAATCATAATCTCACGTTTGCTCATATATCACTGACATTCAATATAAACTTTGATCTAGTTCAAAGTTACGCAATACATCCACTATTAAGTTTGCGCACAATCTATTGATGCAAAGCAGTTAACTGAAGCGCAGTTTTGAAGAACTTCCGAAGTGGATGCTTGCATTTGCCTCTCTCTCTTTCGACGCATTCTCAAACGCTTTCAATAGAAAAGGATAGAAGGAGCTGCCTATCTTGTGCCTTTACGTGACTGTATCTCCTATCTCTGTCTTACTTCCGTACACACGCGTTAACAAGTGTGAGACTAAGTCCTGCATCTGTCCATGAAAAACGTCAACAAGTTGCCGATTCGTGCGTTTGCGCAGATGTCAAACGGCGATTGTGAATCAAAGGCCGGCTCGCAGTGCGGTGGCATGGCGTCGCGTGCTGTTTGGCAACGCTGCATTTTATCCATTCAAAATAATGCATGAGGAAGGTCGGACCTGTAATAATTTCTAGCGGCGCCTGTTATGGTACTTAGTATTTTGTCCGTTTGAACCTATACGGAAAAGAATCAATTTCTCGAGGTTTTCGTCAAACTCCCCGATGATCTATTATAATCACAGGTCTTTTATTAGTATCTTTATTTGATACTAGACACGTAATTGGTTGATATTTCACATTATAGTGTTGCATTTTCTCTTGACGATCTGCTCTCGACTTCGAAAACTACACCGCGTTGAGCACCTCTCCTCTCACGGAAAAAAAAACTACGGTGAAAATAACCATACGGATGCCTGATTTTGGCACCTGCTAGATGTTATGGTAATGTTAACCAGAAGTATACTATGTTTTGACTAGGTACTAGGTGATGTCACCTGATTGCATGTCAAATTTACTCAAAGTATCGGTAAATGAACCATACTTCTGGTCAAGTTTACCATAACATCTAGCAGGTGCCAAAATCAGGTATCCGTATGGTTATTTTCACTAATCTTTTTTTCCGTGCTTGTATAGGCTTCCAGTTTTTAGCTGGCGTTTTAGCATTTATGATACCAGGAGGCGGAAGAGGCATCGATCTATCGTACTTTGGACCCAAATTTAGAGCTTTCATCTCCAGCTGATGGAATAATGTTTTCTTTGTTTTTCTAAATTTTAAGAGAAAACTCCGTAGGAAGGAGGAAAAATTGAGATTTTTGGTTTAAAACCGAAGATCAAGGAAGCAGCTTTGAGAGAAGGGTCGGTGGACGCGATAGAGGAGGAGGAAACGACGGATGGCGAAGAGGATACAAAAGTAGCCAAGGGCGTGAATTGTTGAGATTGTAGGATTGGATTGTGTCCAGTCCCTGCTATAGATCATCGGGGTTGCCAATTTTACGCGGAAGAGTGTTTATCATCCGGCGATTGGACGGTTTTATGTAGAAAGGAATCATAATATACAGGGAATCATAACTTTACTAGAACACAAACATTTAGTCTGGTTTCTCTGGCTAGCTGGGCTCCCCCATCATTGATCTTTGGAGAATCTTGACCTACCAACCTTTGGCGCATAGGCGTAGCGTATCAGGGGCTAGGGGATAACCCCCCCCCCAATTTTTTGTGTGGAGGGGCTAAAAATTGGGGCTAAAATATTACGACGGGGCTAAAAACACATCAACTTGGCAATCAACAGGAAATTTTAAACATCCCTTTGAGACGAGAAGCAAAAAGAAAAAATAAAATAAAATAAAAAAATAATAATAATAAAAAAAAGGTTATCACTTTTTCACCTTTTAGCCCCCCCCCCCCCACTTTTTTTGGTCACGCTAAGCCTATGCTTTGGCGGCAGCGCTGTACTCATGCACTGCTTGGCGGACTATTGCCATCGATGCTCCGAAAAAACCTAAAAACACAATTGAATTTCCTCGAATACGGCGTTACCCGCTTTTCTCGTGCAAGGTTGGCAACGAATCTGTTCAAAAAACAGAATATATCCGATCGCGGAAATTCTCTTCAGATCATTCACAAAAATATACGCTTTTGGTCCCTACTTTGTGTAAAATGTTTGGTCGTCTTCATTTGCTCCAGCGTTTTGCTTATCTGAAGAACCATGTTTGGCATTTTGGCAACCCTGTTCGGGGACCAAGGCGCGGCTCGCACATTTGCACACGCGGCTTTTCGCCCGTTGAAATATGGTAGGAAACACAGCGTTTTATTCCTCGCACTCTCGCGAAAATTGCACCCGTATGACCGTATATACCGTATATACGAGAGCGCTTAACAAGCGAACTTATCCTGCTTGCGACACAGTTTAATTTTATAACCTGAATCGAACGGAAGGAATTCGTCTGGTCGCATCAAAGCATTCTCCTCCCTCCCCCCTCCAGTCTCCCCCTACCACCCATCCTCCCACCATCACCGCCACCTTCTGGTTGTTTTTTGTTTTTTTTTCCTCCCTATTTTTTTTTTCTTTTTTTTCTCATCGCCCTTTGGAGTCCGAACGGCGGAACAAATACTCCTCCGTGGGTTAATTGCACTTGATAAATAATTAGCCTCCGGTGGCTGCTGGGCTGGCTCCTTGGTCCGTTCGTGGCTCGGAACCAGAGTACTCGACGAAGAGAACCAGAGAACCAGTGGCCTCAGGACGGACGCGGGAGCTAGGAGAAGAAAACGGGCGAATAAGAATGCACACACACACAACGGCGCGGTCGAACTGGCCGGGTAACGTCTAATGTCTCTTACAAGGTACACACCTAGAAACACACCTACACCCGAACGCGTGCTACAGGGTGAGAACGAACGAATCGAAGCTGAAGGCAGGCAAACTCCGAACTGAAGCCACCGGGCACCGGAGCAATCGCACGCCGATATTGAGACTGATCTGTGATCGATCCAGCGGCGGCTCGTGCAATGTGGCAACAATGGATTTTCTCCATTTAAAATTGTGTAAAATAATCGATTACTTGGTGAGGCGTAGCGCCTCACCTAGTATGGATCTTTTTGCATACGTTTAAATGGCAAAAGTGCACGAGCCGCCACTGGATCGGTCGCATGGGACCTATGAATTTTAAACCCCGTGGTCGGGGCCCTTCCACTGAGAAAAATTTCCTTTTGCTGCGACAAGAGTTCTGTTTATTACTTACCTAACAGGAATACTGGCTATATTAACCGGAATTATCGTTACTGCGTCAAGAAATCAGTGGCGGTTCGTGCAATTTGACAATAATGTTTTCCCTCCATTTGAATACATATAAAACAATCGATTGCAGATGAAGCGCTGCTTTACTATCGAATCGATTATTTTGCATTGAATCAAATGGAGGGAAAACATAGTTGCCAAAATGCACGAGCCGCCACTGCAAGAAATTGTTCTCACATTGTATCGAGTTTTGTCATTTTTTGTTATACCTACACATGATTCTCCAGCATATAATTTTAAAATCAGAACGCAAACTCCCACAAGAGCCAGTGGAAAATGAAAGATTTGGAAATGATCAGCACAAAAGTGGCAACCGCGTGGATGTGTATTTTCAAGTTTATGTTTTTGATTAAGGGCGAACCAATCACAATAGAGGAGGCATTCATTAAGAAATAACACAGGACAGTGCCCAAAAATTCACCTCGACACCTTTTTCTCAGTAAATTTCAATTTAAAGTTTGAAATTCCACGAATTTCTGGAGTTGGCTACAGCATTTATAAAAATGTTTTGAGTCACCGATCCAGGTAGAAGCTTCAGTTTTTTTCCTCAAAATTTAAATATAGGCTCTAATTCTTATTTTCCAGTAATTTAGACAAAATGTTGTCAGAACTGGGGAAATCAACTGAGATAGGTGCGGCGTTTTAGCAATAGCTGCAAGAAAGGTGTAGAATCGTTCCTTTTTAGTCAGCTTATAGGACGAGGAGCGAAACGAGCGTGTTGCAATTAGGTTTGCTTACAAAGAGGATCGTTTCACATTTTCCTACAACCTCATAACAAAACTCGGAGGACAATTAGTTAAAAATTTATCGCTCTCATTAAAAAAGATGTAAGGGTGGAAACCCTTAGTTTTCGCCCAGTTTGCGTAATCTTTTTCGACCGTAACCTTTAATAAAACTTCATGGAGCAAAAATTAAGTGTGAAAGTGAACACACAAATAAGAGACAGTGCCATGTATTCCGTTTGATAATGGGTTTTTTGATATCGATCGTCTGCGTTCTGGTTCGATAGGGAAAGCGGGGAGGAGGGGAGAGCAAGAAGGTAAACATAATTTGTTCCGTGATTTTTAGCACTTGAGTTCCTCAAAGCTAATCAGGGTCAGTCTATTTCAACCCGTCCGAATAATAATCGCATTTGATGGTGTGTTCACCGAGGACAGAAAAGTTTGATCCCTGCAGTAATAGGTTCTGTAAACTCCTCATATTTTGCATGCCACCCATTATAGTCTCGCTAAATGCTAGAAGGTGTTCATTAATTCAGGATTTGTAATTTTTATTGACATTGCGATTCCCATAAAAAATTAAAAATAATTGGCTTTATCGTAGCGCTGGCTGCGTTTTTGAGTTCAGCCGACCTCAAATTGAATCCAAACCTCACAATTTCCTCACGTTTCTCAAATTTTTTGTCCAGACTAAACGCCAACATTAGCTCTTTAGGAGTGCCCTCTTTCAGGCATCAATTTAGACAGGATGGTTCCCGAAACTACACCAATCTTGACACTTCTTTACTTTCATTATAAGTAATTCTAATCAAGACTTAGAAATTGGATGATTTTCGGAAATGAAATTGGTTCCAGCACATATTTTAAGCTGTTTATCTCTGATTTAACTTGAATTTTCTTCTTATGAGGGTAATTTTGACGTCCAGTGGCGTACGCAGGGGGGGGGGAGGCTAAGGGGGCTAAACCCCCCAGACCACACAATTTTAGGGGTGGAGGGGAAGGGATGAATCATTTTCTGTCAAACGCTCATCAGTGCCAGTCCCTCCCAAAAATAATCCTGCGTACGCCACTGCTGGCGTCTTTACATTTTTTTTTTTTTTTTTTTTTTTTTTTTTGGCAATCTGGATAAAAAAAATTGGAAAATATGAGAAAATATTTGTTAGGTTTGGGTTCAGTGTAAGATCGTGATATTTGACGATTTAAGTGGTGTGCGCCTTCAATTTCACCGGTGCGGTGTAGACAAAATAAAAAGTGGGAAGTAGGAACAGTTAACTATTCAAAGTTGAATTCAATCCCCCCCCCCTCCCCCATGAGTCTAACCGAACCTGCGTTGTCCCTTCTACCATTGCTTTCCTCATTTTTGTTCTCTTCCAAGACGACCACACGGCGGTCGTCAGTCTGCTACGGTTCCCTAGCAATTTGCACGAGTAATTAATAAATTAATAATAGTTTACTTATAAAGTTTGTTTCCTTTCGGTAATCACCAATCATAAACGCGCATGCATCGCGCGGGTCGTCGTGTCAGTCGGTGGGAGGACAAGTCCATTGATAAGCACTCGAACTGACTCGCCTCATTGTACTATCGTATCGCTGGGATCGATATATCGCATTCCCCCCATTAACATAATACCCGCGTTCTCGGCAGTTCTCTTCTTTTCCTCGGCATTTTGACGCACGGCGACGACGGCGGTTCTGTGAACTAAAATTATTTGTATTCCAATCAGGTACTAAATATTCATGACCTCGATGCTATTAGCATCGGTTTTTTTATTGGAATTTAATGGTATGTAAATCAGTTCGTGGTATATGCAATGTGTATTCGCCGGTCATGTTAGACTATTTAATGTATGTAGAGCAGATACGATATACGAGTGTACTACGTTAAGTTTTCTTCTATTTTTTTTTTTTTTTTTTTTTCCATGAGGGAGAATGTTATGTTGGCACAAGCCGAGCCGTTACCCACTCAAAAACCATACGGTATTACCGAGTTGTTAGTGTTGTCGCGCAGATAAATACACATAACTTGAGGAGAGTCTGCGGAAGAGCTTGAGACCCTGCGACGGAGGAAGTAAACGGAAATTTTGAATTTTCCGTGGTTGCTGTTAATGATAGGCTTGCGGCACTGCTTTCAGATGACTGGAAAATTACGACGGTCTTTAGAGACGGTTTACAGTGATTGCGTCATGTGGTGAAAAATTTCGTCGAGCCGACGAGCGTTTCAAACTATCTCACTTTCTCGTAACCCCTATGTACTACTATTTTGCTCTCATCGCTGAAATCGTACACAACTACATTTTTTGTGTGGAAGGAATGACTTTTTCGATTCATTTTGAAGTAATTTGAAGCAGAAAACGCCGTGAGAACGCTGTATGAACCAAAGTCGACTTGATAAAGAGCTAGCTGTACACGAGGGTTAGGTTGGGTTAGGTTTTGACCTTCTGTGATTCTTTAGGGTATTCTTTGCCATTTTTACAAGTTTTTATGCAGGAATCACCTCTTCAATCCCATGTAACAAAAGTTTGCAAGAGCCCCATTAGCATACCAAACTTTTTGTGTAAAAAAAAATAATCAAAACTGTTTGTCCGAAGGTTTTACCAAACCCACTAGGGACGGAATCGAACGGAATATTCCCTTTCGAGCGTTGGCTATTCTAACGACCGCCGATGATTAAAATATGGTTGCGCGTGCTTGAGTGGTCTCTCGGATTGCGATATAATACCACCAACCGGGCGGATGCGATGGCTCTTCAAAGTAGACCTTTTTCTTTTTGCTTCTACATTTGTCACATGTCTACTATACGAATGCTGTGCTGCCGTTTTGTCACCTGTATTTCAGCAGAGCTGCCGTTTTGCGTATAATGAATCGCATTTTTTAATTCACCGATGATTCCACCGGTTGAGAAAAGATTACACAGCTCAGTTCAGTGTATGACTGTAATGCACGAAAATGCGCGCATCTGTAATCTTTTCTCAACCGGTGGAGTCGTTGATGACTTGAAAAACCCTGCGGATATTTTAATTAATTTACGGAGTTTCCGCCGATTGAGAAAAGATTACAGATCAAAGTATTTTCGTGCATTTCAGTAATTCACTGAACTGTACTGTGTAATTTTTTCTCAACCGGTGGAATCATCGGTGAATTGAAAAATGTGATTAATTATACGGAAAACGGCAGCTCTGATTCTCGAGATTCCAAAACCAAGCTGTGATTTCCATGGATGAATAAGAAAATTACAGATTTAAATTATGTTCATGACGTGAATATACTTCTGAATTGAGCTGCGTAATCTTTTCTGCGCACCGGTGAAATCAATCGTTGATTTTAGAAATGCCATCGAAAGCACGCCAATCGGCAGCGCTGCATTCAGTGTGCACAAGCTACAATCACAGAATAATACAATCAGAAGGGAAACTCCCATCATAAGAGCCAATGAAAACAAGATTTGGAATTTACTGGCACAAACTGGCAACTGTGTCTACTCACTTCTCAAGATGGCGGACATGCTTTTTGAGGGTATACAACCAATCACAACTCGGCCAGTTGCCGAAGATCTACCGAAGATTGCCGAAGATACTCACTTTCGAACATGGCGGCCCGAAGTAAAGAATGTTTCAAAATGAATTAGAGTTTCCGTTCTGATTAGAGTATTCTGTGCTACAATAAGCGGCGGTGGGCAATAATAATTGCGTCTGCGCTCAACTGCATCTGATGGGAGAATTGTTTTGGGCGAGACGCTGGAGATATAAAGTAATATCGTCGAACAAAATATAGGCGAATAAACAGTGGGAGAGTGGCATCGGAAGAGAGCACCCTGTTGCGAATGTGCTCGGTCGTTTGGACATTTATAGTACGGCATCAAATCACCGCAGCACACAGTAAGTAGTAGGTAAGTACACGGAAAAAAATAACCGGTAGAATTTACCATCTGCACAGCTGGTTTTGGAGTCATAGCTATCAAGTATGAGAAATTTCACTAAATGATGGTAAAATGTACCAACAAGTTAACATAATTTACCATAATGTATCTGTGTTGCATTTACCATCTACTTGATAGCTGACTCCAAAATCAGCGCAGATGGTAGTGGTAGATTCTACCAGCCTTTTTTTTTCCGTGTACTAGGTAAAGTAGCTCGGTTGTTTGCTGCATTTCTTACCGGATTATTTTCCTCCCGAATGACAGTTAATTTTATTCTTATCTTACCTGGGCCCGAATCAAATTCATCGAAAAGTTCGTAATCTGTCGTTGTTTTTACAAAGCGTTGTAACTCAATTCAATGCTTCAAAATCTCTCATCACAATTCGGTTCTTTAGTTGGTTGTGAACCAGCCTGCCAATTTTCATTGGATTTTTATAAGATTTTCTGAGTTACGTACAAAATTAGGAGAAACAATCGACGAAGATTCACACTTTTGGTTGTTTTGTTGAAAATATAAGAAGCGGCGGTATTGTGATATTTGAAACGTGGTATTGCGTGTTTTACGCCTCCTGTAAAAACAGCTCGACGGTTTATATTTGTATTAATACCCAGAATTATTTAATTTGTTTTATTTTTAATTTTCTTTACTTTCCTTTCCTTTCCTTGAAATAAACAACATCTCAGAGCCACTATTTAGTGGCTATAGTTGGAATTTTTAACTTTTTTTTTTTTTTAACTTATTGGAATTTGTTGAGTGCAGCTATATAAGAACGTGTGCTACAAATGCCCAAAATTGGGTTTTTGAGTCAAATTGGCCCTTACTGATTGACAATTAGTCTAAAATGAAACGGAACGAGTGGGTCGTTAACAGTGGGTGCATTTTCGGGCACAGCCCTGTCCCTGTCTTAATAAACACACCAACTCGTAACTGTATGTCTCGATGTGTCCACGGCTTATAACTTCCTAGATCCTAACCTGGAATTTCAAATCCCGGTTGATGTTAACGTTTCAGCGCATAACCGCTGCTCTGCGCCGGTAACCCACCGTGCGCTTCGCTTCGCCGCCGCGCCCCGCAGTCGCAGCGTGCGCCCCGCGTGTAGGCGTTGTAAAACACGCCGTTTGCACAAAATAATACGCCGAGTAAACAATCGAGCTTAAGGTCAAACACGAGTACGCGAGCAAGGTACTTGTGTGTTTGAGTGTGTGAGAGAGAGAGAGAGAGAGAGACAGAGAGAGAGAGAGAGAGAGAGAGAGAGGGGGGGGACGTTTGGAGAAGGGAAAAAGAACGGAAAATTTGCCGGTTACAAAACAGATGTGGTGGGGGGGGGGGTAGGATGAGTGGATGCTGTTTCGGGGGGAAGGGGGGGTAGCAGTTGGTCTCTCTTTGTGGCCGGTGAGCGCGATCGTTGCGTTATTGCCATCGCGTGGGAAATCCGCGGCGATGCGCGAGGAAGCCCCTTGTCCGAGAGTTGTCCGATGTCGAGAGTCCTCGCGCAGTCGGTGTTGGTGACAGGGTCCTCCGCAGTCGAAGGAAGAGATGCAATGCAGGGCGGGAAAGGGCGGGTGAGTGCCGGAATGGTGGTACGGGGTAGGGGGAGGAGAGGGAGGTGCCAGAGTGCAAGGTGCAGATTAGCGAAAGTGGCTGCTGCAATTTCTGCTGCCCGCCCGCTAGGTGCAGCCTGCTGTTCCTTACCTTTTTATCGGTGTTGGCAATCGTGCCTTTGAAGGCTCTGCTCGAGTCTTAAGGAGGAGTGCTCGCGCGGTGTTGCCAGATCATCCAGGGAATGCCGAAAAACACGAATCTGATCGCCATGAATAATGGGCCTCCGCGTTAATTTTCGATTGATTTTGCTGAGGTATTCTGCCAACAACAACCGCGCGCTAGTAAGCAGACCAAGTAAGCAGTATTTTGTTTTTGTTTTTTCATATGTGGAAGTCAGGTACTTCCGTCATCCGTGGGTTTTAAATCAACTCACCAATGTATTCTCTAGTAAAGGAACCCGCATAAGCCGACCACCTGAGTGCGCCAGTGCGCGCACCAACAACTACTGGTTAGAGATGTGTGACGAATGGTAAAAAAAAAAAAAAAAATGCTAAAAGTAATCGCTGCTTTTCTGGAAAGCATTCGAGCGAGCCGCTGACTTTACACCGTGCACTCATGAACGACACCCGCTAAACTCCACCTTTTGCGTTCATACATGTTTTTCCATCTTCCTTGGACGGTATTGTGTGTGTCCCAACCTTGAAATTCGTGAATGTTTGCATCTGATTTGTCAGCGGTGCAGTTTCTTGTAACTAGCCTGTGGTCGTGCATTGGCGAAGGCAGGGGGAGCCAAAAATGAGCAGTTGCCCCTCCCTTCTGGAATTTGGGATGCATCGATGTTAACGCAATTATCCCAAACAAAAAAAAAATTAGCTGAATACAAGCAAATTAGTGTTGACAAAAATCAAGGAGTTGACTCCGGCCAACGCGACGCATCAACATTTTCTGCCGGCACGGTGCAGTGGCGCCCATGTTGTCGTGCTGCCACTTGCCGCGCCGCGTGGGATCGCTCGAGTGTAGAATTCTTTTGGTCCACTCTACTTCAGAGACTACTAAAGTACCCCCTAAACCCGAACCTCTTTCACTATAGAAAGTAAAGACTCCCTATACATTAGAAGAACGCTTCCATGTTGAATTGAATTTATCATCAGAAAGTTTGCATGTGTTTGGCAACGGTGAATGAACTTACATCGCGGTGACGCAACGCGATGCTACAGGGCAGACCTGCAGCAGACTGTCTAAGGATGGGACGCTGGAACTAAATGGGTGGGAGGGGAGGGGAGGAGAGATAGCTTAAAAGAAGGAAGTTCGGACGCACGGGATGGATGGGGACAGTGTGTGTGGTCAAAGGTGGATCCAGGAATTTGTCTTTCTCGCTCTCCTTCTAATCATGCGCGCCCGTTAAAAAAGGACGGAGACAGGGACTGGCGCTGGAATCGAGTGATAGCTTCTATATTTTCCTAACACGTGCGACCGTGCATCCAGCGAACCCGTGAGAGAGAGAGAGAGAGAGAGAGAGAGAGAGAGAGAGAGAGAGAGAGAGAGAGAGAGAGAGAGAGAGAGAGAGAGAGAGAGAGAGAGAGAGAGAGAGAGAGAGAGAGAGAAATTCTTGTGGATAAACCTATACATATAGTATGTGAGTTGCAAACTTGCGAAGTGCCGGGTGTGCACTCACTGTATCGCGGGTTGCCGGAGTCGGCTGGGAGGATCGCCACTTGGCGCGACTCTATCCGAGTCTCATAATAAAGATGTCTGGTGAAGATCGTAGAGACAAGACGTTGGTATTGGGTTGGGTTGGATCGGTGCAATGATTGTGGATGTAGAGACACTCTTGTATAGTGCGTCGATTTTGCGCAGACAAAATAGGCCTCCTCTCACGTTAAAAGGGGTTTGAGTAAACTATACGTTGCGGTGTTGGCACTCAGCAGTGAAAATATGATTTCACCGACCGATGGAATCACTAGGTAATTCCCACTGTAATCTCTCTTCCCTATAAGAAGGAACCAAAATTAGGAGGCTTTTTGCAGACGTTGCCTGCGAAATACGCAAGTCATCAAAATTTCCATCCATTTACTGTCTAAAAATTAGAAAATTAGAAAACAAGTTTTCTTCGCCTAAAGTTCACTGACTTGATGGCTTAAAAAAGTTACCAACTCCGAGCGATTTAATTTCGACTGATTCTTTGAGGTCTCCATTTTTAAGCCGTCTTTTTGTGAAAAAAAGCTTCTCTTTCCCGATGAAAGTAGATGAAAGTTCAAGCTTCAAGCTATTACTTACGTAGGTGACTTTATGTACTTTTTTTTTTTTTTTTTTTTTTTTTTTTTTTTTTTTTTTTTTAATGCATTTCAAATAGATGTTCAAAATTTTCGATTGAAAATCAGTTTTGATCATCGATAAGAGCAGTACTTTTGACTTCAAATTGGAGGTAAAATTAATTCTTTTCTCTTCAAAAATTGTAGTGCTCATTCCATAAACCCTTGAGTAAGCTTGGCTAAGGTTCAACCCCATATTATCCCAACTTATGTCACGAAAAACCTACTCTAGGGTCTCAATAGATCCCTGGTGGTGGGTGTCGGAAGGGTTAAGTCTAAGTATAATCCCTTTCCTCCACTCACGCGTGAGTGCTGTGTTTTCCATTCGAACTCTAAACACCTCATCAGTTCCACCGTAAAAAAAAAGAGAAAAAGTGCCAAAAGGAACCTCGGGTGATAAATCTCTGCTCCGCTTACTGCAGTTAGTCGGTTTAAAATTTCAATTCGCCAAAGGACTCTCTCGCTCGCGACTCAGAACTCCGATTCGCCATCCAATCTCCGAAGCAGCCATCCAGTAGGAAGATCCTTTGCCAAAGATAAGCGCGGCCAATTTAAATAACTCACCCTGTCGTAATGTCGTACCCCCTCGAATTCTTAGCAGTCGCAAAGGCGTGAAAAATTTATCGTTCGCAACTTAATCTCGATTCACGCTTGTTCGCACACATGGGTTTTTTTTCTCTCTCTCTCTTTCTCTCCACCTATTTGAATGCACGCGCAAGAAAATGATAGAGATAGGGGTGATTGCCCCTCAGTCTATCCTTTTCTAACATATGTGTTCAAACGGACAAAGAGAGAAAGAGATAGACGGGCGAATTCCTTGATCCGCTTCTGCACCGCTTACAGATGCACCGAGCGCTGCGCATTTTCGCTTAGCTCAGCGTTGCACAAATGAGGCGGTTTCCGCCGGAAGGAGGGCCCATAAAAACACCCGGTTTGCTCTTCCGACGTGAAACCCTTGAGTGGGAGCAAAGCTGGTCTCTGCGAGAGAGCATATCTGATGTTTGGTGAGCCTTTCCGTCGGAAACCCTCTCAATTGAAACGTAACGAGCTTGTTCAGTTTCTCGCCGTGAAAGCAAGTTTTGGTTCTCACTCGTGGTTGCATCACAGGAAGAAGGAGATGTGAAGTTGTAGCAAATTTGTCCATGGGCGCACAATGAATAATACGCGAATATCCTATTTTAAATGTCTAATTTATAATTCGAGATTAAGAAAGGGCGTAAATAACCCAGACACGGTGAGTCGGTGGCTACCGAAAAAGCACCAATCTTAGCACTAATATTGCAAAAATGTCAATTTTATTGTGGACATTTTTCATGAATAGTTATATATAGTTAAGTCTATCTTTATTTTGAAAGTCATGGTACAAATAGGAGAATTCTGGGAACACTACCAGAAATTTTCTTTTCTAAAATATCGTTGCTCTTCTGGTGATATTTTTTGAGTGACAGAGTAACAAAATACCCCAGTGACGCCAAACATGCTTTAGAAAAGTGATATGTTCAATATTATACCCCAATTAATTATTCTAGTTTGTAATGGGAATCACCATTATTTTAAAGCGTAAAAATCATAAGCCTTTGAAACTATCCCATTGTGACTTCAAAAAGATGACCATATTGTGAGCCATACTTTCCTTTAGCTCGTCGGAAATACACCAACATCTAAACAAATGGTACTATCGACAGATGCCTCGTCGATGGCCGCGACCCGGAAATATCGATCCGGCAACGTCCGCCTTAAAAATGCGCGATAGTTGCCACCAATCAGCAATCGGCGATCGACAATCAGCAGGCTTAATCCAGGCGTCATCGACCATCGTCACCGCTGCGTATTATTACTTAATAAACCTTCCAGAGAGAGCGGGGATGAGACTTGCGACTTGCGGGATGCCATCACCTCATCCCCTCCCCCCCTCCCCCCCTCCCCCCTCTCTCTCACCCCAATCAGAAGTTGGCTTCGAACGGAAGATGCTATGATTTACGGTACGGAGGAGAAGCAAGCTCTGATCAACAGGGTTGCCATTTTGCGTGAACTGAAATCGAATTCCCGAATTCAACGTTGATTTCACCGGTGGAAAAAATAGAAGAACAGTTTAGTGTAAGAGTATGGCCGGATTACATGTAAATAACTCTGATCTGTAATCTTTTCGTCCACCGATGGAATCAGCGTTGAAGTTTCGAGAATGGCTCTGAATTATTGCAGAACGGCAATCCTGTTTGAGGAAGGCGCAGCAAATCCGAGAGCCCTCACTCATAGAAATACGACACGCGGCGACTCAGATCCGTGAGTAGTGTGAGCGTTGAGTATGAGCTGCGAAATGTCGGCGAAAATTAAGCTCGACTAAATTTAATTACCGGTCTGCAACGATGTTCGCGAGCGACGACCCATCGACCCACGAGTCCCACGACCAATGCCAGGCAGTGCAATGCGAGTGCCGGTTGACTCAAGAAGTCTTAACTCTATAACGCTGTTGTCAGATTTTGTATTGATTTCTAGTGATTGGCTCGAGAACAATCGATGTTCGCTTTCCTAGCCCATTCGACGTGTGCTAAAATATCGAAGCCTTGGATGCGGATCGATTTTTTCCCATTGGTTTTTAGAAAACGGACATCCACCACTTGGCCCTTGACTATAAGTATCGAAGTCTTGGGGATTTGATTGCACTCCATGCGGATCGATTCTTTTCCATTAGTTTATATGCAGTAGATATCTAACACTTGAACTTGTACCAAAGTGTCAATTTCTTGGGGTTTCAATGGAGCAATGGAGCATGTGCGCAAGGGTTTGAAGATTAATGTTTTTTTTTTTTTTTTTTTTTTTTTTTTTTTTTTTTTTTTTTTTTAAGATGAAAATGAAGGTACTCGGAGAGTTGAGACCTTTTCCTTGGGTTTTTATCCCAGAACCGGAATCAGGGGATTAGTAGCTATAAAACACCCATTAAATACTTGTGAATACACAACAAAAATCTAGGAAATGCTTCCTCCCCCAAACGCAAATAGCCCATTTCAAAAGTGTGTTCTGGATCCGCCCCTGTATCATAGTCCTCAGTATCACTGTTTTGGAGTGACACTCCATGCAGTGATGTTGCCAGAAAATGTGTGGATTAAGACGTCCCTATGCGAAATGCCCATTTAAAATGATGCATTCAGGCCGAAACAGCAATGCCGCAATAATTATGAAATTCAGGGACAAATCAAAAAAATCTTGTTTCAGGACACACCGATCACTTTCATTTACCTTATAAAAATTCGACTTTTGGGAAATCAGTACTTGGATCAGTACTGGGATCAGTTTTGGATTTTTGGGATTTGTTTGGGAATGATGTATTTTGGGCCGAAACAGCATCGCCGCAATTATGAAATCCAGGGACAAATAAAATAATAATATTAAAAAAAAAACTTGTTTTCAGGACACGCCGAGCACTTTCATTTGCTTTTTAAAAACTCGATTTTTGGGGATTCAATCGCACATTCCGAGTTTCGATTCTTTTCAATAGGAGAACCCAATTCAGCACATTTCACAAGCAGCCAGTGCTTTACTCCAGGAAGCTGATGATTTTTTTTTTTGCAATCTGGCAACATTGTTGTCTAACGCTCTTGAGCTTCAACTGACGAGCAACGAACTATGCGATACGAGACTCGAACCCCGGGCCCCGGATACTGGATCCATGCTCGCGCGCCCGCAGCAACATTCCACAGGCACGCACAGTGCACATTCGCACAATGTAAAAAAAAGCATGGATCCTGATCTTACAAGGGGAGGCTCAGAAGTCGCCGCCTCCGATTTTGAAAACAATTACACGAAAATGTAGCTAAAGTAAAACTATTAGACCCGTGTTTCTCACTTTTTGCCAATGGGCCTTCCTAAAGCGTCAGGAACTTTTTGAAAGTTGCCGAATTTCTCGTAAAAAACCCGAGCGGAGAGCGTTCCAAATATTTACGTGAATTTCGGCAATTTTCAAAAAATTCCTGACGCTTTAGGAAGGCCCATTGGCAAAAAGTGAGAAACACGGGTCTAATAGTCTTACTTTAGCTACATTTTCGTGCAATTTTTTTCAAAATCTGAGGCGGCGACTTCTGAGCCTCCCCATGTTAGAGGACATGCGTTTTCTGGAAGTATACTTACAAGCAGCAGGGGCCCGATCAAGTTGAAACATTTGAAGTCAAAATACGTGGGACATCCCCATTTTGACTCAATGACCCACTATACGACAGCTGTCTTGAAATTTCGTTTAAGCGAATTATTAAAGCAAGTAAAAACTGCTTTTTTCAACCCTTCAAATACCACGCCCAAGTTATTCGATTTTGTGTCTCTATCTATCTCATATTGACTGCAAAAGCTATTCCAAATCGTTAACTCTTGCGAAACAATGTTTTATCGAGCGCCTTCAATTACTGGGATAAACAAAATAAACACCGCGGAGTGCGAATATTTAATTAACTACGCCCTGAATTTGAGCGAGTTATATTTTAGATTTCTTTTGGTAACCTGAAGCTGGTCTTAAAAGGGTTAAGTCAAGATGGCAGAAGGCTCTTAATACGCCATAAGTGCGCTCATTCAAGGCAATATCATCAAGTCTCGTTCCTTTTCACCGCAGATTATTTACTTACGAGCACACCTGTTTGATTTAGTCATCGATAAAGTCAAACTAATTTATTTATAGGAAAGCTTTTGAAACGGATAAAGAGCGCTCTGCTATAGTATAGTTATATAGTTTACTGTCGTTTTATCGCGGATTTGAACTCACAAGTGTATCTTACTTGAATTAAGACTCACTTCACGTAACACATTTCAGATTCACTGTGAGATGAGCTAAAAGGGAACGAGGACCGATAATAAAGAGATCATGTTCAAAACTCCTCCTAGATGACCCGAGAGCGCAAATGCACTACGAGCTTTGGTTGGTTCGGTCAGTCGGCGCGCTTACTCTAATTGTGAGCGGCAATAATTTGTAACCCTCCCCCTTTCTCCCCCCTTTCTCCTCCCTTTCTCCCCCTCCCCCTTTAACCCCCTCCCATTTCTCACCCTCGTCCAACACTCCCGGCTCCTTCTGAAACTCCGACCTGCAACCTGCAACGTGGACGTGAGCGGTTGCGCCCCGCGATAAGTAAGATAAATGGAATTATAAAGTTTCATACTCACCGATACGTTTCATTACCAAGATAAACTCGCTTCATTATCCCCCACCACAATGCTGTCCCCCCATAGTTGCCGGTATGGCTCAGCGCGAATCCTCTGCAAGTAGAGCGAAAATTGAGGGGGTTGCACAAAGTATAGAGTACTGAACTCCATTCCTAAGCTAAGTCTCCCCATTCCAGAGTTGGGTCCAAAAAGGATGAATACCTTCAATCAGGGTTGCACAAAATATAGTTCTGGACTCCATCCCTAGTCAAAGTCTTCCCACTCAGGACGAAAAAAAAAAGGACGAAGTAAAGTGGATCCAAGAACGGGTCTCGTGAAGATTACGCGTCATTTGCAATGTGGAAACATTGTATTCTCTCCATTGAAAGGTATGTAAAATATCGATCTTTAGGAGGCTTAACTGCACCCCCAAGGAATCGATACATTGCATTGGTTCAAACGGAAAGACATCATGGTTGCCTATTTGCTCTGGCCGCTACTGGTCGATATTTGCCATGTTGCATCAATATTGCAACTGTTTCTTCAATCTTTTTTTACATAAAAATTGGACGATCTCAGACGTTTTCACTGAGAAAAGTTTTGACCATTCGCGGATGTTTCTAAAATTAAGTAAAATTCTGTCCTATTACTTTTTCTGAATTATAAATAAGTTACAAAATTGGAGCAACATGGCAAGTGACTTAAAATATTCTATCCGTGCAGTCATTATGTGCTAGCAGCTATATAGGGTCTGCACATGGGTGTTTTCTAGTTTCAGGTATAGCCTATGAAAAGTTTTGAGTGAGCTGGTAACACGGATGCATTTGGTTTCTTGTCAGGGCTCATAGTTTCAGAGTTGGAGCTTCTATGAAAAAACCCAAAGTCATCATTGTTTTCAGCTTACTAACTTATTTTCATTGTTTTCTTTACCAAAAACACCATACTTTAGACCCATGCATAATTGCATAGTTGAATAATGCACATCCACCATTTGTCTTTCTCTCTCTCTATTTCTGCTCATATGACACCTCAAGTTTTCGAGAAGGACGGAGAAAAAGGGGTCATTGCGTGATTCTGACCCCTATCTCATGAGTACGGTGTGTCCCAGAAGTTCTCACCTGCTTCAAAAATGGAAAACACGTATCTTATTTCGAAAACCAACGGGTCTGCTCGTTAGCTTGTTCTACAGAACGACGCATTTAAATCAATAGACTTCTGCCGACCTATACAGCTAACGAGCTGATTTGTCTTTTGCAGAAAGCTAAGTGGTCGTCCACAAAATTTCATCGGACGACAAAAAAACTTTTCCAAAGCCAAATCGGTTGTTATAACAATTCCAACAAATATTTTTGAAGCTATGCCACAAGCTTAATGTTTGGTACTCTGATATTTACGCGGTAAATATTTGGCGCACCTCAA
This sequence comes from Trialeurodes vaporariorum, assembly GCA_011764245.1. Classification (NCBI taxonomy): domain Eukaryota; kingdom Metazoa; phylum Arthropoda; class Insecta; order Hemiptera; family Aleyrodidae; genus Trialeurodes; species Trialeurodes vaporariorum. Next base: position 20,622,294 of record VMOF01000369.1, on the reverse strand, counting down.
TAATTTTGTCAATTCGCGTCAAACACAGCGATGTGTCAACCGAGGAAATTTCTAGTACTGGTACCAAAATTGAAAATGTTGAGGAAATTCTGGTACTATGACCATATTTTGATAGAAACGTCAACAGTTTTTGAGAGAAGCACCAGAAACTCCTCAGTTGACATAGCGTTGTGCTTCTACATGGGGAGGGGGGGGGAGACTGGTAGAATCTACCATATGCGCCGATTTCGGAGTCAGTAGATGGTAAATGCAACGTACATTGTGGTAGATTAAGTGAAATTGTTGGTACATTTTACCATATTTTAGTGAAATTTACCATACTTGATAGCTGACTCCAAAATCAACTATACAGAAGGCAAATTCTACCAGTTTTTTTTTTTTTTTTTTTTTTTTTCGTGTAGTGATATGATCAAAATTATTTTCAATTTTTTTCCATGCACGATGTGGCAACTCGGTGAAATCTCCGCATCATGTCCGTCCGGGGCATACGAGTGTGTACAGTTTGCACGTAGCTCAGCGATTGGCGATTTTGTAAGTCCACAATACGTTACCGATCATCGTCCGATTGGCTACGCGTTTCACGTCTCCACTCCGCGTGCCTTTAGTTGTTCGTCAAATCGCTTTTCCGAGACCGAGAGGTGCGAGAATATCGAGATGCCTTGCAAGGGTAGTGGGGGGGGATTTACTCCGAGGAAGAGGGGGGAGGAAGCACGTTGCTTTTTGCTCTTGCTCCAGCTCTGAGGATCCTCTCGTTCTCAAACCATGCCCATCGTTGAAAAGTTAACATCTGCCGATGCGATGTCTGTCTCTCTACGTGATAGTGTATACCCGAGTGAGTCCTCCGCAGTAAGTACGTACGCGCCAGAGATCTACAGAGCAGATGAACATTTTATACCTGGCAGTGGCCTAGGCAGGCGCTAGAACACTAAATACTTCCTCGCGATAAACTTATGATGAGGATACTGACTGAGGAGTGACGGGGGGCCCGAAGAAAGAATGGGGGGGGCGGGGGGGGCTTACAAAGGAGTAACTCGCTGAGTTCCAGGCGTAATCCTAGACACGTTGCGTGGCGCGATTCGAGACGTGCGATTCTGGAATTATATCGTCGTAGAACTTACAGTGAGGGCACCTGGCAGTGGGCACGTCTTCGATAATTTTTTTCCTTCTTTTAAGTAGATTCCATGAATCTACTTATTGCGGAGGGTGCGATGTTGGATTTTTCGGGAAATTTTATCAAATGAGCACGTTTCATGGTCCCCTGAGTGAGAAAATACCACTCGTTGAAAATTGTATATATATATATATATATATATATATATATATATATATATATATATATATATATATATATTTATATGTATGTTTCAGCCAGTTTTACCGTTTTTATGTACCACGATCCTGTTCGTAATTTTTGGTTTTTGTTCTTGAAATTTTTCTCAACTATTTGTTGGGTTGATTTCTTGGATGAGTTCGAAGATGGTGTAAATCCGATTGTTAGTTTTCGCGCTATGGGCCGTGTTTGAGTCGTGAAATGTGTTTTTGACGTTTGTTTTTAGGAGTGTTTGTATTGAGCGTTTTTTTTGGGAAAATTTATGTTAACCGTTTTGTTACGCAACTTTTTTACTTGAGTCATTTTTTTGTGTTTTGCGTTGTAAGCGAGTTAAAGTGATGTGTTTTTCGGGTTTTTTGGCAGTGTTTTTATATGAAGAAATTGTTTTTTTGGTTCAAAAATTTCAGTATATATCGTGGAGGATGTTTTTAGTTCATATGCTCCATCCCTTAAATTTTCCTTGTGTTTTACGTGTTTTAGGAGCTATTTAGTTTCTTATGGGATTTTACATGTGAAAGACAAGGATAGAGTATTGGTATAATTGCTCGTTCTTTGTTTTACACGTGCACTGTTGCTTAGGTACGTTATTTATTTATTTTCTTGTTTGATCAGCTGCTCTTATTCAGATTTATTCCTCATTAGCGTTACAAAGATTACACATTTTTCTATCTTGGTACTATAATCTTTTTCTCATGGGTATTTTTATTTAAATGTTGAACAGCTGATAAAAAAAAAAAAAAAAATGAATAATTCAAAGAAAATCATAACATAACCTATTTATTGAAATTTGTGAAAAACTTATATAACCTAGCTTTTATTTCTCACTTGCATTGTAAAGATTACACATTTCTCTATTGGTAATATAATCTTTTTCACAATAATATTTGGATTTTGAGCAGCTGATGAAATAAAAAAAAAATTTAACGAAAATTATAACCTATATGTAAATTTTTGAAAAAATGATGTAACCAAGCATGGAATCTACTTCGTCTTACCGGCCTGCCGGGAGGCATTTTTTCCTTCGTTTTTCCTTCGTGAACCTGACATTTACCCCACAGTTTTCTTTTTCCTCGCTCGGTGCTGACGGAGGAGTGGTTAGTTATCCACTATCAAATTCAAATTGCCACATATCGTGACGTCACCATGCAAAAAAAAAGCGCGAGTCTTTCAAGATACGGTGAGGCCTGGAAAAGCATCTTTTGATGAGGCTTCAAAAGTGCATTTTTGCGAATGATCTCGTGGATCATGATTACCTGATCCGATGTTTTTTGGGGCTCAACTGAGTGATAGCTGGTGTGTTTTGTAAAAGTAAACCTTTCTGTACTGCACACGTGCACTGAAGAAAAGAAAAGAGGGGAGGGAAAAGACTACCAGAAGCTGAACTATTAGTGAACCGATGTAAAGGGGTCTCTTCATCTGCGAATTTAAAAGCGCGAATAAACTAATTGAGTCAATGAGCTGCCTTGGAGTCAATAGGTCGAGTCCGATGTATCGACAGCAAAGAACCCCATTGGCTCAAGCAGTCAATTCGCGCTTTCAAATTCGCAGGTGGAGAGACCCCTTAAGGGATGGTACTACTACCAGAATTCCATTGTTTTCACCTCAGTCCTTGATAATGTTGAGGAAATTCTGGTACTTTGCAGACTATATTCTGATTTCTGATAAGAGCGCGCACCGCAGTATTTCCTGGTAAAAGCACTAGAATCTCCGCGGTTCACACATTATAGTTGTGCTGCTAGTAATAATATCACCAGAATTTAGGATTTTTTTTTCTTCCAGTGATGAAGTGGGGTTCAGATGAGCCTGATGCTTGCTGGTTTCCAACAAATTCATCGGATCATGTGAATCATCAGGGCCGCGTCATTCGCGAAAATATGCTTCAAAATCAACGAGAGTGAATGAATGTGAGAAAATGGTTACCATTCAATAGGTTTTTCCAATCTTACATTTTTCAACCCCAATATACTGTGCTAGTACAGTGCTCGTTACTAGTCTTGTCACATCTATTTATTTTAACTTTGTGGCTGAATTGTTTAATTCAGCGCTGTTGCCAAGTTTGGATAGAATATAATTCTGAAACTATTCGACTCGCGTAGGATCAGAGTCATTTAACCTCCATGACCTTGGGAACAGGTGAATTGGTGTGAAGCAGTCAAGCTGCGACTCAAAAAATTGAGCAGGCATTTGGTTGTGAAGATTAGTGACTATATATTATAATCGTTGTGCTCCGCTTGAAAGTCCCGCTCATCAGATTAGAACGCGAAAGATGAGCTGAACAGGGCTGCCAATTTGTGTATAAATCTAAAAACAATTTAGCCTGCAAGTTGAGTTTTAAACAATTAGATGCAAGGGTTTAAAACTTGCTGTGGCGACTTACGATGCGTTCGATGACCAAGATTTGTCCGACAGAACACTGCAGTTATTTGAGACTCTTCTGTGAAAAAAAAAAAAAAAAAAAAAAATGTTCGTACTTTCTACGATTTCTTTTTTGACTGTCTTTCTCCAGAGCTGTATACCGCAAATTGTTTGCTTTTTCTATAATCTTTTTATCCTGCTTCCGCAAAAGCGGATTATTGTCCGTCGCGCAGTGGGCTGCGAAGTATGGACTTTTCAACACATCATTTCATGAACAAACAAAGATTAAGAGCGGTTATGGCAAGATAACTTAAATTGAGTTTAATCAACGATTTGTTCGTCAGCTTATAACATGAGTCAGAATTCATAGTTTTTGGAAAATAAAATACCGAGTTTAAAGTTTTTTTGAAGCAAAAAACGAAAACTTTTCATGTCGGTATAATTATCCATTTATGAGATCCATTGTGCGTCTTTAATGCCTTACCGCTGCGTTGAAGATTAGCGTTGGTTGCTCGCTGCGTGGAGTAGATTATGGATTAATGTCAGCGAAGTGGGTAAATCAGAGTTGGTGAATCAAGATATTGTTGCCCTTTTTATATTTTATTTCGCTTGGCTCCTCCAACCTTACTGAGCAGAAGATTACGTCGTCGGCGTTTTTTGTGGGAGTCGTTAGTGTAGGGTAAGAGTCGCAGTTTTTTTTTTTTTTTTTTTTTTTTTTTTTTTCAGAATTTGATTTGCCGAACAGTTGTCGAAAAAACCAGCATGAGGATTGAAAGACGTAATAATTGATTCATATATAAATTCAAATGATTTATTTTAAATGTGATTAATATTTTGTTGAGAAACTTCCTCCTAATTTTTAGCTGTATGATGATTCATTTCACTAATTTCTTTGTTCTCTTTTTTGTTGCAGGTAAGTTTTATGTTAAATCTGTCGATTTTCATGAGGAAGTTTTTATGAGTGAGTATATTCATCGTATTTTAATTACAAAGTGCCACTGGCACGTCGTGCCAGTATCGTACCCGTACTGTTTTCCTGGATCCTGTGAAAAACACCGAAACATGTCCACTTTCAAAATTAGATTTTCTAAATTATGTTTAGGGCCTTCAATTTTATATTCCAAAAGAATGCAGAATTTGTTGTCCATTAGCAAAAATAGCAAAAATTGGAAGTGGGACCTTTAATGTTGGAAACTAAATAATCCGGATAGTGTAGACACATCCATACCTGTCTAATTTTTTATGCTTTACTTCTGCAGTAGGTACTATGAGTTCAGTTTACACATACGTTTAAAATCGCATAATGTCTCTCACGCTGCGTAATTATGTATGATACTGATACAACTGAACGATTGAATAAATTCTCAAATTTACCTGGGAGAAAAATAAAGTTTCTGAAATTATCTCACGTGTCAGTCCTTCCAAAACTCCAGCGCGATAATCCTCAAATTATTTTTTCCAACGTCACATATAAAATCTCAAGTTTATTGTCCGCGCCTTTTCATTCGCCTGATTCAAAATTTCAAGTTGAATAATCATGGCATACTGCTGACAAATAACGCTCGTATCAGATATCATCGACCCGCGACCTCGCTAGACTGCGTCAAAACCCCGAACATGCCTGAAATAATACTGACTTAATTGAGTTTAAAAGTTCGTGTGGTATGACATGACCTACCGCACGACTTTACTGTCTCGTATAAAGATGAAGAGTAAATGTTTAAATTTTATTTTATCTGTTACATTTTCAGAGCTAGATTGGAATCATTTTATTCCTCGTGTTTCTTATGAGTAACAGACTCGTATCAAGTATCGTGACCCCCCCCCCCCCCCTCTGATCTGTATCGGAGCTGGAGGTGGCAAAATGAGCGGAGAGTTGAAGTCTCGAGGATCCACAATGAAAAAGAGAGAGAAAGAAGACATCGGTTGTCATGAATTTTTTAAAAAAAAGGAAGAAATGATAAAAACAGTGTTGTCAAAGTTAAGGCGTGACTCGTAATATACCCCATATCGATTTTTAGTGTTGTCGGAGTTGAGGTTGTTCTCGTTGTAGTTGGCAATACTGATTGTGTGAATGGAAAAGAGACGCGTTTTGATGCATGTTGGGATCTGAGCGCATAAATTACGCGTCCCGAGATGAATCGAGACGATTATTTACTCTTCCCGCCATTGCGTGGCGTCGCGAACAGTGTTGCCGATTCAGGAAAACAATTTCCCTTGTGCTGCACTTTAAAAATTCCAAAATCCCAAAAATCTCTTGGGGGGGGGGGGAGAAACCAAAAATATATAATTTTGAGAAAAAAGCCAAAAGTTCGGGTATCCGTATTCTGTCCGTTGGCTCGTGCAATTTAGCAACGTGGTATGCTTTGCATTTGTACTCATGCAAAATAATCGATTATATAGGGAAGGCACATTCCCTCTCTAAGATAATTGTAAAATGTAAATTGCAATAAAGCACGATTGCTAAATTGCACGGCGAGCAGAATAACGTTCAACTTTGTTTTTATTGCTATCATAATAAAAGAGATTATTGAAAGAGTAAATTGTTTAAAATTAAATACCGTTTTGATATAGCAATAAATAGTGAGACCAAACTTCTACGGAGATTCAAGGAAGCTGAAAGGGAAATGTGTTTAGATGAGTTTGCTGATGATTTTTATTTGTTGATTAATCAGCGCTCGATCATTGCCAATTGGTGGAGGCATTGAGTTCGGTAGTGCGCTGAAATCTCACACCCATCACCGCCTATGAACATTTTGACTTTTCATCGTCAAACTAATCTGAAACAACCTGTCTATCTCCAGCGCAAAAGACGCCTTACTGGGAGTAGGGTGACACCTCAATTAACCTGTAGGAGCTACTTTTATATTGAGCCGAACTAAACGTTCAACAGTAGGCGATTACCCGGTGATCTCTCTGTCAGCTTGGAGCCCCGAAAGTATAAAACTCGAACAAGCCTGACGACAAGTGTCTCTATTTGTCCGTGTTGAGAGTGAAAGGCTGGCTATAAAACCGATTCCTGCACGGAGAGAAGCTAGTATGTTAAAGTTCACCTGATGGACATTCAAATATTTCGTCAAAGTACTTTCCGGTTTGTGTGTTAAGAGAACTCTCGTCTTGAGTATGGGAATGTATCTTGAGCATTACCAGAATTCTTTTTACAAATGCCAGAAAGTACTTTGACGAATTGTTTTAGTGTTTTTCTAGTAACCGTCTAGATACTCGCTTTATTAGACCAAAATCTGCGCTACGAAAAGGATTCCATATAAAATTACAAATCCTCACTGCTATGGACAAATTTGGCAACGTTAATTTTACGGTGCCGCTCTAGTAAAAGCGAGCAGACAGTCCAAGGGTTGGGGAGGGGAAGGGGAAGGATACCTACGAAAGATGTTTATGGCTTCCTGCAGACTTTTGTGCCAGGAAATTCGCCAATGCCCCGGGAGTGCACTGTGTACTCCGCGCTGCGCTTTCTGGATGAAGAGCACTGTGTTGCTCGTTTGTTCGAGAGCGAATGAATGTGTAAGTGTGTGCGCTGGCACGCGCGTCCTTGGATACTAAGCAACAAGTGTCAATCGCGTGCGGGCGCTGCCACGCGCTCGACCCGTGAACTATCTTCTTGGGATTTTTTTACCCTTTGACCATTTGCGAGGTATCGATTATTTTCCATTTGCTGAGAATTTTTCAGGTACTAAACGCGGCAGAAGTTCAGTAAGTTAGTGATTCTCTAACTTTTAATTTGTTTTTGTTTTCTTGTATTCTGGACGAGTTCCCTCGTCAAGTTGATAAAAACATGTGTTTGTAATGCTATTTTCCTACTTTTTGTGTCCAAAGGAGGCTTGCCCATAACACTAACAGATCTCTAATCACATCTTTGAGTCTCAAAACTTTGGTCGCTGGAACGACTTGGGACTTAGAGGATCATAGCCGTAGTTCGATAAGGGCAACATCACAAAATAAACGTAATCACATCACACAGTGTTGCTCATAAGTTATAATCTGGACTATTGTTCCGCAATATAACGAGATATTCGCAGATTAAGTTTGTGGTAATCTGCCTCAGGTTGTATGTGGTTTATCTGTTTAGATTTCTTTCATCTACCTCCTTTTTTGGGGATGGGGTAGGGCATTGGTGGGTACAGAGGGGTGGCGAATGGGGCGACCCCCCTCCCCGGATCGGTCCAAAAAAATGGAAAAGAGGGGAGAGGAAGAGGGAAGCAAGAGCGAAAAAAAGAGAAGGGGGTCTTTAAGGGGCGAAAATTCCAAGTTCGCCCTCCCGTTCGCGAGAGCCGGATCCGCCACTGGAACAGGGGGATGGGGGACGCGTTTAGGAAAAAAGTCAGGCATAGCGTAACTTTGGCACCACCCTGTTTGTTCTTGAATAAATGTGCACCAGTCCGGTGGATCTAGAAATATTTCAAGGTTAGTGTTAGTTTTTATAATCTTCAATTTTTAAAAATGCATCGGGATGTTTGGTGCCAATCAAAGTTCAGATAAATACAATGGATGTCACATAAGAATGGAAATCTACAATTTCGTGTGACAATGTGACATCCATGCTTTTTTCCTGAACTTTGGTTGGAAACGCCAAACATCCCGATGCATCGTAATTGGAATAAAAAAACAGGTGACAACAATGCAGCAGCCTTCACTAAGATGGTTTGAAATTACGTTTTTGTATCCGAAGTAATTTTTGATTTATTCGACTTGTTATAAAAGAAATAGTTTATAAAAATGAGTGAAGAAAAACTAACGAGATCGTCTTCTTTCGATCTAAATTGGAAGTAAACGAACAACCCCCCCCCCCCTTAACATTGTGTGTAGTATTGATCAAAGAGCAAGCCACGGCCACGATCCTCCATAGGCGCTCTCTGCACCGCGGACATGATGAATGGGACGCGGATGCAGATACGCGCATGCGCAGTAGTGAGTAGGCGCTCGTTCATTCATGGGCGGTGGGCGTTCATTACGATCCACGGATGAACCTTCGTAGTACTTTATCGTTAGATTCCTTTGCTCCTGTTTTTCGTCGGAAAGGCTAATGCAGGTACATCGTCAGTTTCGCACCATGAAAATTTCCTACCTCCGAAAAATTCAAAGGGACGAAGCTAGGAGCATGGATCCATTTCTGTCCCCATGTCCAAAATATTGTATTTCTCTCTCTTAGCCCAATTAAATGTATTTGTTAGAAAAGGGTGGATTTAGGTGCTGTCACGTGACTTCAGTCCCTGTTTCTGTCCTTTTCTAACGCATGCGTTTAAATGGGCTAAGAGAGAGAGAAAGATAATAACCTGGCTACGGCTATGCCCGCATGTCTGATCGGCACTATAACATCATCACTGAACAAAATAATTCCTAAATCCTATAGTAATATTGCCAGAAGCACAGTGATACGTGAACCACGGAGAGTCTAGTACTTTTCCAGACAATTTTGGTGTCACTATCGGAAAATGGTCACGGTACCAGAATTTCCTCAGAACTTTCAAGAACTATGGTACCCAGAATTCTGGTAACTCCACGTATCGTTGTACTTATTTACTTTTGTCAATCTGTTACCAGAAATCATTACATAGTTTGCGATGATTCGATGTGATCCTTGATAGTAAAATTCGCATAACTTCAGAATGCAAGAATTTTTTCGTAATCTTTTCTCGGTATCGTTGTCATCCGCGGTTGATACGGCAACACGAAGCTGGGGCCCAGGGAGCCCATCGCCTGATGACCACTTTTCACGCGAACTCGTCTAGCTGCCATGATATATCGGCTACGTGCGACAATTTCCTCGCCGTGACCTGCCATTTTTATTCTTATTCCATTTTTTTTCCTCCCAATCATTCTGCGAAACGTTCCCTTCCTCTGCCATGCCGCATGCCGAGCGACGGCCGCGGCCGGTCGCGTAGTTTATGGAAGATGCACGCGGTAAGTGATACGATATACGCGATACGTGACGCACACTGGTTCAAACTCTGTGCAGTGGCGGCTCTTGAAATACGATGTATCGATGTTTACTCCATTTTAAACTACAGAATTGTATCGATCGTCATCGGGTGCAATTGAACCCCCGAAAAATCGATACTTTTCTATTGCTTCAAATGGAGTTGGCATCGATTTATCGCATTTCACGAGCCGCCACTGACACTGTGGCGCACATGAAAATGTTTTCAGGTTTTTCTCTTCCGAAAAATTTAAGTATTGGTTTTCTTTTCTAAATGGAACAATAACATTTCTCTCTTCAAGAACTTAAAAATGGATAACAACCGTTCTACCATTTGGTGACCAACTGACCACCACCATTTGATTGTTAGCCATGCAATAAGACGTTTTTAGTAGTATCGAAATAAACATAGAACCAAGCAGTACCACTGTACATGGGCGGATCCAGCGATTCTGTTATCATGAATTCATCCCATTTAAACGTATGAGAAAGAATTGATTCTTAAGGGGGTCATGGCCCTCTTAATAATCGATTGTTTCTCATGCATTCAAATGGGAATAATACACAGTTGCCACATTACTGGATCCGCCTTTGCTACCCGGTACTTGTCTTTTCCTTCGTGATCAATTGAAAGAGCTAAAACACACGGTCTCATTTATATTAAAAGTTCCTAATTGAAAATTATTTTACTGACATCACTTTAGTGGACTAACAATGAAACTGTTTGGTTTAAATGATAGTAAACGAATAAGTTCAGGCCTGGTACCTAAAAGGTGCATTCGATAAATAAGTATTTCAATCCCACAAACAACAGGTCTACTTTTTAATCGTCAGATGACATAGTTTACAATATATTTATATGAATGGTTCTGTTAACCACGAGATAACGAGCATACCAGTTGTTTGTAGCAATGAGAAATTGATATTTTTCGACTGAGGCAACGGTTGTTAGAATCCACTGTGCGCCTTTGAATCAAGCATTCACGCTTGATTTTTTTTTTAAAAAAAAGACACATCAGCACGCGTTTCCCTATGCTGATACGCCCTTTTAGAAATCAACGAGTCAGTTATGTCCGCACTCGGGCTTAGCGCATTCCAGCGTCCCATTCATAGCGAGGACGAAATATCTGTATCGGTTTCGCACGCATGACGCATATAACGCAATACGCATGCGCGCTCGTCAACATGTCAAAGTCTCTCGAGTCCCGATGAACGCGGGGCGATGGAAATGTCATCAACCATCAACCATCAACTCATCTCCGGCTAATTTCGTTCCGTGCATCGCTCTTTAATTTCCTCCGCCCGTCCCTCTCTCCCCCTCCCGTCTTCCCATCCCATTCCGCCGATAGTTTTTCGTCGTAATAGACTTGTCATTTATCTGTTTTCTATTCCGATGAAAAAATTGAAAAAAATGCTTTTCATAGAAGTGAGAGAACAGAGATGTGCGCATTGTTACCGCGCATTGTTGGATGGTGAAGTACGTTGAGAAGACGAGAGCCGCTACTCCACGCGTCCCGAGTTTTTCGCTCGAATCTCTTGAAAACATCCCTCCCCCCTCCCTCTCCCTCCCCCTCCCCCTCCCTCCCCTCCCTCCCCTCATCCCTCAAATTGGGCTCTCCGGTCATCTCTGACGGAGGCGGTACTGACATGCTGACAATTCGATTGCTCTGACTCTTATAACAAGACTCGGGAAAAAGTGATGAAAGTCATCGTCCATACTTTCCACTTCTGTTTTCCACTTGAATGTTTTAAATGGGAAGATTTTCCTTCGGCAACTAACTGCGGAGCTTCTCGGGAAACTTCTGCAACTTGGAGAGAAGAAAATCTTCAGGACGAATGCAGTTTTAATGAGTCATATTTGAACTTCATGTTACTTAGCTATTTTTGGTAACGTGGATTTACCTTGCAGGGTTTGCTGTGGCCTCAAGAATAACTGCTCTTCAACAGTGGCGGCTCGTGAAATTTGGCAACTGTGTTCTCCTCTCATTTAATGTCAAACAATCGATTTTTGAGGAGGCTGTCAGCCTCCTCAAGAATCGATTCTTTTACCTAAGTCTAAATAGGAAAATTACATGGTTGCCAAATCGCACGAACCGCCACTGCTCTTCAACAATATTAGTTTCGACCTTTTAAAACTCGCGGGGCATGCTTATTATGTCCCATACGTAGCATGAAAACTTTTATAAAAATGGAATAATTAAACAACACAGAATACTGTATGAAAATTGACAAGAATCTTTGCGATGCAAAATAGAATTGATCGAACTTTCTATCCATCACTATACAGTTTTTCCTATAACGGTCATCGTTTTAAGAGCTACGGCCAAAAAAACCGACTGAAATCATCTCGCAAAATTGTCGCAAATCGCACTTCAAAGTCAATCTAAAAATGGTTGATTTTGACGAACTTTTTTTTTTTACACCAAAAAACAGCGACTAAGCCCGAGGCATTTCGAACCTCAAAGAGCAGAAACAAATACAAAAGGCGGTTTTTTCATACTTTTAACGTCTTCGTATTGCAAAACCTTGACAGGCCTGATCTGCAGCTCTATCCCGGCATCGCATGACCCTTAAAAGATAAATAGTAGTTGCGTAAATACTTTGTAAATTGAATAGCGCCGTATCAGATTAAACGTACGAAAAGAAGCGACCAGTCCAAATTATCGGATCCAAATTCCATGCACTTAAAACCAGATCAGAACCAGAATCTGATTATCATTCTACTCTATTCTTTGACGCTCTCGTAACATTTAATTTCTTGCACATACTTTGTAAGTAAGTATACATAAGCAGTCCGCCATGCCTACCGATCTCTTAAATTCCGAGACCACGTAACCTAGAAAAGGAGTCGCACCTCTGCACAGCCGTATATCCATGGAATTTGCTTTTCTCTCTCTTCGCTCATTTGTACTCATGTGTTAGAAAAGGACAGAGATATGGACTGAAGTCACGTGACAGCCTCTATCGTCGTCCTTTTCTAACACATGCGTTCAAATGGACAAATAGAGAGAGAAAGACAAATTCCTGGCTACGACTACGCGCACCTGATACTCACGGGAATACCTTTTATGTATAGCGAATAGGCGTAATTCATGTGTTTATATTTATGCATTTATAATTTAAAAAGCGCGCGCGACTTTGACGATCCTACTCAAATTACTCGGCGTAATAAAAACACTGATTAAAAAGTAAAAGAAAAAAAAGAGACGAAGGCCGGGGAGAGGAGAGGAGGGAGAAATAATTAAGTGTCTACAAAATCGGGTTAAGCAGAAAGAATGTTATTAACGGAAGAATGTGGCAAAAGGAGATACCTCTATCACAGAGCAGCATTCGTATGTCTCTCTCTGAAACTCGTCTGATCCCGTGTGTTAGAAAAGGATGGATATATAAGGGCTGAAGTCACTTGATAGCCACGCCTTCGTTCCTTTTCTAACGCATGTGTTTGAATGGGCGGAGAGAGAGAAAGACGAAGTCTTGGCTGCGGCTCTGGGCCCACTATCCCCTTGTTGATTGCTGGGTAGTCAATCAAGATTCACGTTATAATTATGAAATCTTTCAGCGGTTTTGCGGCCTATGCGCATGACGCATGCGCAAAGCTCACGGACGGGTCCAAGCTGGAGAAGCAAGTGAACTCACGTATAAAACTTGATCACGTATAGCGTCCGTTCCCGTCCATGTATCCATCTCCTTACTCTGGTTAAAAGCTATGAGCGACGTGCTCGTCAGTTTTAACTGTATAGTCGGGATTCTCCCCCCCCCTTTTTTTAGCGTGCCGTGGGGGCACTCCTCCGCCTCCTTGGCGTGTTTTTGATATCGATTTGGTTGTTCAATATAACTGCAAGAGCACGTGCTCGATCCAACAGGTTGTTTTATATTAATCGATACAAGTGTATCGATAGTAATCGATGCAGGTGTATATCGGCCAGTGGCTGGTTTCAGTTTTGAACGGAAACTGCTTGTGCGTCAGAGAGTAATGTCCCCGCAAGAGATTTTTCGAATAGAAATTGTTTTGCTTACTTTTTGCAAGCTCGCGGGGATTCCACTCAGGAAAAAAAAGTACTGTACAATAAACGCTTTTGGCGACATTCGGGTCTACGCAGAAACCCAGAGATCCCCAGCATATGATATATGTATGTGCTTCCCGTGTCATGAAAGTGAGTCAAAAGGGTTCATTTTCGCACGGATGGTGAACAAAACAACAGCCAACAGTCGCCCACTGTTGAGTGATGAAAATAAAATTGTTACAATAGAAATCCACCCGATCTTCGCTTTTGAGTCATAATTACAATTGATTAAGGTTTATAATTTTCTGAAACAGTTTTTCTGTTTCTGGAAGAAAAAAAGAAAAGAAAAAAAAAACACGCCATTGAAACCATGAAGAAAACATAAACTATGTCCATCACTCAACATTGGCGACTTTTGGCTGTTGTTATGACGAGTTCTGACTAAAGTTGAGCTGGAAAAAGGGACACCTGTCGCAAGCTCTGCATTCGGTCTCTATTTATCTCTGCAGGCACAGAAAAAAAAAAAGATTAGTGAAAATAACCATACGGATACCTGCTTTTGGCACCTGCTAGATGTTATGGCAAACTTGACCAGAAGTATGGTACATTTACCGATACTTTGAGTAAATTCGACATGCAATCAGGTAACATCACCTAGTACCTAGTCAAAACATAGTTCTGGTTAACATTACCATAACATCTAGCAGGTGCCAAAATCAGGTATCCGTATGGTTATTTTTACCGTAGTTTTTTTTTCCGTGGGTGAGTAACACTCGCTCTCACTAAACTTATGACGAAATAACTTTTTATAATTTACGGTTTTTAATGTCCAAGTAATTTCGCTCGTTTTTGGCTCAAAAATCCATACACAATTTTTATTACTGACATTCTTGGATTTGTCGTTTTTTCTTTGTTTTCAATTTAAAATGCCAAAAACACGACTTTTCCTAAAATCGACTAGTTGCGCTATCCATCGGATTGAAATCTGGTAACGTTTCGCCTGGAACCACCTTAAGAATTAAAGCTCGTTGACGATGAGTGTTACGCTTTCGGGTCCACTGGGGCACCTCACCGGTCGCTCTGTTTGATCAAACCGCTTTGAACGTGTGCGAAGGTCTCTCAAACCACTCGATCGTGTCCCTAAGAAAGGTGCACGTGCGCAAGATTACACTCGTAAGTTGTAATATCCAAGTACTTACCTACCCTGTTGTTCCTATGTTCCTTTTCTTTAACATTTGTGGTTAACCGGACTTTTTGATGCCGGCACGGGCTTGGCCTCGGCAAGGCGCTTGTTGTTGTGATGTTATCTTTTTGTTGCGCCTTCGAGGCTTTGACAATGTATACGCGGTCGGCCCCGGCCGGTCGGGTCGGTCCGCGGTCCTTGGTCGAAGCCCATCGAATTCAACGAACAAATTAGTTACATCGTAAAAAACCTGTTTCGGTCGTGTGTAATTTCTGTTACATTTATAACTCAATAATTTACTTACCCCACCGCCGCGCTGCGCTGCCGCCGCTCCTTTTACAACCTTCCCATGTTTTTTTTTTTTTTGTTTGTTGCCGGTTTAAACCTATCTGAACCTTGTGTTTGATGTGTCAAACGAGCTCTTTAGCTTCTGGTTCACGTTTAAGGAGATTGGTGAAATGTTGGTGCGCAATCAATTATTGGTTGATCCGGTGATTGGTGATTTTGCAACGGTGCATTTCGTCCATTTGAAGCATAGACATTATATGTATCGGACGGAGTGCATAAGTTTTTTAGGCAAATAATAGCCGTGTTTCGAATGCTCACCAAAAAAGTCATCAACAAACATGAAAATTAGCAACGTCGCATTTCGTCCGTTTGACCCCGTACGAAAATAATTGCCGATTCCTAAATGGTTCGATAGTTGTCGTGGGCTTAAGTGAAACAAAACGCTACGTTGTCAGATTACGCACGCTTTGCTTTTATGGTAAATATCCGATTACCTATCTATTTATTTTGTTTTTTGTTTTTGTTTTTGTCCTGTGAATCATTGTGTTTTGAGAGAGTAAAAATTCTTGCTCTGTGTAAGTAGACATTTTTGACACAGCGAAATTATCTCATTGTGTGAAGTTGTGCTGGCTCGTGCAACTTGGCAACCATGTTTTTTTTGCCATTTGAACTGACACGTAAGTATCGATTTCTCAGGGATTCAATGAGACCCCTGAAAATCGATTATATTGCGTATATTATTTACACGAAGAAAATCCATTGTTGCTACATTTCACGAGCCACCACTCACCCCTGGTTATAAAAAGACTCCGCGCAGAAATCGTTAGAGCAAACTTGCGGAGAATGTACTTACTTTTTTACACTGCCCGCCTTTTTCATATTCCTCGCGTGCGGGCGTGGGCGGCCGTCGATAAATCAAAAACTTGGCAACTTCGCCACTTTTCCTTTCCGTGCAAGAGTGCAGGACTCGGGAGGCTCAGTGTTGCCAGATTGGGGTGAAAAAGCCGTACGTTTTACATTGTTTTAAACGGGGACGATACGGCTTTTTACCCTCGATCTGGCAACACTGGGGAGGCTTGAAAATGATGAAAGACGGTCGGCGGGTCGCTCTCTATCTATTATTTTTCCCTGTTATCATCACCGTTTTAATTTATTTGTGATTAGCGGAAGCTTCGGAGTCAAATGAAAGTCCACGTCTATGCGTCTCTTCGCGGCATCTTTGTCTCGTCTTTCTCCTTTCCCTGTCACACGTTGGATGAAAACGTAAAATATTCTGAGCAACACCACAGCAACAAAAATGAATATTGTTTTTATATTGTTTAAATATTGTTTTATTGTTTGAGAGACGTCTCTTCTGTCACTGTGATAAAGAAGGAGAAGAAAAAAAAATCTTCTCATCCAAAAAAAGTTATATTTCGATCCAATGTACGTCGGCATCGATTTCCTCACATCAAAGACGCGTAGTTGCCATACTGTACGAAAGAGTGCGTGCTGCCATAAACATGCAAGTCGATCGAGGGACTTACGCGTTAGAGCAATCGTTACCGGTTCAACTATCGTGTGTGATTTTATACCGGTCATAGGAGGTCAGAGCTCAGAAGTGTAGACGCACCTAGACCGATACTATTTGAAATTTTCCAACTTCTCTTCTCTTATACTGCAAAGTAAAAATAAATGAAATTTACTTTAATCGTTGGATTTTCATTGAGAAATGCTTTACAATCAGGAGGTCAAATTTGCAGGCGGCAAGTTTTTTTTTTTTTCTTGTTTGAACCAATGTAAATTGAAAATTTGCCTAAGATTATGAAACGAACTCTATTCGAATAAACTAATCACGCAGACGCGGACATTATCGATCTCAAATTGAATCGACGGCCTTATAGTAAGGAAGGAATGTTGAATTATCACTGAGCGTCTATCCCTCCTGGGTGATTCAAACTTTGATCGCAAGAAATTAATAGCTATCCACTAGTTATATGAGAGGGTCACTTGAGAGTATAACTGAGATTTACTATAGCTTGGATCGCTTGGCGCATTTTTTCACAGTTGATTGCAATTTGTAACCGATGATAGCACTATTTGGTGACCGTCGATTGTCGAAACACGCCGCACTAACATCGTCTACTAAGTGCATTTAATTAATGAAATATTTAATCTGCGATCGAAAATACTTTTGCAACTTTCATATTAGTATTTCAATGCACTAAATTTTAGATGAATCAGGTGGTTACGAATTTCACTTGTAGGACGAAATGATCACCCTGTATGTATTACGACAGCTGAAAAGCCATATACTTCGAGAGAAAGATTGAGTGGAAGGAGAAACGAAGGTCCGAGCATAAAGGAGGAAGAAAGAGAGAGTTAAAGCGATGTATGTGTAGAGAGAGAGAGAGAGAGAGAGAGAGAGAGAGAGAGAGAGAGAGAGAGAGAGAGAGAGAGAGAGAGAGAGAGAGAGAGAGAGAGAGAGAAAGAGAAAGAGAGAAAGAGAAAGAGTGAGAGAGAGATATAATGAGATTGATGAGGAGGTGGCTGTGATGTCTAATATGTAGTTGTTGGTGAGCGACGCTGCGAGGCGGTACCGATACATCAATGCATCATGCATCGATGTGCATCAGTGTGTGCCCGTGCATCATGGCTGCGGCTGGCTGGCTAGCTAGCTGGCAGAGTCTGGAGCATCAGGTTGCAGAAATCGCCCCTCGGGTGGGCGGCGAACATTGGTTGTGCCTTTGATTTATAAAATGCAACCGATATTTATTGTTTACTAATTGTCATCTAATTGATTAAACACACCGCCGACCTGGCAGCGAGTAGGCCACCTTAGTTCGCACAGTGGAACGTAGTAGACCTCGTCAATGGGCGACGACTCGTGAAATGCTATGCATACCTGTTGATACATTTGAATCTGTGGGAAAGAATCGGTCCGTAGGGATTTGATTTGTCAATTCTAGTAATCGATACTTTTGTCCTGGTTCAAGTAGGTGGAAAGTTATAGTAATTGATCGCCGTTTGTTTTCAATTGATCGCTGTACACATTGTAAACAAACGGCAAGCAATCAAGTATTACAATTCTCCACCCATTTGAACCAATGCTAAAGTATCGATCACCAGAATGAACAAACCAACTCCCGAAGGATCGATTTTAATCAAGAATAAACGCCATTCGATAGAAATTGGCTGTCTTAGAAACGTCCATTTGGGTATATTCACGCACGTTGTACCAGATTTTGTTCTGACTCAGTGAGGTACCAATCGATACCGCGATATTCTATATTTTCTAAAACAGTTTTTTCTGCAATTAGTTAGTTTTTCAGTTTTCTTCATCAAGTCTTTCCCACGTTTCCAGTAAGAATTCCTGCCGCATACCAGCACGATTAACGGTTCTTCCACTCTCTCCCCCCTCCCCCCCCCCCACCCGTGGTTAATCGAATCTTGGGCAGAATCTCAACTTTTTCTCGTACGACATACGTTATTCGCAATGATCATTCGTAAGACTTTGCGGTCTGGGCCTGTCTTTTATTTTACAGTCACTCTCTCGACTCAAAGAAATGCTGTGTACTTTAAAATTTGGAGTGTTTGTGCAACAAACATCGCCCCCTCTCTCTCTCCCCTCTCTCTCATCTGTTTTTACCCACACTCACAATTACTTACATTCGCTTGATCTCTTTAAAACAAATAAAATAAAACACAGAATAAAAGAATAATAAAACGAATAAAAAACTTATTCGAATCGCACGCAAGTCAGCGCATTTGCTCTCCTTCTTAGATAAAAAAAGTGAGATTAAATAATGGAATGTCGTATAGTTAATGGACGTGGCCCTTTGTTAGATTAAAGACAAAAAAGTGAGGTATTTTAGTCTGTTGTTTGGCACTCTCGTGAGTCATTATGAGTACTTACTACGCAATTAAGGAGCTGTACCTATACTCATAAAGATAGTCTTTAAAAAAGTTGCGTCAAGTATGTACATACGAGATTGATCTTATTCCTGTCTCACAATCAGTTGCTCTATGGGGTATTACTTGAGCGACACCTGTTGGTTCTATCTCGACGTTTGACCTCCGAGATCTTCATGGCACGAAGGTAAAAGATCTTGTACTACATTGTTAGGTGGAAACATATGCAGAGCATGTTATCAGAACGACAAATTGGTCTTGTTTTTGTAGAGACAGAGAGAGATGTAGGCCGTTGATTATTCTGAGAAATGAAAAGGAGCGAAATTGCGCAACCACCCAACACCTAGCTCTGATCTGGGAGCAGATTTTGGGTGCGGCCCAAGCTCAACATCTCACCAAGTCACCACTTCGCATCGCTCACCGGTTGAGAACTTTGCCGAACGATGGTCATCGCCAATCGAGTAGGTGCATGGACCCACTGTTGCCAATTGGGCTAATCCGTCGAGCTTTATTTCCGCTGAAATCTCATAGATTTGTTCCAATATATTTTTCTGCTCATTTCTTGTGTATTACCCCCCCCCCCCGTCCCAACCACTCACCACCCTTCCGCCAAATTGAAAGATTTTCTGTACCACATTCCACTTTTTAAGGAAGGCAATCCCTTATGACTTTTTTCTCTTCGTCTGTTTTTCGGTCTTTAGCACTAAATTCAAATATTCCCACATTAAACTCCCCCGAAATTCGTTGCACCAGGGTGTCTAGCAACAGGGAAAACGTGGGAAACCCAAAAATGCCAGGAAAATTTGATTCCATCAGGTTGAAACATGAAATTCTCAGAGAATAAAGGTTGTGAGTTATTCTTATGAAAGAGGTTTGAGTTTGATATTTGCCAACTAAATCAGTGCATTTATATTCTCTGGAATGTCCAACTTGATGAAATTCGAGTCTTCGAATTTGTTCACATTTTTGCAGCAACACGATTTCAGTCATCTTAAAAAAAAAAAAAAATCTTAAAAATCATGGATAGTAAGAGAAATATCACGGAGTTTGAAAGTTTTATATTGAAAGACTCCCTAATTTGCCCCCCCCCCCCGTACTCGCTTCTAATGACTCGCCTGAATAAAGCTGTTTAAAGAAGTCACTTACAGTGGCAGCCTCTTTCAACTTGCACTTTAAAGAGGCTGATAACTTCATCTGCACCCTACATATCTTACTGTCCGTGATATGCAGATTGTTTCCCTTCCTCTAAATATTTTTTCCCCGTCTTCTTCTTCGAAACATAGGTATCCAATATTCTTTTGAACGTTCGTTTTAAATCAATCGAGATGCAGAGTGTATCGAAGTATTTATCATGCATTTTAAAGAAACGACCCGGAGTCCATAAATCACCAGAGACCAGATCATGCACGCTGTGGATATTAGTCATTTTCACATCGCCCACCCATGGACACTTTCTTATCGAAGCTACTTTGCTACCCGCGCATGCGCATAAGAACTGAACGTGAACTCGGACCTGCGCCTGTTGGTGTATCGGTATACATATCCACCGTCTGGCTTTATTAATTTTATGTGGGGCAATCCCACGTAAAGTGTTCCACCTCGGATATTGTTTTGACACCTGTTCGTTTTAATTTTGACATATTTTGGCAAATTGTTTGCAAGCATTAAGACAAATGAGTCGTGTAGAACACTCACTTGACTTTCTTCGTTTGCATGAATGCGGTATGCCAGGTTGATGAAACTAAGGTTTTTCCACTAAGCGGCTGCTTTAAGCTGCACCCGAATAATTTTGTTCGCAATTTTGTTAATCCTGAGCCATTGCACTGGTGTTGCCAGATCGAGGGTAAAAAGCCGTATCGTCCCCATTTAAACCAATGTAAAGCGTACGGTTTTTTCACCCAAATCTGGCAACACTGCATTGCACTGTGGTCTGAGATCGACAAAAAGTGGCCAAATTGAGGCAGCTGCAAGGGTCCGAAATGTTTTGTTTTTTTAACAAGAAAATGAAAGTACTTGATGAGCTGAGAACAAAGATGCCTTTGGTTTCTAATGGGGCTCTTGCAAACTTTTGCTATAGGCAAATGAACAGTCCAATCTGATGTAAAAACCAGCGAAAATCACGAAAATCGCACTAGGAAAGTCCAAAATTCAGTAATAAACTCACATAACTGCTAAAACGTCAAGTTCGTAATGGCGGTTCAACGCAGGTATCATGGGAGATTCCTATCTAATTTGTCACTTTCTCTTCGGAAATACGGAGCTTTATCTCAATTTAGATAGGAATCTCCCATGATACTTGCGTCTTTCCGCCATTAAGCCCAATTGTGAGAGTGAATTTTAATATAGGTAATATATAGGTAGTAATATAGGTTTTTTCTCGTTTTCGAACAGCTAGAAGTTCATAGTGTTGACTGCACTTAGAATAATTGAGAAATTGGGTGCGAGAAAGGCACTTTCTCAATGTATTTTAAATGAGAGAAGGGCTCTCCTTGCACCCAGGTCCTTAATTCCCAGTAAGGCAGCTTCCATGTACTCTTTGGGCAATTTCCTTCTTTCCCGGAAATTTTCACATGGAGTATATCGTCTCTACGGTGATGCGACTTCTTTAATGACTTCTGTTTCTTGGCACCTCTCCACCTCCTCGCTTCCTCTGTATGCACCCTTTCAGACGCAGTATCAGAAAGTGTCGTCTTTAATGAAATTCAGTCTTTATTACCGATCGAAACACGATGCGCATAGCGTAGACGCATCAGAAGTTGCCATAGTGCCATAGTATCTTTTTATGCAGTGGCGGCTAGTGAAAAAAAATTCGTGTATCGTTTTACTCAATTTTTCATCGTAAAATCCCTCGCAATGCTGACAATGTGACTTATCATGTTCTTTCAGCGAAGTTTTATATCTTGACGCGAAGGCTCACTGGCTCACCCCTGAGGCAAATATTTTACAGGGAACGAAACCTTCGAAGACGGTGTCGATTCACGACCAATTTTGTCATGTTTTTTGAGCTTTTGTTTGTCAGTGTAACGTTTGTCTTTCGAGTTTTGTTTCCATTATTCATTATTCAACCAAGGATTTATTCCATTGGTAGCGTTTTAGAATTCATCCCTTCATTGTCTCGATGCAGAAAAGATTATGAGTAGCAGCCCTTTTCAATATACATAGATATACTCCATCACAGGATAATGTAATATTTTTTCACGGATGCAGTAAATGTTTGAATTCTAGAACGCTATCATTATCAATTACCTTCATGTTTACGTATCAACGTTTGGCCGAATCTTTGAAAAAAAAAAAAAAAAAAAAAAACACTTATCAATTTACCGCATTCCTTTACCTCTCTCAAATTGTGCAGTCAAAACTGAAGTCCGAGAAAAGCTTCAATCAGTTGTGGGAGGGATGATGCAAGTTCGGAATAAATCAGACCTTCTGAATCCTTGTCCGGAAAGGAGAGAGCGAGAGCGAGGGAAAGAGAGAAAGAGTGATGGGGGGAATCTGCGGTAAGAAGCTATACTCAGTTTCGTATAACTGTCAAACTGACAAATCGATACAATTATCGAACTCTCCTTCGTTATGGGATACGACAGCTGCAGCGGGTCGGGCTTGTCGAACAGAACCTCCGGCAACAACGCAGAGCGCAGTACTGCAGTATCATTCCTTATATTTCATCTTCGGATTTTTCATTGTGATAGAGTTTCTCTGCAGTTTTTATCCTCGATTCGCGGTTCGGTTCCTTATTTGTTTTGCACTACACGAAGTCTCCCACTCCTCCCCCCCCTTTTACCCTCCACCCTTTCACCCTCCCCTCCCTTATCACGGCCCTTTTTTTGCTCGGGATGATTGAAGACACACTCGTTCGGCTACCATCCCTTTCCTTCTCCATCGCATGATCTTTCATTCTCCCTCTCTCTTCATCACACCCTAATATCTCTTTCATACCTCTGTTTCTACCCATGCGTGGTTTTGATTTGTTCTCTTATGAGCTGATAGATAATGGAGTCAAGTGCCACTCTGTGGATTACTCGATGTAAGAATTTTACCTGCTTCTGCACGCCCCATCGCCCCCGTTCTTTTTCTATTTTATGAGGGGATTTTTTCAGCATTTTCCCGTCACATCTTGCTCTGCAGCTCGATTGATATCGCTGATTTGGTAATCCATGCTCGCATAAAGTAACTCTCCTGCTGTCTGTTGGATACATGTGTCTGGCTTTACGTAACAATTTTCTCTGAATCGTGCTGTCTTCTAATTTCGCGTTATTTTTTTTTTTTTTTTTCTACTATATCCATTAATATTTTTACGAAAGAGACGAATCGATTCGGAACACGAAGATGAACTCTCAACTTTTTCTTTTTCGAATCGAAGCAACGTGAAGCAAATTAATTTGAAAGTAGCCTGAAAAACGCTTCGTTAACTTTCATCTTCTGAAAAGGGGTCTCACAGGCCCCAGAGATTTTCTTAAAAGTGCCCCCTTCAATGTGCAGCTTCCGTGAAACTTTTTGACTAATGAGATCTACCAGAGACCACACAGAAATTGATTTTGTGGTCGCGTGTTACTCGGAAGATATTTTTTATAAGATTAGGTTTTCAGTATATTTTGTGCATGTATCTTGAATAAACGAACTCAAAAGCTATCAAAGCTGTCAGGAATTTGTTGATTGTAGATGTATCCGTTTCCGATGTCAACTAAAAACTGATTTATGGGTCTTCTACTGTACTGAGAAGATGTTTTTTATAAAGTCATGATATCAGTATTTCCTTTGCACATTTTTTTCGTATTTGATCAAAAGCTCTCAAAGCTTTCAAGACTTTGTAAACTGTAGATGTATCCATTTTGGTTGTTGATTTAAAACCGTAATAAAAAAGTATTACCATAAATAAGAGAACTGCGCAAATTGTTGTAATCATTGGTGATGTATTTTTGGAGAATCAAACCAATTATTGATTTACTTGTCTGCTATTGATTGTCTTCCTTCCCGATCGTTAAAATCTCCAGCAACATCTTAAGTCCAATTACGCTAACTGAGCTGAATCAACTCAAACCTTTGTATGTTCGACGTTCGCGCTAGTTGATTTACTGCAATGATGCACGATTTTGGCGTCTACTCGCGAAACATGTAAACTTGACTGGAAGTCGGCTTGAGTGGAACAACTTTCAGGTTCAAACCCATGTCAATATACCGTGCTCACGCGTACGGTAAATGGTACGGTATATGATGATAAATTTTGCAAATTATGTTTCCCGTGTTTTACACTAGAATTGATCCTGCTGTAGCAAAAATTTGCAAATTACCCTGTTATGTACTTACTCAAAGATATTGAGTTTCATTCATTTGCCGCGCGAAAGTAAGAGATTGGTTATTATCAATGATTTTCGATGTGTTGACACTCTCGTCGGCCAACATTTTCTTGAGAACGAATCAAGAATTTTAAGAGCGAAAGTGACTCGATAAAATAGGAAGCCAATGCCGTAAATTACGAGCGCGCGTGCTCATTTTGTAGTGATACGTCTGTTTAGTGAATGACACGCGATACTCCAGGCCCACGCTCTTTTTTTTACAATTTATGCTTTTACCGTCCCCATTAGTTTCATAATTTTATCATCTCGTTTCGTTGTGTCGCCCATAAAAATTCGATCCTCGATAGGTAAGCCCGAAGCTTGCTTACGCCGCGGCGAGGAGGTCTTTTTTTTATGTTATGTTGTCGCGCTAGCCAATTTTTTGAAATGTCAAATTAATTGAATTTCAAAGTTGCCTTTCGTGTGGCATGGCGCCGCGCCCCAAAGCGCAGTCGCAGGAATACAACCGCGATGTTCGAATCACAGAGGAACTGATCCTTCGATCCGCGAAAGTATTTAAATGGTCTCATTAAAAAGGACTTACGCGTTTTGGATATTGATACGACGAAATCCGAGAGATGGGAAGAATGCGGCAGGAAAAGGATTCCTCGACATTGTTGTCAAGTTGGGAGGATAAATGAAGCGAGCAGTTCGCTTCTGCCGATATTTGTTAACGAAATCTCACCTCAACAGTGGCGGCTCGTGCAATTTTGCAACAATGTTTTGCCTCCATTCGAATCTATGTATAACTATCGATTGTTGATGAAGCAGCGCTTCACTACCAAATCGATTGTTTTACGTAAAATCAAATGAAGGAAAAACAATGTTGCCACAATGTACGAGCCGCCCCTGCACCTCAAACAGCAGCTCTAACTCTTTTGTGTAAATCTTAATTTGTGGAATAGTCCTAATGGATTTCGGACTGAAATGTTTACTTGCAGAGTACGTTGAATCCAAATTAACCCTCTGCTTCATGCTTTTTGCGCCTTTATGACATGAATTTGTCCGCCCCTAATGAGCGTGAAAGTTTTGTCTAGTGATTAGACCTCTCATCTGCGTAGTGCGGAATTATTTTAATCAGCCGCCAAGTTCGAATGCATAGCTTTAGTTTTGGTCGAAACATCGTTGTTTTTTTTCATAATTTCAGTCGTATCGTGGAGAATGAAGAAAATTAGAATATGCGTTGAATCGTGGCTAGTTTAAGTAGAAATGAATGCCGATTTAAAAAAAAAAATGTACCCCAAAAATCACTGGAATACATTTTCAATGTATTTGCGACATTTCATGACGTGCCGTTAAAAATAACATTGATGTTTGATGCTAGAGGCGGGCATTTGTACGTAACATTGGAAGCCGCTTTCAGTTTCATCTGTAGACTCGATTTATTTTCGAAAAACAGAAAGAACCGACACCAAACCTTAACTTGGCGAGTCATTGATAGAAAAAGAAAATTGCGGAAATACCGTGGAGGCTGTAGGAAAACTATCTGAGAATTTTGCATTATACGGTTCTCAATTTCCCATGGAACGCCCGCTTTCAAGCGAAAAGAGATTTCAGGATGATTCACCAAACCTTCTCCACAAAGGTGAGATTGTCAGCAAATGGCGGCTGTAATTTCATCGCTAAAAATTGTTATCTATTTTAAATCGTATTTTACCTATATCCCCTTATTTATCGCACAGAAACATGATTTTTTTGTTGTCATGAACTATTGTTCGGAAAAGCCATTTTTTTGCCCTCTGTGCGGCTGGGCGCCCGATCGAATCTTCCTCTTTCACTCGTCCGTAAAATGTTATAATCGTCACTTTTTTTTTTATCCTCGCTCTCTCGTCATGAGTTCATTTCTTTCTTCTTTATAAATCCTGTCGTCGCTACTTTTCTTCTCATCTTCATGGGATCCTTTTACTCGCAAAACAGGCTCGTTCTCGATTCGTGACGAATAAATAGGATCGAGAGGCGTCAGGAAAAAAGTCGGATGAATACGCGGAGTATTCTGTTTCTGTCCTGGCGTTGTATCCACGCTCATTTACCTACTGTTTATGATGTTTGGCCAGCTTGTCAGAGAGATTGTATTGGAGATATAAACGTGTAGTTACGTTTCGGTAACATTTGCCAAGAATCAACCGAGATCATCGACTCTTCGACAGAATCGACAGTCGACACTCATACTTAAGGAGGTCCGAAGTGGTCGATTTTATTTCCGCATTTTGATCGATGATAGATGAATAATAAACCTCAGAAGTACCACAAGCTACCACTCATTGTAACATTTCTTAATGTGAATATTTAGCGTTTGGTTCTATAGTCTCGGTTACATTACCGTTTGCAAGAAACTATTTTTGAAGTAAATAAAGGAAATTTCAGGTAAAATATATACTTGATAGTTCAGTTTTGTTGAATTAAATCTGAAGCTGTATGAAAATTTATTGTTTAAGAAAACACGGAGAAAAATTTATATTTGGGGCTACCAGAATTCCTTCTACGTAATAGTTAAATGTTCATTCACATATCCTTAACTAGATTGCTTACATTTAACTATTCCGTAGAAGTAATTCTGGTAGCCCCTAATATAATTTTTTCTCCGTGAAATGCGCTATAATCTTCATGATCTCTGTTTCCCCGTTTTTATCTCTCAACCTCTGTCTTCAGTTTTCTAAAAAAAAAAAAAAAAAAAAAACCATTTGTGAAAACATCGCGTAAACCATCAGAAAGCCGCTAAACCCGTCTATCAAAATGGCGCCCATCAAGTTTAGTATAACCATTCGTTTTAAAGGTCGTGCCATGCCACCGTGCAGCGGGTTCTTTGAAAATCAAAATTAAAATCTCAGGTACTGAAACAAGTTACTCACTCAAATCTCGCCCGTCCGCTCCTGGCTCCTCAAATCCCTGATCTTCGTACATCAATAAATTAATATCGGAAAAGAAGAAGAAGAAGAAAAAACAGGAAGGAATTTAACATGGCAGTAGCAAAGCATCTCTCTTCCACGATCAATTCGAATACTTTTTATGGAGACCGCTTACCCAGACCCGGCTAATTGACCGAATTGATTTTTATCCCCCGTCTCTTTTCACTTTAACACTGCATGATCGATAAACGCACCGGTTCGACCTTAACACGCATCCGGAGTAGGACCAGATACCCACTGATCCAGGACTCAAGATTAGGTATCCAGAAAAAGGAGCCTGCTATGGCCGTGCATTGGCCGCGTGGGTAATTTCAAGCCAAAGAGCACATGAATGGAGTCGAGAGAGAAGCCTATTTTGCGAGCTAATCACAATAATTATACATCAGATATTCAAATCCACTCGATCCATAAATCAAATTCCCTGCGGAACTTGGAAGGCCCCCTTCGCTTGCAGGAGAGTGGAAGATAGAGAAGGGGGGGGCAGAGAGGAAAAAAAGTAACATAAAGAGGAAAACAGGGCTGAGAGTGGGGCGAAAGGGGTTAAGTTAATTATTAAAATTACAGCATAATAGAAGTTTAATCGGTCCAAGTTTACCCTCGAGATCGTTTCATGTTGATGTTCGTCGGATGTAGTGTAGAGATATTCCTCAACTTACGCTCAAACTTCTTACGACGCGACAAGCTGGCGGATGTCGCGTCGGTGTTGCCAACTTTCCTGGTATTTTCCCACCCGACATTTAAAATCTTCCAGTTTTGATAATAATTCATGGGTTGAGGTATAGTTTTTGGGTCCTTGGATTTTGGTGTTTTATTCATAATTTCTGGGGATTCTTTGAATTTAGTTCACTGTTAAAAAAAAAGGTATGTTTTTGTAAGATCATTAAAAATAAGGAAACTGAATTGAACAACAGGAAAAGTAAACTTATAAGTTAACTTAGAAGCCACGTGTGAGAAAAGCCCATCACCTTTTACCATTTACCATTAATTTCTCCTTAGAAATGAAAAGGTAAAAGGAAAATTGTGATTATTTTTATTAGAAGGTTTCAAGTTTACTCACCCATGTAAGAATAAAACAATGGGATTTTTTCAGTACATTTCCTTCTTGCATTTAAAATCGTCCAGAGGTTCAGGGTGCAATTCAGAGACTGTGAGAAAAAACCTCCTTGGGTTTGACCTTGAAAACGAGAATTTCTTGAGATCTCTCCCTTACACCCTGTGTAAAAGAAGTAATAGAACTCACGCGGGAAGAATCATCAATGATATGGATGCGTGGTTGGACTATTTGAAGTTACTTTTCCACCTTGAAAAAAATATCTCCAAAGTGAGGCGCGTTTGCGGGTAAGGGTCGTTCCTCCTCAATCCGTATACGCGGTTAAAAAGGGAGAAATCTCAAGACTTCTCATTTCTCAAGTCAAGGCGATTGCAAAGAGGTTTTTTTTTTATTTTATTTTTTTTTTCGAAGATTACCTGAATGTTACCCTTTACAACTTGGCACCATAGTATGCACAGGAGTAGAAGATGATACAGCCTGAGTTCTAACTCGAACTTACCTCTCGATGCCTCGGAGGATCATCAGAGATAGGTATGCTCGTAATTCCAGGAGCCATGTAGCGTTAATGACGTCACCCGATCGATTTTTCCATTGAAATACCATTAAGTGTATGTATCTTCTGTTCAAGTTCGGATCGCACCTGTTGTTTTTTTTTTTTTGTTTTTTTTTCATCCGTCCTTGCGAACGTGACCGCAATGGTTTCGATTATCGGTGAGCTTGAGTCCGTCGCCGCACCCCGCTACACAGCGCAGCGCCACTGTCGCGTCGTGCGCCGATGGTAGTCGGGGCACTTAGCACAATTGTAGTTCATAATGGCCATCAATTAATGACACTTCAATCGCTCTCATGCATGATACATTGTTGTTGTTGGTTTTTGAGGTGGCTCATGTTAGCGTTCTCAATACTCCATCCCCTCTCCACCCATCTCCACCCATCTTCGGCCCTCTACGGCCCCACTCTTCTCTCTACCTTCATTCAACTAGAGTCAGGTCTGCCGGCGGATTATCCGAGAGGGCTATTTTGATCGCATAGATTCGCTGCATTAATATCGTAGGATAAAAGTCAATTTCCAACAGCTTTCTGAGTTTACACACGGGAAAAAAAGACTGGTAGAATTTACCATCTGCATAGCTGATTCAGGTGTCTGCTATCCATCGTAAATGCAACGTACCTTGTGGTGAAATGTACCAACAGGTTATCTTAATTTACTACAAGGCACTTTCATTTTTCTTGATAACCACATTGATAACTGCCATATCACACCACGGACACAACTCAAGATTATTTTTTGTTTTATCAGGCTCGGGTGCAAATCTGAGGTTCCGAAATTTTTGGAGAATAAACATTAAGACACCAGACAACTTTTAAAATTTCTTTACGATCTGACTGTATTGATGAGTTTTCGTTCTCACCGTTGAGAAAAAGTTTTGTACCCATTTTACTACGTGAGGTGGGGACAAAATGTCAAGGTTTGGGTGACGAAACGGTGAGTTCGAATTATCATCACTGGTACATCGGAACCGTCGTCAGACCTCCAATTTGCACCCGAACCCTATGGTAAAATGTGCTTCTTACTTAACTGGACTGAATAATACTGAATATGCAATACACGATGCATTTAATATACGTATGTCGTGCTGTGCGTTTTGCATACCCTGACAGGGTATGTTTGTCTCCGATATTAGATACAAAGCAATTGCATAAATGCATGAGTCCTGAGTCGAAGATTCGACGCGACCTGCATTCCACGTAAAACCCTTTTTTTCTTTCTGTTATTTTGCTTTCCTCAAAACCAAGACAGGTTTGTGTTATGTGTAATATGGGTTGCGTCAAATCGGCGATGGAGGACTTTAAGCAACTGCTTATGCTTGATACTTTAGTTAGTTAGCAGCTTGTGAGGAGTGAATTCATATTGATTGAAGTGAAATGAGAGAAGGGTGCAGCGTAACACCGGATTATCATCTTTTGTTTGCTTCGATGGTTTTTCGGCACCTATAAAACAGCATCGAAGAGAGTATCGATCGTACCGGAGTTGCGCAGTCAAGAAATTCAAACATAGGGTGTACTTAAAACATCAGCTGTCATTCTATAACCACAAGATTTCTAGAGGTACCAATAAAATTGTTTTTTTGCCGATAAACATGGGTCCGAAAATGCACTTTCTCTCCGCAGTCCCAAGCTCCCAAAATTTTGAAAAATGTGTGGTTTTTCTGAAATAGCGGCCACAGTAATTATTATTTATGAACCAAAATCAATATAATAAAAGTGAACATTGGTATTTCCACGTGAGAAATTCTCTTTTTTATACTTGGCTTCCTTGGATCGTTAGAACATGTAGAAATTAAGTCTTTGTTTTTCTCAGATGGCAAAAGTTTTATGCTACGGATGATTATTAAAAAAAAAAAAAAAAAAAAAAAATCGATTGAAAAAATTACTCTACATATTCTTAATACTTCGTTAAAAGGATGTCATGTATGTTTTTCTCCCACCCTGTATTTTTCATTTTTTCTTCTTCTTTTAATACAGCAATGAAAAGCTTTGCTACGTATAATCTTTAAATTCCTCCATCTTCTAAGTTGTAGCCATTAGAAAAAAGGAACAAAATTATCTAGCCAATTTTGCTTGTCTTCGTCGTTGTAGTGCGGGGTTTAATGATCCGATAGCTAAACTTAATATCCATGGATCTAGTGCTTTTGGTTCATTTATCGAAGGCGCAGATTTCCAAAAGAATGCCATTAGCTAGAAGCTAGACTTACACTTAAGCTTTTCCGCGTTTCGCAAGACTAGATTTCTTATGCTTGATTGGATCCGCAACGTAAAGTTGGAAATGACAACGGAAAGAAATTGTATAGTTATAGCGAAACGCCGAAGAACCACCTGAGGTACCAATGTCCCTTAATAGCTTTTCGATTTGGTTTGTATTTTGTCGAAACATATAATTTCAGTCAATTTTTTTTGTCCTTTTTCCTTTTTAATTTCAGTTAAAGTTGAAGAGTCGTTTCAGCGCCGTACCGTTAGCCAAACTAATGACTCGCAAGTCCCAATGTTTCATAGAGCGTGAAAATCGACTCTTTATAACTACGCAGGTTTATAGTCACGATATCTTCATGGCGTTGTCTTTTGACGTGATGGCGGCAATAAAACGCATTGTGAAAAAAATGTCAAATGAAATATCTTCAAGCCTCAGAGCTTTTGTATCAAACGAAACATAAAAACAAATAAATAGAAGAAGGAAAACTATCATCCTAGACCGTTTGACAATGGTCGGTACAAGAACCGCAAAATGGAACTTCCCTCGTCGTTGTATAGAAGTGTTTTCCTCCTTTCGCAATTCACAGTTTGAGGCGTTGTCCAGAAAGCGAGTCCGTTAAAAAAAACACGGGGTATGCTCTTCCGAAGAGACGCAAATCTAATCGCTAATGCTGATTGCCGAGGATGAGCACACCTCATATTTTATGGGACCTTTCGAAAGTCCCGCCTGCCTGAGGTTCACAATTCTCGAAGCTCTCACGATCGGTTCTTACCGCGTGTTACCGTTCATTCGCCGGTTCAATTGGTTCACGGTTAAATGGCTAGTAGGTGGTCTGCGTCTGGTCCTCCCAAGATTGTTGGGTCGGAAGTCTTAGTCCCTCCACGAGCGAGTCCGCGTCCTTTTACTCCCAACTTCGCAGACCTCTAAAGCTTCGCGCCCATTGCGAGTGCGACTTCCACGCAATACCGCCCGAGCTTGCTCGAGCTTGCTGGATCGCCTGGTTGCCATTTCTCTCAGCCTGGATTTGAGTCCCTATGCGTAGAGTGGTAAGACGTGTGAAATTATGTCTCTCATTGGGTGCGTTTTTTGCAGATTTCTTTACGTTCTGAGGGCCGTTGTTGTGTATTCCAGAACTGCCGTTTTTCGTTTAATATTATAATCACATTTTTCAATTAACCTATGATTCCGCCGGTTGATTACACAGTTCAGTTCAGTGTATGACTGTAAGGCGCACGAAAATGCTCGGTTGATCGCATCTGCAGATGGTAATCTTTTCTCAACCGTTGGAGTCGTCAATGACTTTAAAAAACTTTTCTCAACCGTTGGAGTCGTCAATGACTTTAAAAAACTTGCGGATATTTTAATGAATTATTAACGGAGTTTCTACCGATTGAGAAAAGATTACAGCTCAGAGTATTTTCGTGCATTTAAGTCGTACACCGAACTGAATTGTGTAATCTTTTCTCAACCGATGGAATCATCGGTGAATTGAAAACTGCCATTAATTATACGCAAAACGGCAGCTCTGGTGTATTCGTCCAATGCAAAGATTCCAGTGCCTTAGAGTTTCTAACGGTATAATCTTTCATTCTGCCCTTGATGATCGGCAGCTTTTTACGCCTTTAAAGACATTCTTGAGGTGCATCATAATTAAAATTAACAGGCTCATCGACAGTTAACTCTTTTTTGGCGAGGGACCTCAAATGTTGAGAATGTAAACAAATCAGCTGTTTTGGTAAACAATAATGTTCAGAAACGTATCAAATGACACGTAAAGCCTAAAATCCTTTGACCAATTAGAGGGCTTGCTCTTTTTGAACATTATTTCTCATGTTACAAAGTGAACATGAATGAAAATTAATTTTAGCGTTAGCTTTTCATCGAGGAACGCTTAAAAATCAAATGTTTAAAGTCGGAGGCAAGTTTTGTTGCGATTTGAATGAATGAAAATTAAATTCGCCAAAGATTATGGTCTACGTGCACCTACACTTCTGAAAAGAGCTCAGCCAATGTATCGACGTGGTTTAGCATGAAGCGGACAAGTTGTATTTTTGTACTTTTGGCGACATATTGAGTCAGTTTATCATTTGATTTCTCTTTCATGAAGTAAGATAACAGCCCAAGTAGGCCTGCTAAAAATAATCAGCTTGTTGACAGTTAGCATGAGATGTGAGACCTGACGTCATCATGAACGTCAACATAGATTATGCTGACATGTTGACATTGTTGACGTCATGATGATGTCATGATGACGTCAGGGCTCAAATCTCATGCTAACTCCCTGGTAAAAATCGTCAGCTAAAAATCAGCAAGAAAAATCAGCATGATTTCTTGCTGATTTTAGTGTGAGAAATGAGACCTGATTTCTTGCATATTTCTTGCTGATTTCTTGATGATTTAAAATCAACACCGCAGAGTACGAATATTTATCTACACGGAAAAAAAAACCGCCGGCAAATTCTCATAATATCGGTGAAATTAACCACTAATAGTGGCTCATATTGATCACCAGTAATAGCGGTGAATTTTACCAAGCCTTAGTGTTAGATTTGCTAGGCCGCTGTTACCGAGCCATCGGTTAAGCTTTACTATAATAAATTAAAATAAATTTGCGCTCGTCTGAAACGATCATTGGGTGTTTTTTTACACATTTTATCCAATTTCGCTACTCAGAGATGGTTATTAGATACTGGATACATGGAGAAACATAGATGAGATGTATGAAACGAAATTATGAAGACGAAAATTTACCTGATTATCCGGGATTCGAACCGGGTCCTCGCGGGTATAAGTCGAGCACCTTACCGATGAGCCACGTCTGCTACCGAGTGTAGGAGGCGAAAATAGCGTATTATAAAGTTACAGCTAATCAGCTTAAGGCTCAATTTGGTTTCAGGGAAAAGTCTAAGGTAGTTAAAAAGTAAGTAGCGCATACCGGCACGAATAGACAAGTGAATGTAATTAAAAGATAAATTTTTAAAAGTAGAGGTAAATAAAGAATAATAAATAGATAATAATTAGATAAATAAAAAAATAAAAATAAATAAATAAATAAAAATAGAAATAAATAAAAATAAAGAAATAAATAAAGGATAAAGAAAATAAATAAAAACTAAAGAAAATAAATAAAAATAAAGAAATAATAAAGATAAAGAAAATAAATAAAAACAAAGAAAATAAATGAAATATTCATCCCATCCTGATGTCTTTGCATACACGGTGATTAATTGCAAATCTAAAGGAGAAAAGAGGTTAGGTGATTTTTAGTTGATTTTGTACCAACAGAGCTCTCAGCAAAACTCAAGCTGAGTTCTTGCTGACTGGATTGTATCAGTAAAAAGTTGCCTGCTGAGTTAAGGTGATTTATTGCTGAGAAAATGTTCCATGCTGAGTGCTTGCTGAGTGCTTGCTGAGCTTGCTGAGGTTGCTGAGAGGTTCAATCAGCAAGAGATCATGCTGATTTCAAGCTGATTTCATGATGAGTGTTGCTGATTTTAGCTGACGATTTTTACCAAGGCTGTCAACATGATGACATTTAGCGGATTACTTTTACCAGGGATTTTAAGGACATACGAAAAATAAAGGTAACAAATGCAGTTTTGATGCAGTTAGAAAAGCTTGAAATAAAGAAAAGCAGTTTAACCTTCTGCCGTAATATTGGTAAACATCGCCTCGTCCCCTTTATGCTAAACCACGTCGAATGAGCGTTCCAATTTCAATACACTATTGTATACAACAACATTACGCCATAGAAATGTCATTAATCATCCAATCTCATGTGGCTGCGGACGGTCTCAAAAGAAAAGGTACCTGCTTTCCAAACAGACTACATTCACCTTCCGTTCCGTTTGACAACCCTGCGTATCCGCTCCCGTACTCATCATGCACTGCCCCTGCTCGGTGAAGCTTTTTTAAACGGGGCAAGAGATAATCAGCTGTTTAGACGCCCGATTAAACTCAAAGCCACGGAGGATTCTGACTCTACTCATTTGACATGCCTCAGTAGACCTCCTCCCCCCCCTCCACACCTCCTGCCTGTCTACCCTTGATTCACTGCCCTTCCTTCCCTAATCTAACCTTACTTTTTTATGTACTTTTTTTTTTTCTAAGGTGAACTGAACCGCGCGCGGAGGCCGGAAACTCTGATCATTTCTCTTCGCACGCACACTCGTGCACTCTCCTTTCTTTCACGTCCCGCGCGCGTCACAATCAGTTCAGATTACGAGCCGAGATAAAAAATCGTTCTTTGATTAGATTCGAATTGATCGATTCAGTTCAAAAGACATGAAAATGGGTTACAGGACAGTTCGTGCAATAATAATTGTTTGCGTTCAAAGTAATTTAATTTCGTTCAATTTTCTTGAACAATTTTTTTTTTTTTTTTTTTTTTTTTTTTTTTTTTTTTTTTTTTTTTTTTTTTTTTTTTACTAATTAATCTCCTCTAATGTCCACTGCCCGTTTACATGTGCAGGCCATGGGTATTTTGTCTGAAAACGTTTTTCCAATTATTTTTTGGTCCATTTCTAATCTTGAACCTGTCGATAAAACATTTCCTATAATAAAAAAGTCCAATCCCATGTAATTAAAACGCAAGTAACGATGATTTTTAAAAGTTGGTCCAATCGAAAATTCGACTGTTGAAATCGTACGCGTATGATATTTTTTTAACTTTTTAAACTTTCGATATCTTTTAATCAAATGGTCGATAATAATATTTATTTAAAAAAACAATGTTAAGCTTAAACTTGAATGTCGAACTCATCTTCTGTTTTGAATCTGTCATTGATTTTGAACTGATTGAAATCTTGTATGTCTGCAGATCATAAGCTCAGTCTAATATTTGAGGACATTTACACTTCGTTTAGAAGGGCCCAAAAAACAACGGGTTAGCTCTTCAGCTGAAATTCTCCATTTGTTCACACTGCACAATTCTCAGGAGGAACACACCCATTGTTTTATGGGCCTCTCCTCAGAAATGTCCTCAATTCGCTTCACGCTCGAGCATTCTGAATGATAGCTGAGATTTATCCGAGCCGCAAAATATTTAAATTAATATGTAATTGTGAAGCAGCTTATCAAATGCGTTGGGCAGGTTATACAATACGCGATGCAAAATTACTCTGCGGACGGGATATCTTGTGCTCTCTCCTTTTTTCTCTCCAAATGTCTTCGCTATGCAAGCCAGTTCTTTTCTGAACTCTCGTGAAATTTTGATAACTACTTACCTAAATGTTGCCTCGTTTAAATTGCTTCGCTTTTAATGAGCTCAAAATAATCCCAGACGTTTTGAGACTGACTCGTCTTCCGCAAAGAAGGAAACTTCGGGCAAAAGTATATGAATTTTTAAGAACAGGAAAAAACGGGTCGTTTAATTTAAATGAAAAGAATGCTTCCAACGAATACAAGTTCAGCTTTCATTCGAACCACAACGTACAGTGTGTCACTTATATTGCATCACAAAGTTTGAGTGTAATGGCTGATTATTATGAAATGCATGTTTCGAGAAAAACAGGCGATATTATTAAAAAAATCTCACGTTTGCATAGGCTATGGCTGTATTAAGCAAGCAAGCTATTTGAATGAATGGTTTGAAAGCCGTTTAATTAATGTGAAATCATGAAACTATCAATGTTATGGGCGTGTCGCAAACTTTTGCTACACAGCAGTTTTTGTACGGTAAATTTTGTGTAAAATCTACACTGAAAAAAGCGATGGTCATGATACCAGATTCTACAGTCACATTCCCAGAAACACAACGATATTTGAACGACAGAAAGTCTAGTACTTTAACTAGAAACATCTAATGTTAGTACTAGAATAATATGGTCATAGAACGAGAATTTCCAAAAAAAAAAAAAAAAAAAAATTAAGAGCTATGAATGGTACAAACACTAGAATTCTGGGAATGGTACTTTACCTCACATAGGTCCATATATATTGTCATGCATCGGATAATATTTTTTTTTTAGTGTAGACATTGTACGTCAGGATTACTGCGTTTAGAATTTTTCAAAGATAGTATGTGGCCCTGGGGGAGTCGTGTACCATCTAATTTTAAAGTTTCTTCACGATGAATCACTTTTTTCAGCATAGAAAGCTGCAATCATGGGACTCCCCCACTTGTCACCCGCTCAATCGACCGTATTATTTTAATTTTTTCAAACGCATTTCTTAAGTTTGTGAGTGGCTTTTAGAACTTTCTAATGCTCTCAACATTATTTTCAAGTGATTTTACTCAGGAATTAACCTCCCGAAATGCTGTCGCTAAAGGTAGCAGGTCATTACCCTGTAACCAAATTGCAGAAATAGCGTAAAAGAATACTTACTGTCAGCGTTTATACGACGTTCTTCTAAAGAACAGAAGTATACCGGACTCAATGAACTGACCCCAATCATTCGTTCTTTTTTACGATGGTGTGTTCCGCAAATGATCGACTCGTAAAATGAACGACCCGCATTTCTACGCACCCCAACCCATGCTTGGCCTAATCAGCTCGGGTTACCTTACTCTTCGGAACAAAGTATCCTACGTGAATTAATTCGGATCTCCGCCGCGGCCGTTCCGACGACGACCTTTGGCTCTGAGAAAATAAAGGAAAATGAAATAAATTGATTAATTTCATTGTAATTACGCTTTACATGGGATGCGTTTAAGAATCAGGTTGTTTTCAGCTCGGATATACGAATAAGAACGGGGCTTCGTGCGTGATATTGAATCTTATACGTCGTTTTTCATTCGAAGCTGACTTCTTTTATATAAGAGCACGTTTCGTGTCGATGAATGGGAGCGATGATTGTTGATTGTTTATAGTTTAGCCCATGCAAGCAAGCGTTTATCTGTAATTGCATATTTCTTATTCTAACCGTTGCCTTAGAGACCTTTTTATTATTTCATCCCTTCGTACTCTTAATATTACTCAATTAATTATTAAAGCTCGTCTGTCCCTTCTTGAAACTATTGTTTGTAAGACTTGTGAGATGGGATTTCAGAGCTGCCGCTTTGTGTATAAATAATAAATGACATTTTTTTTAAATTCATCGATGATTCCACCTGTTAACTGGAATATTACACACACAGTACAGTTAAGTATATGACTGCGTAATGCCCGAAAATAATCCAATCTGTAATCTTTTCTCAACCGGTCGGTTGAGTCCAAGGTTATAAATTAAAGAGGTATGCTCATCTGACTTCGCGCCACAAATTCAGTGGCGCGCAGTTCAAAATCACTGCAGGCAAGATGGCCGACAAAGGCAGAAGACGTATATACTCTTTGCAGAAAACATTGGGTTGTTTTCTGCATTCCTGCAGAGGGCAGCTTAATGTATTCTGCAAAGAGTATACGTTTTCTGCTTTTGTCGGCCATCTAGCCTGCAGTGATTTTGAATTGCGCGCCACTGAATTTGTGGCGCGAAGTCAGATGAGCATACCTCTTTAATCTATAACCTTGGGTTGATTCCTTTCCTACTTTATTTTGATAATTCAACGATGATACCACCGATTGAGGAAAGATTTCAGATGCGAGTATTTTTGCCAATCATAAACTGAACTAAACCGTGTAATATTTTGGTCAATTTTTAGAACTACCTGCGAACTAAAAGATTTCATTAAATGGACACAAAGTGGCAACTCCCACATTTTTCTGTGCTCATATAACGATATCGCACTTCTTTTATTTTATCCTTTGTATACCGATTTTGCTTGCCTATTTATGAATTTTTCTGTTTATGTTTCAGGTAAGTTGCTGTCACGAACTTTTGATACTCTATGAAATGCTGAAGATAAATGAAAGTTACGTAAGTCGATGAATACTTCTACTGCCTGAAATGCCTCTCGACGGTTTTGACGTGACGGTGGGTGTCCACAGCCAGGAAAACCCGAGAAACCCGAATTGGTAGCGCTGAAAAAACCTTGGGATAGAAAATTGAAGGCAAAACACTTTAGTTGAGCAAACTTATTTTTAATAAACATGTAGAATGTTATTATACATGTTTATGTTTCACTAAACCTAATTAAGGCAGTGGCGGCTCGTGCAATTTCGCTACCATGCTTTATTACCATTCAAACCTGTGCAAAAGTATCGATTTCTTGGGGGTGCAACTCCACCCCCTGAAAATCGATTGTTTTACACTCACTCAATCGGATAGGATCTGTTGTTGCCATATTGCACAAACCGCCGCTGATCAAAGATTTTTTATGGCTAACTAAAGAGATTTTGCTGATTTTTTTTTTTTTTTTTTTTTTTTTTTTTTTTTTTTTTTGGCGTGTGTGTAAAACTGCATCTTAATCTGGGGATTTAATTGGATTTCTCTCGCAAGACATCACATCGATAGCTCATTTTTGACAGCTATTTCGAAGTATACGTATAATCTTTTCGAATCATCCAGCAGAAGTCACTCTCGATAATTTTAATCTCGAGTATGTGCCATTTTTTGTCTCCCCCCCCCCACACTTGCGTTGCCTCATCCTCGTTCGCATCGAATCGTTATACACGACGCAATCGATCGATTGTTCTCGATCGCGCGAGCGTAATCGAACTTGTGAATGAGGAGCCGATTGAAAAATAAGAGTAGGATCAATGAAAGGATGCGTAACGACTCTCGCCGCATAATCTCCTTAGCCTTCGCGCCGTCGATTAAAAAATGAGGATGGCTCACAAAAGAACTCGGTCACGGTTATAATCGGACTATTAACGGCGTTTTTCAAAAGGATTTAATTTATTTTACTTTTTTTTTTAGTTTCCTCCCTGCACGGCGTGCATGGTTGAGTCATACGCTCTTTTCCTGCTTGCCGTCCAAACATATATAGAGTGTTTAGAAAGAACAGTAGGCCAGTCGTCGCGTCGTCAAAAAAGGCAAAGAAAGGAAGTAATTGCTGGAAAGCTGGAAATTTTTTTAAAACGTTTCTTATGACCTCAGGAATCACCACCTAAGTTTGCACCATTTTTCCGACACGGCTAACGCCGCCATATTGGTTTTTCCAGCCAAAAATCGCTCTTTTTTCGGTTTTTCACTTGTATCTCGGCTATTAATGGTTTTTTGACCAAAATACCTCAGTATGAAAAGAAAGTTAACGGTATGTTCTATAAAAAAGGTTCTTACCAATTTTCTTCAAAGATAATTTTTCTCGGAGTTATGAGCGGTTCAAAAATCGGGTTTTCCGCAAAGTTTCCCAAATACCCGTTTTATCAGCGGCAGAGAGCTCAAAATTACCTCGTAATAACTGAGCTATGAGAAAAATCAATTTTTTGTCACTCTATCATAGTAATATAACTTCTCGGAGAAGAGAGAGGGGGATGCCAAGTTCGGGGGGCCCTCCCCCCCTCCCAAATGTTAGGGGAAAATATAGCCCAAATAAGGGGCTAACCCAGAATGAATTCAACCAGAAGCTTTTATGGCTGGAAATTGTTTATTGGTACTATCTAAGTAACATGTAAAAAGTTCGAGAAAATCCGAGGACAGGAAGGGGGGTTTTGCCCCTCCCCCCCCCCCCCCCCGAATTAGAGGATTTATATACGTCTTTTCACACGGTTTTCCTCAATTTGCGTCCAAGCAACCACTTTAACGCTAAAATTTGACTCAACCAATTTTAAAAAGGATTAAATTTCCTACCATATGAGTTAATCAGATCAAAATTTCATTCACTGAGCGGTCGGAAAATAGCTGACTTTTATTTCGTGGTAAAATTGCAAATTCGTGGAAAAAAACTCGTTTTTCTGCGATTTCTCGAGTAATTGAAAGTTCGCAGCAACTACTGTGGAATAATCGTATACTGGGCTTCAAATGAGTATTATGGAGGTCTATATTTGAGTATAGTGGAGGTGCGAAGGGGAGAGGACCCACCTCCCCCCCGACCCCACTCTTAATACAGACTGATTAGAGAGAAAATGCTCAATAAATCGGTGAAATAGTTCATTGTTTCTCGGCAAAAAACGTCTTGTTCATTTTTGGACTTTACGTTTTTTTGGATCAACTACCGACACCCTCTTCCCCCCAAGGGGAACATAGAGTCCATGAATTCTTGGTAATCAATTATGGTTATATCTGAATCAAACATATATTGTACGAAGTCTAAGTATGGAGAAGCGACAGTTATGTTTGACGGATACGATGTAGATACTTCAACCGTCTGTGCACTCATGATCGAAAACGAAGCATGACAGCTAAATCCACACTTTTGATCAAGTTATCGCCAAAGACGACATTTACTGGAAAGGAGGACAATTTTTTTGCTAAATCCTACAAGTAAGAATCAAATCATTCGGCTGATCGGTGAAGCATTATAACAATGGTAGGTTTCCGTGTCATTTACGCTAAAGGTGGTGTGGACGTAGACATTATCAACGAAGGCTTCAAATCATGTTCCATGGATGATACCATCGTATAATTGGCGAAGATTCAGATCTACTTTTGTTATTGCTCCATAGATCCTTAGATAGTAGTTTTCGATTGCACTTAAAAAATGACATTCAACGTCAAAAAACACCATTCGTGGTACATGACATATACGTAAAATTGGAGCCAATCTTTGCAAGCATCCTCCATGCTTTCACAAGTTGTGACTCTACATCACACAGTTTTGGAATAGAAAAATTTCCGTTTTTCTATTACTTGTGACTAACAAAGAGCTGCAAAAACAACCAGATGTATTTTGTGCCCCGAAAAAACCCCATTCGGATATTGGAAATGCAAGTAAATTGATGATTCATCAATTTGCTGCAGGCAATAAATATACGACACACTAGAGGTAGAGGTTCTTTGTTTTCATCTCTTTAAAGAAAAAGTCGCCTCAACATAGACTTTCGTCAAACTTAAAAAAGGTATTACTCATTTCACTGGACGTCTAATGTTAAAGAAACTACATCACTCGTCTAATATCACTCTTGTCGAGCTTATTTTCAAATTCAGGAGTGGATGAACACAAACGACCCGGATGCCACCTCATGAGGATGGTTCACCAAGGGAAAAGAATACCTACCTAGACTCACGGATTGACCTCTTAATCCTCAATCTCTTCTCTCATAGTCGTCCGCTGTCAAACACAGGACGACACAATACGTTCACGATGTTTGATGCGTTGCAAATGAAGAGAGACAAGTGAACTATTTCACCGATTTATTGAGCATTTTCTCTCTAATCAGTCTGTATTAAGAGTGGGGTCAGGGGGGAGGTGGGTCCTCTCCCCTTCGCACCTCCACTATACTCAAATATAGACCTCCAT
This sequence comes from Trialeurodes vaporariorum, assembly GCA_011764245.1. NCBI lineage: Eukaryota > Metazoa > Arthropoda > Insecta > Hemiptera > Aleyrodidae > Trialeurodes > Trialeurodes vaporariorum. The sequence goes on along the minus strand of VMOF01000369.1, from coordinate 20,580,048 downwards.
AATACTCATTTGAAGCCCAGTATACGATTATTCCACAGTAGTTGCTGCGAACTTTCAATTACTCGAGAAATCGCAGAAAAACGAGTTTTTTTCCACGAATTTGCAATTTTACCACGAAATAAAAGTCAGCTATTTTCCGACCGCTCAGTGAATGAAATTTTGATCTGATTAACTCATATGGTAGGAAATTTAATCCTTTTTAAAATTGGTTGAGTCAAATTTTAGCGTTAAAGTGGTTGCTTGGACGCAAATTGAGGAAAACCGTGTGAAAAGACGTATATAAATCCTCTAATTCGGGGGGGGGGGGGGGAGGGGCAAAACCCCCCTTCCTGTCCTCGGATTTTCTCGAACTTTTTACATGTTACTTAGATAGTACCAATAAACAATTTCCAGCCATAAAAGCTTCTGGTTGAATTCATTCTGGGTTAGCCCCTTATTTGGGCTATATTTTCCCCTAACATTTGGGAGGGGGGGAGGGCCCCCCGAACTTGGCATCCCCCTCTCTCTTCTCCGAGAAGTTATATTACTATGATAGAGTGACAAAAAATTGATTTTTCTCATAGCTCAGTTATTACGAGGTAATTTTGAGCTCTCTGCCGCTGATAAAACGGGTATTTGGGAAACTTTGCGGAAAACCCGATTTTTGAACCGCTCATAACTCCGAGAAAAATTATCTTTGAAGAAAATTGGTAAGAACCTTTTTTATAGAACATACCGTTAACTTTCTTTTCATACTGAGGTATTTTGGTCAAAAAACCATTAATAGCCGAGATACAAGTGAAAAACCGAAAAAAGAGCGATTTTTGGCTGGAAAAACCAATATGGCGGCGTTAGCCGTGTCGGAAAAATGGTGCAAACTTAGGTGGTGATTCCTGAGGTCATAAGAAACGTTTTAAAAAAATTTCCAGCTTTCCAGCAATTACTTCCTTTCTAAAGTACCTGACGACTGGCCTACAGGTACTTATACCTTTTCAGGTACTCGATCGTTTGCGAAAACCACCAATATCAAACTGATTTTGAAGTAAATTGCTATACTTTTCAAGCGTGAATGCCGATGTTTAGGTGTGAAGACACCCCCGTCTTCAAGGCCACTGGAGGCGCATCAGTAGAGCTGAAAGGGGGGGGGGTGAGATCCAGCCCCTTCCTACTTTTTTGGAAAGTTTGGCTATAGCCCTGTCACTTATATCGTATTAAAGACCAGAAAAAAGGTCAACTTTAAGCTTCCCCACTTTTTTGTCCCACGCGCCGGCATGCCGGCAGTGTCCAAGGCCTGTTTTTTGAATTTAACAACCTGTAGACGTTTCTCATAGCAGACTCATCGTGAGTTTTTCGAGGTTTGCGTTAACCCTGAAGATTTCTCTGGGAAAGGGTTTCAATGACAGTGGATAAAAAGTCACGGAATCTGCATTTTTTCCAACATCACAGTGTAAGTGCTATACCGACCTCTGCGGTTTTTCCAAAAATTTCCGAGCTTACACTGCCTTGTTAACTTGAGGTTAAGTTATAATTATTTCCGACGTTTGAAGTATTTTGTATCTGGTTGAGATAATGTTACTCATTAAAATAAGTATTGTTGGTAGCCTCCAGGTGTTGTCGAATATTTTACTTGTCCCCGACTGTATAGTGCACAGAAATAAAAGGACTGGTAGAATTTACCGTCTGCATAGCTGATTTTGGCGTCTGGTAATTTTTCTTTTCTTTTTTAATTAAAACTATATTTTAAATTTTACCATCATATGGTAAATGCAACGTACCTTGTGGTAAATAAAGATAACCTGTCGGTACATTTCACCACAAGGTACGTTGCATTTACCATATGAGGGTAAAATTTACCATACTTTATACCATACAGACGCAAAAATCAGCCGTGCAGATGGTAAATTTTACCAGTCTTTTTTTTCGTGTATATACGTGTGTTACGTGGCTGTTATCCTTTTACTTTACAGGCTATACAGTAAACTAGTGGAATGTGGGAATGGGTTACTTTATTTTCGCTCCTTCTTCTTTTCAGTCGAAGCTGAATCCACCTATTTAAAAGCGCGCATTGCTCCCATTCAAGACATTCGCGGAATAATGTTACACGAAGCGCCTTCAATTCCTATGACAAGCAAAATAAACTGCAAGGAGTAGGAATGTTTCGCTATTTACTTAATTTGAGGAAGCGATCGGTATTTTGACCGAGTCACACATTTCGCGGTCAGAGGTCTTTAATGTAGGATCTGAGAGGTAGGCTTATGGAGCACCCCTTATGCTGTCCAATCGCGGATACGACATAGGACGTCCTTTATGCTTTGACGCGCAGGTATCTAATGTTTTTATGTTTTACAGTAGCGCGCGAAATCGTTTAAACATCCGAAATCGAATCCACGCTTATAGTAGTAACATCGGAGCACCAATTTGTTCAAAAGGTTCTTAAAGTGGCAGGTGTTGTGTTTCACCGTAACTTAGCATTTCATTGACAGCTCTCATATTTCTCAGGATTCTTTCAAAAGAAACTTGTTGTACTGGGACCGCAGAGCAGTGGTGTAGCGTGCGATTCGGCAGTGTTAAAATTAACACTCATCGCATCCTCATCTTATGCCATTAGTACCCAAAAACACCTAAAACATTGACGAATTTACTTGTAAAACGTTGACACCCAGTAGCGTAACTAGAAATCTATCTATCTCCCTTTTTACTCATCCGAATGTACTTACAGGTAGAAAAAGGATAGGAAGAGGGGATTGATTCCCCTTTCCTATCCTTTTCTAACTTACACATTTTAATGGACAAAGTGAGAGGGGTATACTTTCTAGTTACGCCACTGTTGACATCTATAAGTCCCGCTCCAAACCCAAAAATTAGCATAAACTATACAAAATTCAAGATTGCCAGCCGGCGTTCAAAATCGCCTCTGTCGCTGAGTTTACTAAATTTCATTTGGTTGTCTCACACTGCAAATCGCACGAGTTCTCATTTTTCCTAAACTTGACTGATTGTGGGCGTTTGCTGCATTTTTCTGCTGTGAGTAAAAATCACACATTCTATTTTTAGACCCATCAAAACACCGATCCGGCTAATCGGAAATCACGGACCAAGTTATTCATAAATATGATTTTTCTTTCTTTAGTTCGTCTCATAACTTGTCCAATTTATGGTGTTTTCATCGATCGGATGTCAGTCTCGAAAGGCGGCGTGGCGATCAGAAGTTTTACCGCCGCGGTCCGGTGCTGTGCGGACGGCGGCGGCGTCACCTCGCGCCCATTCAAACCGACAATTTTTACCTGCTTGTCGTAATAATACGTTTTGACTGCATCATCGTAAATTATTTTTAGCTGCAATTTAAGAAGTTGTGAGTTGGCCGGCGCACATTTGATCGAAATATAAGAGTTTACGAAAAAGTAGATTCATTCTCGACAAACTTTGACTATATACAGAGGGGCGAAGCGATGCCGTGTTATAAACGCTATTCCAAAGTGAGACAAGAATGGAAGGAAGGACGGTTTGTTTTCTTCTAATATCTTAACCTTGTATCAAAAATTGACTAATTACAAATCGTACTATAATCGTACTATTTATTTAATTTCTTACCACCACGAAATGTGAATGAGAATAACAAAAAATGTATGCCGTTCTCGCAAGGAATTTTCTGTGTCCATTCACAGAAGCATATAACCTCCTCGGCATTTTGATGAGTCATCAATGGGGCTCTTGCAAACTTCTGCTGTGAGCAAATGAATAGTCCATTTTGATGTAATAAACAGGGAAAATCACGAAAATGACACTATACAATACTATAAAATTCAGTAATAAACTCACATAACTGCTATAACGGCAAGTTCGTAATGGCGGTTCAACGCAGGTATCATGGGAAATTCCTGTCCATTAAGTCACTTTCTCTACAGAAACACAGAGGCATGTCTCAATTTAGATAGGAACCTCCCATGACACCTGCGTCTCTCCGCCATGAAAACCGATTCTGAGAGTGAATTTCGTGATTTTTTAGTGTACTCATCGTCAGTTTTATACAGGTTTTTATGCAAGAATCAACACTTCAATCCCTTGTAGCAAAAGTTTTGCAAGAGCCCCATTCAACCTATAACACAGTTGATAACATTGTTCCAATCTATGTCAGACAGTGGCGGCTCGTGCAATTTGACAACAGTGCTTCTCCTCCATTTGAATCAATGTGAAACAATCGAATGCTGGAGAAGCGCTGATTCACTGTCGAATCGATTGTTTAACGTAGGATCAAATGGAGGATGAGCAATGTTGCCCAATTGCGCGAGCCGCCAACGTTGTCAGGACCATTGTGCGCCGATCCATCTCTCAGTAAATGGTTCATTTGTATGCGTCGAAGCATTTGCTGGATTCGGCTTTTGTATAAGAGAGGGTGGCAAATGGGCGGAGGAGGGGGGTCAAACTGGATTCGTGGTAATTATTTCTCTCTTCGGTGAACATACCTTATTGATTAAAATTCGTCATATTCTAGCTCAAGATATTTTTTCAGGCAAAAAATGCAAAACTTAAAGACACTTGATTATTAGTCACACAGAATACTTGCTTACTCCTCATTTATACGAGGGGCGTTCAACTTATAAGTTTCCCTATTTTTTATCTCTGGCCCTGTTGGTGCTAGAAAAATTTCATTTATACGGTTAAATCCGCCAAATCTTCAGCTTTCCAACGGTATTTTTGTTTTTGAAATTTAATCAATTTTTGTAGGAGAAAAAGTTATATTTCTACACCCGTGTCGAAAAAGTCCCCGCCAACTTCTGAGTTGGGAAGTAAAAACTAACTTTGACACTTGGAATGAAGAACGCAAAACTTTAAAATAAAAGATACATTTTATTTTTGAAGTATTCCATTTTTACGACTTTTCCACATAATTTCCTTCCAGATTGATACATTTTTCGCAGCGATGAACCAGCTTTTCAATACCTTGGGCGAAAAACGCTCGGTCTAAGGACTTGAAAAAATTCATCACGGTATCCTTCAGGTGGTCATCTGACGGGAACTTTACGTGCGATACTTTTGCCGACAATATGTGATTATAATGCATCTCATGATCATCTTAGATAAGATTTCACGACAAAAATTGAGCGCAGCAACAGGTATGGAGCGATAACGGCTCATTTTCGTCGCTAATCAGACGAATGCTGTTGTTCAAAACAGGCGAATACTTTTTGCTGAAAAAGTTGGCGGGGGATATTTTCGACACGGGTGTAGAAATATAGCTTTTTCTCCTACAAAAATAGCTCAAATTTCAAAAACAAAAATACCGTTGGAAAGCTGAGGATTTGGCGGATTTAACCGTATAAATGTAATTTTTCTAGCACTAACAGGGCTAGAGATAAAAAATAGGGAAACTTATAAGTTGAACGCCCCTCGTATTTCTAATTTCAGTAATGTTTAATTAAACTCCTTGCTTTGATCACTCGTGCAAGATGTATTTTGATTCCATTGAAAGCATATTATCAATGGCTTTAATACATTAGAAGTGACGGTTAACATTTGACAAGAAAATTCAGCGTAATTCAGAGGTAAAATGAAAATAAAAATCTGAATCCATTGTATGAAATTTACTAATCCTAGAACACGTCTTTGGAGGAAACTAGGAAAGTAAGTTGGTCGTTTTTAGTAGCATTTTTATTTTACATTGCTTTTTTCATAGTAGATGAATTATTTAGCTGAGACTGGGATTTGTTCCACATCACCTATTCCAAAAAGTGCTACAAATTTTGTTCGGTGGTTTTGTTTTTCGAGATAGTTGCATTGGCTTCGATTCTCAAGTGTGACTTTGTGCAATGACTTCTAGTACATGGGGTTTCGATGACGGAATTCGATCAAAATGTTTTTTTTTGTTTTTTTTTTGTTTTTTTTTTTTTGTAACTTATTCTTTTTGATGAAATTCCTTAAAATATATGATTGATTAAAATTTCCAGCTCATATTTAAGAGCATACAATTAATAAGTTTTAGATTGAAAAAGCACGTTAGAATTATTCAATCCATTATTGCTCACCTGTAAATGCATACAATTAAAAGGTAACGAATTAGAAAAGAACTCAAGAAATGATTCTTGAATCGTTAAGCTCAAAAATGACTAAAAATTTAGTGAAACTTCCCTGACGGTGGTGGAACCAGGATCTCTCTCTCTCTCTCTCTCTCTCTCTCTCTCTCTCTCTCTCTCTCTCTCTCTCTCTCTCTTTCATCCCTCTCATTTTTCCTTCGAACATTCAAGCTGAAAAAGGATAAAAATGAAGGTTGCGCACCACTGTATCCATCCCATTCCGACACGAATGTTTTAAAGAAGGAAGGAGAGAGAAATGAAATCTCTCGGCACTCCACTCCAACTCATCCCCCAAACTGCCAACAATAAGCCATCCGTCGTCCACTGACCCTTCAGTGTAGTCGACTGCTACTAATCAAGAACCAATTTCGTTGAATCACTTGCAAATCTGACCCTTAACTCATCGATGTTAGTCGGAAAGTCTATGGTGACAGTATACTGAGCTTTGTCAATATCTGTGCCGTCGCAAGGTGGGTGGATATTTGCAACTTAGCTGCCGAAAATCAGGAAGTTAAAAATTAAAATTACCTATAATTATCTTCATTTTTAAACCGAACTGTTTCTGATTGTGTGTGAGTATATTTTCCAGGTAGAAATTTGTGTTAGAACTTAGAAGTGGCTCAAGAAAGTCAACTTTAAAGTCTTGAAAGCTTTTCGCAGTTGCGACTCGTGCAATGTGGCAACAGTGTTCACTTTCCATTTGTATCCATGTAAAAAAATCGATTGTTTAACATTGATTCAAATGGAAGAAAATTATTGTTGCAAAATCGCACGAGCCATTACTGGAAGCTTTTAACCCTCTAAGGGCCAGGTTATTTCAAAAGGACGCCACTCTTCCGTTCATAAAGGGAAGGTAGTTAACTGTTCGTACTCGGGAGAGTTGAAATTGCCTATACGATACATTGAAGGCGCCCGAAGACATCTTATATTGTACAAGCAGAGCCATAAGTCCTGCTTCGACGATTCGACGCAACCCGCACTACACGTAGCCCGAACCTCGCCCGGTCTTGAGAGAACATAAGAAAAGAAAGATAAGAGAGCATTAATTTGTACATGTGATGCGGATTGCGTCGAATCGTCGACGCAGGACTTATGGCTCTGCTTGTACATGTTTTCATCAATACTCGCGTTTATCCGGAATGAAGACTGAAACTATGTGATGTAGACTAGAGAAGAAAAACGAGTATACTGGAGCTTGGCCCTTAAAGGGTTAAACGATAAGTTGAAGCGATTTACTCAGTCTGATTTTTAACAGCCAAATCGGTAATGTCTGTCCAGTGTGTGCCGAAGCCTTCCGCCGAAAGTAAAGAGGATTTTCCTCGGAATGGAGCAAAGATATCCTGGTCGTACAGTTGCCATCTTTTATGAAAAACACTGCCATTGTATGTATGTTTCAAGTCAACGTGAAATCTACCGACTTTTCCGTGGATCGCGCAACGTTGGAAGTTCCCTCGTCCAGAATCGTAACCTTTAATTACGCCGAGGAGTTAAGTCGCAAACTTGAGTTTACTAGAACACAAATCTTCTCCGGGATTTCGTTGACGTCGCGTGGGGAATCGCTGAAATTTCGGAGCAAAGATTATTGCTTATTGGCGCTTGCCTGGATTATATCGAATCCTTCTTCCACCGTTGCCAAGATGAGCAATAGATCTGTTTTGCTGCAGTAATATGACACGTTAGTTCAAACGTATTAACTGCGGAAGAACAGTCATATGCCTTCAAATGAAACTTCACTATCCGCCTCGTTCACTTATAGGAAATAACTTTACAGAATCTTGCATTTTGAACTACCCGAGCTAAACTGTTTATTACTTTCACCGACCAACCATTATGGAGACGGAACCACCGCGTTTTATAAGGAAACATGATAGTAAACTCACATTATTTAAACGAAAGCTCAAAAAACACTAAAAATTGGTCGACGTATCCAGAACCTTGTCTTTCTCTCTGTCGATGGATTTAAGAATGAAAGTGTTGGAGGAGGATATAACGAAGGGAAGGAATGTCGTGTAGCTTTGGTTCCTTGCCCCTTTCTCCGTCCTTTTCTATTAATAGCATTCAAATGGACAGAGAGAGAGAGAGAGAGAGAGAGAGAGAGAGAGAGAGAGAGAGAGAGAGAGAGAGAGAGAGAGAGAGAGAGAGAGAGAGAGAGAATTGTTCTTAAATTCTCCATTGTCGCGTTTTGCGTTTGCTCTGATCTGAACTCTATGAATTCTGAGCAGGATTTGCCCCTTCCTTAATTTATTTCTGGATACGCCCTTGGGTATAAAGAGGACCTCTAGATTCGGAAACAGAATTGATGATTTCCCCTATGGGAGTGTCAAATGCACAGTAACTTTTTAATTCTATCAGTTTAATATGTATTCTATAAAAGAATCAATCGATTGATCGACTGCCAATAATCGATTCTTGATTAAGTTCCACTCCAGTTTATCGTTCGGTCATTTGATTGTGAATTGTGTTAAAAAGAATTGCGAATATCTGAAGACACGCGATCGACACGCGCGCTTGCTTTTGAGAACCAGGTCTACCACTTTTTGTATATTTAATGACATTTTTTAATCCACTGATAATTCCACGTATATTGAACTAAGTATGACATAATTTCAATTCACTTTATGACTGTTTTACACGAAAATACTCACATCTGTATATTTTCTCAATCGGTGGAATCACCGTTCAATTAGTATCAAAATATTCGTTTTTTTTTTTTTTTTTTTTTTTTTTTTTTTTTTTTTTTTTTTTTAAAGTAGTAACGGAGACTTTACGCAACGGTTTAGAACAAATTACAGATGCGAGTATTTTCGTGCATCGCAGTCACGTGCTGGACTTAACTGTGCTACCTTTCGATCAACCGGTGGAATCATCGGTGAATTGGAAAAATGATATTAAATACACAAGAAACGGCAGCTCTGTTGAACACCGCGGCAGATTGCATCCCGGGTAGCAGGTATCCGCGTCCGAGGGCTGACTGCTGGCTGGACGCTGCGCTGCTGCTGGAGTGGTTCAGCGGGGGGAAAAAAGGAGGTGCTCTTGTTTTTTCGTTCGCTTGTCAACTTTTACCGAAGGCTCTCAGGCTCCATCCATACCATTCTAAACTTTTACCAAAAGCATCCATGCGATAGTAGATGTTGGTTGTCAGACATCGAACGTTGGTAGCTACCTACTTCCTCCGTGCACCGCTAGAATGCGCCTCTGGCCTCTTGTTCGTCAACAATTATGTCAATCCGAATCCGAAATGCGATAAATCATACAACAGCGACGGTTCGACCAGATTCATGTCTAATTTGTCCCTCTACTTACTTCGGCCTCTTTACCGCGAAGCAAGTCGCGTTGTTGTCAATTTTAGAAGCAGCTTTCTTTGCAGAACTTGTTCGCACGATTCGTGCTGAAATACCGGGTGTCTAAAAATGAAGGCAGTTTTTAGCGACGGCTGAAGATATCAGAGGACGGCCAGATGCGTGTCCTCCTCAATAATATTAGTCCTTTTTTCGGGCGTTTTTCGATATCCTCAGAGTATTCTGCTTAAAAATCGCTATGGTACTTTTTTTTTTTTTTTTTTTTTTTTTTTTTTTTTTTTTTTTTTTTTTTTTTTAATACACGCGCTGTATTTATTTTGCTTGAAATTCGATCTTAAGCCTCTTAACTTCCTACGGATTAGCCTTATTGTGGTTTCTTACATCAAGATGTCCATTGACTTTTCAGAATACAGGGGGGTGTCTCAGGATGCCCGACGAAGAAGCAGTGGCCTCACTGCCAGCCGCCGTGGTAATGGCGCTGACTATTTTGCGTTGAATAGTAATAATTATCTCGCTTAAAATATGTCGTAAGGAAAAACTGCAAGTGATTAAAAAGAATTGTAAAGATTTTAATCATCTGATTATTCTCTTTATTTTCCAAACTTTGTTTGCAAAACATAACATTTTTGACGTCTATAAGGTACAATGTTACCTGATAAGTACTTACAGTCACACTTCTTAACTTTACACTTAAAAATGCCGATGGAAACAATATTTCATGGTTTTTGGTTCATTACATTAATTGTGAACGCCATTCGAACCAAAAAAAAAAAAAAAAAAAAAAAAAAAAAAAAAATTATCTGTTAAAACTTGTGGGGGGGGGGGGGGGTTCTACTGTCTGGCTCAAAAGGGGTACATTATCGGACCCATGGTTTTTGGGGGGGGGGGAGTTTTATCTTGAGCTAAATAATCGACCCGGCAATTTTGTCCGTTTAACCGTGGGATACGCTGTTTAAATGCTTTTCTTCTATCCTTGTTCCGCTTACATGTGGTAATGAAGAAAGAAAAGCGTTGCTTGCCTCTCGGTTCGCCACTTACGCGCGTTGATTCCGTCACACGCGCGCAGCGCCCGAACCAATCATCAAACGCCTCGCGCTTGTTCACATACTTATGAACACATACTTATTACTTATGGATGGATGCCATGCATGAGAATGGACATTCAAACAGAAACCGTTTATTTTCAAAACTATGCGCATGGTCAGGCCAATACATAAGTCACCGCTGAGAGTTAGAACTGTTGTTCTTTTCTCGGCGCACGCGCGCGCGCGGGCAGAGCGAGCGGCGCACAATGGACAATTCACCGATGATTCCACCGATTGAGAAAAGAATACACATCAGTCCAGTTTAGTTCATGACTATGTAATGCACGGAAATACTCGCATTAGTCATTTTCTCTCAACCGGTGGAGTCATCGATGACTTTAAAAAAAAGTTTCGGATATGATAATAATTAAACGGCGATTCCACCGCTTGAGAACAGATTATAGTTGCGAGTATTTTTGTGTATTACAGCCTTGAACTGAAGTGAACTGTGTAATCTTTTCTCAACCGGTGGAATCATCGGTGCATTGAATAGCCATTTAATATATACACAAACGGCAGCACTGCGATACAGGTAGATTCATTATTCGGATTGGGTTGACGAATACAGGGAGGCGGTGAACTTGCTTGCTTCATTACGGGTGCAATTCAGAGGCGTTGAGAAGAAACCTCTTTAAATTGATATTGACTAGAGAATTCTTGAGATGTCCCCCTTGTAAACTGTGTAATTGTACAGATTGAGGAAGTTGTGGTTTTGCGTCTTAAAATACTGTGGTTGGAGCCACTTTTCCTAGGTAGCTGACGTCCTACTTTGAAAAAGTAGCTCCGAATTGAAGTATTTATGACAGAGCCTGAGCACAATCTACTTAATCGTTACACACGGTTCGAATAGGAAAATCTCAACACTCGAACAACACACAAAATAATTATTTGAAGTTTTCTTTTTAGCAAAGAAAATGGCCTTTTTGTGTGTTGACTTTGATTTTTTCGACGGCAAATTTACGGGTCAAATTTTTTAACGATTTAGACTTTCTTGCAATAGAAATTTTAAGCTTTCTACTTTTCAACAGTAAACACATTAAACGGTTGCAAATTATAGCTTACTATAGCTTACTCCCAGACCATCCATATGCTATCAAACATTGGAATAGGAGCCCAGAGTTGGGCAACTGGGAGTATGGTAATCGTAATCGTCGATTTTTCGTTGGGCGATTTTATGGTAATCAGGATTGATTTTTAACCCGCAGGAGAATTAGATGTAATCGAAACGACCCTACAATTTTCTATTTATTTGTGAAAAACACATTTAATTACCATCCAAAGGTATGACGATTACCGATTACACTTCTATTTGCCCAACTATGACGAACTATGGATAGGACTTATAACAAGTATCGGTATCTCTTGCTATAGTTCGTTGTGAACACTTTTCTCCGTGTGGACTTGAAATGCGGTATTTTTTCTTCTTGTACGGCGTGGTGACGGCATTTTACATCTCTCGAGCCAAAGTATCGAGTATCAGCTCTCTCTGTATACTGTGTAGTATACCTGTGTTTGTAAAAAATCGTGTAGTTGTGTTCTCACTGCCCCGTTTCTTTCTTTCTTTCCCTTTCCGATTCGCCGCTCGCTGCTGCAACTTTAAGCTTTGAGCTTGGAGCACGCCCCGCTTAATGTTTCAAACTATGCGTTGTCGTCTTTTTACCTACCATAAGCTCGCGTTTCACAATGATCCCGCATCCCGCTCAGTCCTCGCATCTCGTTTTCATACTTTTGTTTGTTTCGTTTCGGCACTTGCTTGCCACGCTGCGCTACACCATATACCTACCCGCTGATGCCCGCGCTGCCGCTGAATCAACGCTGATACGCCTCTTGTTCGCGTGCTGACTCCTATAACCTTATTCCCCGACTACACCGCCGCGCAGCGTGACAGTGGCGCTGCGGCTGGTGTCTCGTTTCAAAAGCGCGCCGGTTTGCCTGCAAACATCGATGCCGATCTGTGTTGCATGTAGTCTCAAAAACGAAGTAGTATCATTTGATCGCGATTGAAAAACCTTGGTAAGGGAGTACCGGAGGCCCCTTGCTGCCCCCGACCAAATAGGGCCCTGTAGCACTCTGGATCGAAACACAGAGTTTTCTGGACATCCAAAGTTGTTGTTTTTTGCTGTATAAAACAATTTAAAGTTGTTTTTTTGTTTTTTGTTTTTTTGTTTGTTTTGTTTTGTTTTGTTTTGTTTTTTTTTTTTGCGAAAATCACGTTATGAGCCTTTTTTTAAACTCTGAAAATTGCGCATAGTACGGAAGCATTCGAAAGGGGGCGACAAATGGCCAATATTTGGCATATATCTCTTTAGATCTAGGCTCTAACACCCGGAAGTTTTACCCTTAAAAAGTAAATTTCTAAATAATAGCGAAGAGAATTTTCTCGAAACTTGATCAAGGAGAAAAATTTACATTTGGGGCTACCAAAGTTACATGTATAACTATCAAATTTTGCTGGAATGTTATTTCTGGTGTTTGTGCAGATAATTCTTGACTACCGAAAGTTTAACCATTACGTGTAAGGAATTCTGGTTGGCCCAAATATCAATTTTTCTTCGTATAAAAATAGAATCTAGAATCTACTGTTAAACAAACGGTGGCGTACGTTACGGATAGATGTAATAAATGTTTGCACCTCGTGACCGAAATTTACAAATCGTGAGTACTGGTCTTGCTCATAGTCAATATACCCGCGTAGAAGTGTCTGCACTTACTTTGTACGAGAGAGCGAACAAACTTTTGAGATAACGGCTAACTATAAGAGGAACAAGTTTAATGCTTTCAGTAATTTTTCTCAGAATTCGAGAAAAGTTCCGAGAGTGGGAGGGGGAAACAGGCAATTTTTTTTATGTTCTCTGAATATGTTAGTAACGATTGGAGAAGTATCAAAATTTTCGGTTCGGTGCAGAGGAGAAGTTTCGACTAAAGGATTACCCCCTGGCTGAAATAGCAGTACATCGATATTAGTGAAAACGATGCTATCGACGATGTAATTAATTAGATGAACAAGATCGTGCACGAAGGATTCGATGTTCTCCTATCGCGAGCTTCGCAACTGTGAAAGTTAACGAAAAAGCAGACTGCGAAATCAGTTTGAAAACAATACATAGAAAACGTAAACTTTCCGGGAGCAAGCTGAAGCCGCTGGCGCTGGTCGTCCGTTCGACCCAAACTTCAATGTTTAAACAGCGATGATGATGGAAACGCGAACTAAACATATAAAAGTTCTCTCGAGAGAACTTTCATCGGGAGGAGGATCGGAAGCGGAACCAGCTTTGGTTATGCTCTGAGTTCACGCATCCGAGCGAGATACCTGCCGACCGAAGAAGATACTGTGCCGGGGTATTTTCTTTCATTGCAAGGGCCGTAGTTTAGCGCGTGGAGAGAACATTGCTCCCGCGGCTAAAATTACGAGAGGAATAAAGAGATTGACAGAGTTGCCGCGCTCATCATGGAAATACTGTCGCTATAGACAGTTTAAGTGATAACGTTCACGGAAAAAAAGATTAGTGAAAATAACCATACGGATACCTGATTTTGGCACCTGCTAGATGTTATGGTAAACTTGACCAGAAGTATGGTACATTTACCGATACTTTGAGTAAATTCGACATTCAATCAGGTTACATCACCTAGAGTACCTAGTCAAAACATAGTATACTTCTGGTTAACATTACCATAACATCTAGCAGGTGCCAAAATCAGGTATCCGTATGGTTATTTTCACCGTAGTTTTTTTCCGTGTTATCAGGAGAAAAAGCTCGTTATTGTTCCAAACTATCTCCCCCACTCTCACGTATCTTCATGTTCTATTGACGACATAAAGGTCGTCACTAATCCTGATTTCTTTGTGAAGAATAATTGAGATATGCTGACCAAATAAAGGCCAAAAGGACCTAGAGGCTGGAGGCTTAGTTTAAATGGAGATGTATGTTGAGGTAAAGCATTTCAGACGGGCTGAAGTACCCGGGAGTCGCTAGGTTGGTGTATGACAATCTTTTTTTTTCGTCAATAATACTGTTTACTGCTGTTGGCGGTCAAAGCTAGAAAGGCTGTGGTTTCAGACATCGCACGATAGAGCAGAGCTTCTATAGCGGATGAGATGTTGCTGAGTATCCACCTAAAAACCCATGCAAAATTTCTAAAGGATGCTTATTTGGCCAGAAAGAGTAATTTGTATATGACTGCTCGTTAAAAATCGATCCACGTGTTTCTCTCATCTGGTTGTATGCGAAGGGATCGATTGATTGGAAGACTGCGGGGGGCTGCAATAGGGCAGTTGCGCAAGGGTCTGAAATGTTGTGTTTTTTATACAGGAAATGATAGTACTTGATGAGCTGAAGACAGTGGTTCCTTTGGTTTTTTCACAAGTGTCACGGTTTTGGAGATACACACGTGTAAAGTTGTAAGAAATCGTGAGCGTAGTGACGTCACTACGCGGAATTTTCATTTAAAACAATGTATTTTGGGTCAAAATCTTATCTCCGGAACAATAGGACTTAATTAGAAACCAAAGGTATCTTTGTTCTCAGCTCATCAAGTACTTTAATTTTCTTTACAGAAAACACAACATTTCAGACCCTTGCAACTGCCCCATGAGTGGCGTAACTACGCTTTTGCTCTGGAGAGGGATCAGATCTCACAATGTAAAAAAAAATCGATGACCCTCCATTTTTTTTACCTTAGAATGACCCCCCCCCCCCTGTTTCTGGTCATTCAAAACCAGCAACCAATGTCTTCGGTTTTTTTTGTTTTGTTTGTTTGTTTTTTTTGTTTTTTTTAATGGGGCTTGTCCCCGTAAGATATAACTTGCCGCATTGTTTTAACTATAAGTAACGTAAAAATTTTACGTTACTTATAGTTGAAAGGATAATTTAATCATACTATTGGGCTCTGGGGGGGATTGATCCCCCTGATCCCCCCTAAATACGCTACTGTGCCCCATTGTTCCCACTGAAAGCCCCCGTCCTCCCCATCATCGACAGTTCTCATCACAAATTGGGTACCTTGATGCGCGGACTCCACCGCGCACCTTCGCTCCTGACAAACCACTGTGTATACATACATATACGTCTGTCACGGTATTTTAAATTATTCGTAGGTGGCGATGGTTTTGATAGGAGGGGGGAGGGGGGATGCCGGTGCTCTGAAAATCTGGAAATTTTAATACTGAATGAATCTTTGGGGAGATCGATGTTTATTTAATTGCCGCTGTGGCGCGGCGCAGGCAAGTTCGCACGGGGATCTTCGGCTCCCCCTTCATTCCCCGAGGCGCATCGGCCGCCTCGCCGCGCCGAAGCGATCCGTATGAGAAAAGTTCAGATTCGTTAGCGTGTATGCTTGGGCCTGCGGAGAAAGTGCGCGGGCTAAAGGGCCGCATATGCATTGGTGTGCAGGGAAGGATGGCGGGAAGACGGGGTAGCGGGGGGGGGGGGGGGGGCGGTGGATTCAGTTGAGCAGAAATCATTTTCAATCAGAGAGGAGAGCTCCACGGAACGTATAAAACGAAACCAGCGAACAACGGTAGGTAAGGTACATATCTTAATGAAGTGACTATTCTTCGCGATCAATCATTTTCGGTGTATCGCGACGTTGCCATGCTTTCGTAACATTCCGATTACCCCACTGTGGGAATCATTGATCGTCGAGAATTAGGATCGTATTTTTTTCTAACGACTCTTCGCAGGTGTATAGAAATGAAACCTAGTTGAAAATAATATTGGGAGCATCAGACAGTTGCATAATGGGGCAGTTGCAAGGGTTT
>VMOF01000369.1:20498853-20558853 GCA_011764245.1 Trialeurodes vaporariorum | reverse complement strand
ACTTATTCGAAAAATGGCATTACTAATAGTTGAATAGGTGTATGTATTATCTCCGCTGCTAGTTGTTGCAACAAAATATGAATTGTCGTCTGGCGTGAATTCAATGAAAATTACTTCGCTCAATCGGCGTAAAAAAAGGTCACAGTTGAGAGAATTTAACGTGGCACAGTCACACTCTTTAACTGGGCTGTCTTATATCTATAGTCCAATTCACCACACTATGGTCTGAGATCGTCAAAATATGATCAAAAGTCACAAAGTCAAGTTATCATCAATTTATTATTTATAAACCTGCAGTGCCAATTTTAATCACTGAAAACACTTTTAACGATGTAATTTAAACCTAGAAAAATGTCTCTGGAACTTAACTTCTTGGAGAAACGAAGACTGATTTTGGCACCAGCCATAGAAGATGGTAAGCTTGACTAGACATTAACTTGTAAAAAACAAGCAATAAGTTAACAATTACAGAACTTAAGGTTGAATTTTCATAATGTCTATATTTCATTCAACCCATAACGTGCGGTCAAGTTCACCTTCTTGTTTTGCAGGTCATGATAATCAACCCCGTCATGATAGTAAACCTTGCTAATCCGGGGCTATTGCACACTTTTGCTATAAGCGATTTAATAGTCGATTATGGCGTAAAAACCTTAAAAAACAACGATGGCGGCACTAAAAACTTCCAAAATCCACTCCTAAACTCAATAAACGCAGTTGTTTGCGCGAGCGTAATGGTGGCCAAAGGCACTAACAATGGGAGATTCCTATCTTAATTTCGGCACTCTTTCTATGCTGACTAAAGGATGATTCACAGAGTAATTAGTCATCAGAGTGATGATCCACATCCGATGAATGGTACCGCAACACCAAGTGACACCGGTGTCAAATGAAAGTAGTCTCTTATTGGTCACTTCTTGATTGAGTTTCAGAATTGTTAGATGGGAATCTCCCATTGTTAGTGCCTTCGGCCACCATTACGCCCCCGCAAATAACTGCGTTTTTTGAGTTTAGGAGTGGATTTTGGAAGTTTTTAGTGCAGCCATCGTTATTTTTTGAGGTTTTTACGCCATATTCGACTATTAAATCGCTTGTAGCAAAAGTGTGCAATAGCCCCATTATTTTTGTTCCTGTGGTGGCGCGCAGATCATCCCAGTGTAACTATATTAAAAAATCGAATCAGAGGCGAAGCGTGCAATCTGGCAACGTTGATTATTATTTTGATCTTGTGAACCGTTGGAAAAGGTCGAATTTGATGATGTTAAATGCACGCCCTTTAATTCCAAATTTGTCTTGGTCTTAAATGGAAGTACAAGCAACGTTGTTGGATTTATTCGTTTCTTTTTGAACAATCGACATTTTATGTAATCAAGCAAGCGGTATCAATGAATTATTCGAAACTTGTTAAACATTTGACTGGTATCGGGTATTCAAAAAAATCGAATAATTATTACATTCTAATACAGATGAATGCCTGGAGATCTCGATATCACCGACGGGGTCAATTTCAATCGATTCGATTCGATTACGATACTATCGTTCACGACCTACTACTTTCCTATAGACTCAGGCTTAGCTCTCATTCAGTTCAAGATTAAATTAATTTTAAGGATACTCCTCCGAAATGAGACGATCTCTTTTACCTAGAGATGTTATGCAACCAGCGACGATAATAATTTCAACAAATTTACTCGATGATTGGAGGGAAAATACCACGCACCGCTAGACGGCCGACGACGAGTGCCGAGTGTCGACTGTCGATAGGTATAAGTACACCCGGGCGCTAACCAACTAACGGAAATTCGAATGAGATGGTAAAGAGACGGACGTATAGGCTGATATTCCAAGTTTATGAAACGATCCAAGGGGCCTATGAGAAGAAAATGAGTATATATCCTAGGCCCCGGAATGATTATCTCTCCGGGTGCGTAATGATAGAGTCCATCGATTCCACCCTTCCTCTCTCTCTCTCTCTCTCTCTCTCTCACTCACTCACTCCTCCTCACTCACTCTCTCTCTCTCTCTCTCTCTCTCTCTCTCTCTCTCTCTCTCTCTCTCTCTCTCTCTCTCTCTCTCACTCTCCTCCGATTCTTTCTTTTTCTTTCACGGCAAACTCCATTGCATTTTACCGCGTTCCTTTGGATTATGGACACGTGATTTTCATACGCAGGTGATGCCCCCGACTCATCTGAAACGAAGCAGGTGCAATAGGGTGCATGTCTCGTCTCATGCAGTCTTGCACGCACTCGTTGATTCGACCACACAGTGCAGCTATTCCAAACGAGGTACTGCTTGAGGCTGTTTAGTGTTTAGTGTCTGTTGGTTGAGATTCGCAAATGAACGAGTCTGTTGCGAAAACCTATAAGTATGCTATTGGCCAGTTGCTCTTGTCAACACATTCCACTCTAATCATGGTTGATTTTTTTTATGTGAAAAGGTGAGACAAGTGAGGATTTCACAAGGAAAACGAAGTATATAAAACAAATGGTGAGCTCGTCCTTTGGAATTCATGGTTCGAAGTGTTATTTTGTGTGCTCTTAATTGGTTAACTGGGTTAACCTGAAAATTGGAGCTTAGTCTATTTTTTTTGGTTCGAAAAAAAAAAAAAAAAAAAAAAAAAAAAAAAAAAAAAAAAACAACCCGTTTCAATCTTCATGAAATGCACACATAAGACAGAACCCTTCCGCTGTATATTATCTTATTGAGGACGTTTCTTAACATGGATTCTTATGAAACCTCAAAACAATTGATGTAGACATGAAATTATAAGAGAAAAATTCGTTCGATTCATTAGTAAAGTTCTAAGAATCGTGAAACTACTTTTTCATCATACTTGGCACTGAAAGGGTTAAAAGTTCATAGTTCAGAATATTATTTTATGTGTTTCTAATTAAGGCTAACAGTGGTGGGTAATTTTTCAAGTGAAAATTGGATCCTAGTCTGTTAGTTTAGTGTGATGAAGGGGGGGGAAAAACCCCGTCCAATTTAACCATTCAAGAGACGCACACATTAAAGCTTTGACTATTTGAATCTTTTTAGAACGAACATTCTTTCTGCTTTATTTACGTGGTTTTTCTAGAAAAAAACGCCTCAATTGAGAACTTTGTTGGAAGAAGTAGTGTTTTTGGATTGCAATCTGAATCGGAGAACTTTTCAAGTTCAAGTCAAGTCAAATAGATTTCAAGTAAAGTTGGATTGCACCCATAGTAACAGACCTTGTATCTTTCGCGTTTTGAGTCTCTTTCGACTATCGAGTGAACAAGTTTCCGTGGTCTATCTATCGTTTTTTATAATTTAATGGCTACAAACTCGTCGGATCATAAACACACACAATATTAGTCAACGGGTTTGAAAGTACTCACACACATTCTTTAAAGAAGGTTTCAAAGTTTCTCAAAGCAAAGTTATCTCAATTCCTTTTTAAAAAGTAAATCTCTCAGTCCAAGCTCAGTGCTTTAAATAATTGTGTATTCTCGTGAACAATCCCGTACGTGAAGAGCATTCCTCATTTCCATGCATGTAAATGCATTATTTTATTTCTCTAATGGTTTTTCTTTAGTTCATTCGTGGCTGCCACGTCTCAACCCCTCTAAAAGTATTCGGTTTAACATCAATGGAAATACACTTGTAGATCTTTCGATTTTCAGGGAACTCTGGTGGCCTTGCCCTCGCTCGGGCTCAACCCAAGTCATGTCATTTACGAAACTTTTCGAAAATGCGGGTCCCTTTTCTGCAGACTTTGACGATTCGCTCCTGCCCTTTTTCCCGAAGTTATCAAACTTTTTCCATTCGCATGCATTTATCGAATGAGAGTGGCATAGCGTTCCCATGAATTTTCAGCCCAAAGACCGACCCAACCGAACCGCACGAGCATTAAGGAACCCCCCCCCCCTCCCCTCTACACCACGGCTCGAGGAAACGCTCCAGGTGCAGGGCGGAGATGGAGGTAGGCGAGACAAGGCGTGTCAAACTTGTGTGCAGAGACAAAACTTTCAACTTGATTCGTCTTAAAACTTTGATCGTCTCGATCGGGAGTTGTCGTCACAAGTGTCTTCGGTGGAAACTATTTGAGTGCGTTCTCTCCCTGGCCCAGGTCCCCTTCGGTGAAGGCTGATTTCTTGAGATCTGTTCTCCATGCAGTGAATTTTCTATGAGTCCATTTCGGGAACTTCCCTATCACCAACGTCCTTTCTACCGCGTTTGGTGATTAGTGGAGTACTCTTTATTCAAGATTTTCCCACCTTGCAGAAAGTATGGCTCACGAGAAATTACGAACTATTTGACCCAAAAAATGAAGTGCTCGTGTATCTGGAAAAGAATTTTCGTCCGTCGCTGGCAAAAATTGGCGCTGCATTCAAATCTTTCTGTAGAACAAAAGTGTGTTGGGACGCCGGACGTGGTGTTTTCCTGCCTTTTTTTTAAAACATTTATAGGTACAGTGATGCGTCTGCGTGATGGTAAATGTAATTGATCGCTCTTTATACGCGGAGAAGAAAGAATTGTAATATCACCACAGTAAATTGGATTGATATCCACCGTCCCTATTTATGTTAGTGCACGGAGAAAAACGACTGGTATAATTTACCAGCATGATGGCTGATTTTGACCTCTGCAAAAATGATGGTAAATTTCACCAGATTGATGGAGAGGGTAACAAAAAATCTGGTAAAATTCACCATCATTTCTTTTTGAGGTCAAAATCAGCTATCATGATGGTAAATTATACCAGATTTTTTGTTACCCTCTCTATCAATCTGGTGAAATTTACCATCATTTTTGCAGAGGTCAAAATCAGTCATCATGATGGTAAATTATACCAGTCTTTTTTCTCCGCGTGGACCGGTACTCTCGGAAATATTGGCTCTGTACCTTCTACTTAACCCTTCCCTGCGCGCATTTGAGGGTTTCAGTGTTTTGAAATTTTACTGAACCAGTGAACCGTTCAAAATACGAAAATTTTCTCAGAACTTTGATGGGTCAATTTCAGAAAAGTTTTTGCAAAATGGCCTCTAAAATTCCATTGAATCCCGCTTGTTAAATTAAGTGGGACAACATATGCCCTGCATACCCTGAAGGGGTTTTAACCAGTAAAGAGGGTGAAGTCTATAAAGTAAAATTACTTGATAGTAACGTTGGGAGCGCATGTAACTAAAAGTTCAGATATTGACTCACAGTTGCAATAAACGCGTTCAAGCAGAATCTCAAGATGGCTGTCGCGTGCACAGTGAGTCTCGATAATAGGGAAGACCGTCCTTCTAATAGCAGCTTCCTCTATGTGGGGTAAAAGTGAATTATCAAGGGGTAACAGACAGTTTAGATGGGATTCTCTCATTGTGACTCGCTGTTTGACAGCCATTAAAAAATTTTCTTCTAAAGCATACGTTGAATTAGCCAGTCAATTTCGTAATCTTTCTGCTACTCCCGACGTTATTTCAAGGGACTTTACCCTATAGAATCCAGAGCTGCCGATTTGCGTAGATTTAATGACATTTTTAAATACACCGATGATTCCACCGATTGAGAAAAGATTACAGAGTTTAGCTCAGTGTATGACTGTAATGCACAAAAATACTCTGATCTGTAATCTTTTCTCAATAGGAGGAAACGCCGTTAATTAAGTAAAATATACCTTTGAGAAAAGATAAAAGACGCTAGTATTTTCGTGCATTACAGTCACACACTGAGCTAAACTCTGTAATCTTTTCTCCACCGGTGGAATCTTCGTTCAATTTCAAAATGCCATTAAATCTACGCAAATCGGCAGCTCTGATAGAATCTACCCTCTTTACTGATGTTGTTAAAGTTTTCTAAAGACCCATTGGTCAAAAAACTATGAAGATAGTAGGTAGTTGGGTCAAAGTTTACCCAGCAGTGTGAGATGACTCAACATCGTCCAAAAAGTCGAGTTGAAGAACTCAGGAGGGAAAAATTAGATTCACGTCCTGAGCGAGAGGAGTGCTTCTGCGGTCGCATCGTTGACACGCATCGGTTGCCGCGGCAATTCAGCGTCAACCGACGTGAAACGTGCTGAAGTGCGAGTTGCATTCGCGAGCGGAGAGCGAGGACCTCGCATCGCATAATTGAGGCGGTTTCCGGGAGAGGGTTCCCGTAAAACACCAGGTTTGCTCCTCCGAAGCAATCCCTATTGATCACTCGTGCTTATTCGTATAGGCTATAGAGCACACCTGATGTTGAATGGGCCCTGTTCCCAGAAACCGGCTCAGATAATTTACTGTATGTCCCATAAGTCCTTCGAAAGGAATTCTAGATACGCCGGTCGCTGGCGTCGAGTCAGAATTCGCAAATTCCGTTATTTTGATTATAGTTGGGAGCGCTTTCGGAAACATTGTTCTTAACATTCGATTTTGCAAACCCTCTCTCACCCACCCAAAATACTCTGTAACCAAAGCTGAAGACTGCTTATATAAGAAGAATTTAAGCTTTGTTTTAGCTAAGTTTAAGCTAAGCTTAGTTTCGCAAAAGTAAAGCGGATGGATACTTGGTGACACTGCTTTAGTTTTTGATAAACACTATGGAGGGGACCAATTGAAACTCTCCATTCAGCTAGTCTTATCCAATGATTTGAAAGATCAGCCCACAGAAGTCGTCTGACATTCACAGGCGAAAAAAGGGAGGCAGGAGGGCGTAGCCACCCTAGACGTCCCCCCAAGCCCCCCCCCCCTCCCTAGACCATTTTGTGGGGGGAAGTTTAACCATTTGGCCATGTGATTTGGCCAATCCCAAAATGTCGGCTCTCATAGAGAGTTCAAAGAACAAAAAGAAGAAGATTTTCAAATGCAGAATGTGTTTTCCCCCAAAATTTACCTGGATTGTAAGAGTAAAAGGGTCATCAAAGAGATCTATGATCAGAGTTATTAGGTATCATATATCATATAGGTATGAGAAGCCAAAAAAAAAAAAAAAAAAGGAAAAAAGAAGTCATAAGCTTTCTGCCACTCTTCAGCCCCCCCCCCCTCCGAAAAAAAAATCCTGTTTCTGCCTATGCTGACATTCGTTCTATCTCCGACTGCACCTCTGTATTACATATTGATTTGTATTGTTAGCTTCCAAATCGTGGCGACTTTTCTGAGGCTCGTGTCTGATTTGAGTCTAACTGATTGTCAGAATAATTGTGATACATATATGGTCGTAACACCATCTAAAATTCTTGGAACTCTAAAAAATTACGACGGCATCCCGGCAAGATTTGTGGAGCATACTGTAGAACAGAAGAAAAAGGTTGTAGGCTCGAAAACGCATGTGCCCAACGACAAGTGCGATCTGACTTAAGATGGCGACTACAAAAAAAAAAAAAAAAAAAAAAAAAAAAAAAAAAAAAAAAAAAAAGTACAATATAAATAAGAAACAAGCCTAAACCAGAAGAATAATGTGCGAGGGATGTTGGGGGAAGAGGGAGGTGTTAGAAGTTGAATGCGGCTACTCAAGATAAGGTTTTGCAAGGTGACATAAATATCGGCCTCTTATGCTCGAGCAGGGAACGGTGCGCATAACATGGTTTCATACATGATTTCAAAGCCCACACCGTGAGTAAACATCTTTTCCTGTTGGTCGCGAGAACCGCATCGCACGGTACATCGGTTCACCGCAAACACTCGATCCATCAAAATTTCTCAGACACATTGTACCGTGCGAAAGGAATCGTTCATAATGTACAAGCTATACAGAGCGATTTTAAAATACAGATCAGTCGCTCCGTGAATATTCAATGACTTGGTTTTTTTAACTCGCCGATGATTACTTTAATATCAATTGAATTAATTAATATTATTAATTAATCATATTTTAACATGGAAAAATGACTGGTAAAATTTACCATCTACGTAGCTGATTTTGGAGTCTGCTATCAAGTATGGTAAGCTTTACCATCATATACTAAATGCAAAGTACCTTGTGGTAAATTAAGATAACCTGTTGATATATTTCACCACAAGGTTCTTTGCATTTACCATATGATGGTAAAATTTACCATACGTGATAGCTGACTCCAAAATCAGATGTGCAGATGGCAAATTCTACCAGTCTCTTTTTCCCGTGAATATATCAATTTTTTTTATTTTCATCAAAACCGAACCAACGGTTGTGCATTTTATTTAACTCGCCCGAACTGTTTGTTTGGCAAAGATGGATGTCACCGATGCTGTGCCTGAACCTCGGACTTTGTACCCGTTCCGCGAGGTGGGGGCGAAAAGAATAACTCAACGGTAAGAGAGAGACAATAACCAATGAGCTATAACTTTAGAGTGGCAGCGGGCTGGTCCACCTTGTGCCACACAGGGTCGAAGGAATCCCGGGAAAAAGCGGAATTTGGACGGCAGATTCCGAGTTTTGAGGTTAAATTTTGTAGGTCGTTCGGAATTTGGCGGGAATTTGGACGGCAGATTCGTAGGTCGTTTCCGGCGATGCCCGAGTTTGTTTACGAAACGACCGGAAACGACCTACAAACCTTAACCTCAAAATCAATTTTTACGGCAAGATGGCGGCGCCCTAGGTGACAACAATGAACCAGCGGAACGTTCCTTGATGTGCCACTCTAAATTTATAGCTCATTGCAATAACCCTTTACATGATTTGGTTTTGTTGGAGAATGTTTGCAGTTTGCAGTGGCGACTCGTGCAACTTGACAGCCATGCTTATTTGCTATTTAAACCTATGCAAAAGTATCGATATCACTGGGGTGCAATTGCACCTCCTGAATATCGTGATTTTTATACACAGGTTTAAATGAAGAGAATACGATGTTGTCACATTGCACGAGCCGCCACTGGCAGTTTGTTAAAATCCATGAAATGTCATATTCGTAAAGTGAGCTCAGCAGACCCAAAGATCTGATCCGAGTGATTTTGACGAGTCAATTTTGTGAATGGAATCTGATGAATGAACGACTTATAACCTCACCTCGCCTCGCCTACCCGTAAGCCGAGTATATATATTCATTTCCTGGCCAGTCGTGATCTCTTCAGTGCGCAGGCGCAGAAACACTTGTAGACTACTTGTAAAGAAACTTGCTCATCATTCGGCTCGAATCATTTCAATACCCTCCCCCTCCCAATCTCTCTATCGCTTTCTTCTATCTTCTGTCTTCTTTCATCTCGCTCTGTTTATTTTTTTACTTCTTTTGTACTGAACTTTATTTGTGTGCGCTTTTGAGAGTGATGAACAACAAGTGTATCTACTCGAAATTTAAATTGTACTGTGCAGAATAGCTCGAGTCGTAAAGCAAGGTTACAAGTGTTTGAATTGTAATTGAAGTGGGAGTAGATAAGCACTCAGTGTCTTACTCGCTGGATGATTCACGCGTGTGTAGTTGTGTTTTTAACCCTTTCAATACCACGCCAGAGTTGGAGTTGGTAGCTCGATCTCTCATATAAAGCTGCTCCAAAACGCCTACGTTTGAGAACCAATGTCTCAGCGAGCGCCTTCATTTACCGTGATAGGCAGCATGAACACAGGGAAGTAGGAATAGTTAACTACCCTTTAAATTTGAGCGATTTATAGCTTTGATTTCTTCTAGTAACATGAACCTGGCAGTGGCGGCTCGTGCAATTCGGCAACAATGTTTTTGCTCCATTTAATTCTATGTAAAACAGTCGATTCGATAGTGAAGCAGCGCTTCACCAACATTCGATTATTTTACATTGAGTCAAATGGAGGGAAAACGTTGTTGCCAAATTGCACGAGCCACCGCTGGAACCTGGCAGTAAAAGGGTTAGAAGTCGAAATGAAGCAGCCGTAATTGAAAAAAACGTTTTAATCAGTTCAATCTGTAATCCTCCAAGTCCAATGCTCAAGTGGTGAATTTTCGACTCATTCCGTGGACTGCGGACTGGTCAGCTTTTTCGGCTTTTCCGCTGCGAATGGTCACTTTTTGACTGATTCCATGAATTGGTTGTATTATAAATAGGGTGTTTCAGACCACGTGGCCAGTACCATTTTAGCGATAAACCAGCACCCCTTTTCAGTATAAGTGGCGGTTTTTTTGAAATTTTCAGGCCATTTCCAACTGATCGCTGTGTCCTTCCAAACTATCGGATTGTAAAAAAGTTATATAAGTTGCAGATCAAGGGCCTTTTGGTTTTTTCAATACGATGATTTGGAAAGGTCCGGCAACTTAAAAGTACAGTACGTATGAGTGGCGGGGCTGGTTCGAGGTGGTTTGGTCAATGGTCAGTTACGATGTGTACACGGAAAAAAGATACTGGTAGAATTTACCATCTGCATAGTTGATTTTGGAGTCTGCTATCAAGTGTGGTAAATTTTACCATCATATGGTAAATACAACGTACCTTGTGGTAAATTAAGGTAACCTGTCGGTACCTTTCACCACAATGTACGTTGCATTTATCATATGATGGTAAAATTTACCATACTTGATAGCAGACTCCAAAATCAGCTATACACAGATGGTAAATTCTACCTGTCATTTTTTTCCGTGTACGACAGAATCCCGCTCTATAAGACGTGATCCGCAACAACCTCGCACTGAGCACCTGCTTTCAACAGATCACTTTGTAAGTTAAACTCAGGCTGCAGTAAGATGACGTCTGAATCATGTCGGTCTTTCTTTGCGGCAACTCAACAAGTTTCCGTAAGAAAGAACGTCCGGCGGTTTCAGTCACTGACTAAAAACTTTTTGAAAGCGTCACTATACCGCTGCATTCTTCAGCCATGACAAATGCTTACCGTTTAACAATAGCGCGGTGTTCCTGTTTTGTGAGTTTAAAATATTGTTGGATGAGGTTGTAGTTAAGTCGCGGGCTGTCGGACCCCTCCTGTGCTGCCCTCTGTTTGCCCTATGTTGCCAACACGCAGTCATCCGATCAGTTTTTGAACTGCGCAAATTTCACTCACTTAATTAGTCCTGTATACCAACTTTTTACTTATGTTTTTTTTTTTTTTATTGAGAACTGGAACAACGTCTCAAAGTATTTTCCCTCGAAGGTCTTTAGCCGATCAAAAATTGCAGTGACGTCACGCGTGAATAGAAATACTCCGTCCCCGCTTTTATCCTATACATCCACCTTGTGGTGCAGCGTGGAATGTCGCGCATGCCTCATGTCGACGGACTTTCTTGCTCCGCTCATACATTCGACACAGCGGCACACAGTAGTGCATTTCAATGGGATGGATCGGACATCGGACATAGAATAAACGACTTAAAAAAAAAAAAAATACCTTTGAAAAACAAACTCTAAATGGAGATTCCTGTAAGAAATGTTAACAATAAACCCACTTCTCAACTTTTACGTTGCGTATTAACATATATAGATATACATATTTAAAGTAGCCTCGTTTTGTCCGGTCTCTTCCATTGATTCGTTCCACTGTGCGGCGAGGGAACATACTTGCATCAATGCGTATCAGCCGGAGACTCTCAGAAGAGTAATTGTTTCGACAGCAGATGAATTCATTTAGATTTCGAGCTTGGAGCGACTGCGACTTCGAGTATCTATCGTTGTTGTCAGATAATGCAGACATCTCTGCGTTGGTAGGAAAAATGATGTTTTTAGAGATATTTGAAGAACAACGACAACCCCATCCCTCCCTCACTCTGAAATAAATAATTCCTGTAAATTCTATTAATATTACCAGAAGCACAACGATATGTGAGCCGAGGAGACTCGAGTATACTTTTACCAGAAATTCTGAAGTTGCTATCAGAATATGTTCTCAGTACAACCAGAATCTCCTCAATATTTTCAAGAACTATGTGGCGCAAACACTAGAATTCTGGTAACAGTACCATCCCCTTATCTCGGTTCCATTTATCGTTGTGCTTCTTTGTGGTAATTTTTTTTTTAGTTCAGAACTTTAATCGCAGATCGAAATGATGGAAAACGTTCTGACCATCGGAGATTTGTAGTTTCAGCTCCAATTTGTGAATATTTAATTGCCGGTCTAATTATTGGGGTTCGTATTCTTGAAACCAATAATCTTGAAGAAAGAGTCATTCGATTGACAGACTTTCAACATCAATCAAACGGTGTTGAGTACTCATCATCAGCGCCATCTATACTGGCGAATCTGGAACTACATCGATGAGGGTTCACGTCAATTCAATAAAAAGCGTAATTCTTCGTAACTGTATAAACATTAAACATGCTGCATCACGGGAAGAACCGATCAATGGAACATAGATTAGTCCATATGGATAAATAAAAACAAACTGTCATGACTACTGACATAGGATCATTCCTCTCGAAGTTATGATAGCGGCGCGGGGGAATGGGGGTGAGGGGGGGATTCAAAAACAAAACACAAAGCGACGCAATCTATATGTATAGATTTGAGAGAGCGCGCGGTCGGGTCGTCTGCCTCCATGCAGGTGCACTGGTGCAGGCAGATTTCATTAGTCTTTCATTATAAGCTCCTTTATTAGTTTGTCTAATCAAAATTAAATCGTCAAAAAGATGTTTACCCATGATAATAATCACGATGAATATACCAACGGGACGTATATATAGGGTATAGTACAAAACAATGATCAAAGGATGCACTCTCACCTTCATTGACGTACGCACCAAAAACAGCGTATCTACATAGGGATTCCGCAGCGTTTTATAAGCGTTTTTACTGTGTACGGCAGTCTACGTTTTGGATAGTATAAGAACAGACGGGTGATGAACCCTGCCAAAGTCCGTATAGTATGTTCAAAAAACATGACGACCAGCAGGCCGAATTGTTTATTTTTACGTTAAACTGACTGTTACGGCTGTGTATAGGATCGATGAGTGATGCTATAGCACAGGTCGAGCATTGAATGTATAAGACTTGTTGTTGCTTTCGTAGCATCTCTACGTTTCCTGTAAGCTCAAAGCTTGTATAATTTAACGATTCTTACCATAGAGTAAGGCAAGACTGATAATTCTAGACCAGCAGCGTCACTCATGGAAAGTTACCCATGACGATTTTTTGTTGACGAAAAAGTTAAAGATCAGCCTGCAGATTTGTTTATAGTTGAATTTTACAGTGTCTTCCAAAGAAGAGGAAAAGTCGGAAAGAGTATTTTCAGAACGTACAGATGCATCGACTCAGGATTTCTTTCGATAAAATGAATTTTTTTGCTATCCCTAATATAAGGCGATAATCACGTGACTCTTGAAGGTAGAAATGAGAAGGTATAAGAAGAATGGAACTGTACCAGCGGCGGCTCGTGCAATTTGGCAACAATGTTTTCCCTCCATTTGAATCTATGTGCACCAATCGATTGCAGGTGAAGCTATCGAATCGATTGTTTTACAATTATTCAAATGGAGGGAAAACATTGTTGCCAAATTGCTGAAAAATTAGGTGTAGTTGCGGGGGGTCTGGGAGGATGCTCTCAGTAGTAGGAGGGTTTGGGCCTTGGAGGTCCTCCCGCGCAAAGTTTCCGAAAATTTGACCTACCTCAGATTTAATTAAAAGCTAGTTTTAACTATTTCGTGACACGAAAGTTCTCCTGCGACAATATAGTAATAACAAATCCCCCCACCAATAACCTATCAAAGTAAAAAAATTAAAAACAAAAATAAATTTCCGAGCAAAACCGGCAATAAAAACATATTTTTTCAAGACTTAGAGACCAAGATTCATTTAAATATCAAAATAAAAAATTGAAAACCACGGAAACGTTAAGAAACTTTGTTTGTACGGTGCTCTTTACAACTCCTTTTTCTCTTTCCCCCCTTCAATTTTTCTGAAATCCCAATCATTTTTAATCAAGAGCGACCATTATCTTTGAAAATTTGAAGGGGGAAAAAAAAACCTTGAAAAACTAGGTGTAGTGCCACTACACTAACTACACCTGACGAGCCGCCACTGGCCGCCACTGAATTGTACTGTGGCGGTTTATGAACGATACACCATCGCTTTTCTTCTTTTTGAATTATCGCTTATTTGGAGGTTCAACTTAGCTTCGACAATCAATGTTTTTCTACGAGTTTGAATGAAGGTAATGAGGATATCCCTAAAAAACATTGAATCACCGTTTGGTATTTTCTTGTTAAACTTCCCAAAATCAACATTTTTATTAAAAAATATGTATTCATTTGTTTGATCGCTTGAAACGTTATTATATGATTTCTTTGACTTGTTTATGTTTTGGACTTTGGAGTCAGCAAAAAAGTTCTGTCACCGTGAAATTGCCAGTAAGCGGGGCTTGATGGACACCCTGTATTTGAAGTGCTGCAAGTGCGGGTGCATTGTAAGCAAACGGTCTATTGATCTACGATTTTGGACCGCGGCTCGGATAGGCGCTCTCTCCGTCAATGCTGCCAGTTTTGTGGGGTGGGGGGGTAATGGGGCGATGTACACTTCACGTATTAAATCATACTAAACATTTTGGTTACTTTTTTATGCCTAATTTGGCAGCGTTGGCTCCTCCGTACTCACCGCACCACACCGTCGGGAATTAGTTCATGAGAAGTGAAAAGAAAAATACGGGTCCGAGGGCATCGGGCAGCCGAGCCGGTAAACGAACCGGTAAAGTAAACACAATCGCAAACCCGCGAGGAGACCAACCGCTGGTATATACTACGGTATAGTGGTATAGACTTGGTATGATGCCCATTGCCCGGCGTTTCGGTGTTGCCTTCCTTACCGACACAAACTCAATCTCCTGTTTTGTAGTGAAGAGAGCCGTGCATTATTTGAAACGGATCAATGCTTGATTATTTAATGACATGTAATATCGACGAATTAAAGATTGTCGCAAGATTTCCGCAAGCTAATTTTTGCCTTCAAGGTTCTGATTCGGCCACTCTTCTTACTCCTCATACCTTGCAGGTGAGGGGCCAGTGCGGCTGGGGCGCGAAAGCCGTTGCAGATCAGTCCCACACTCACACCCATACCTGAAAATGTGTGAAAATCTCGCGACAATCTTTAATTCGTCGATAGTAGAATCGGGGACAAAAAGAATGTCAGGTGTCTCCTTTAAGTAGACTACCCGCAATACTTATCTCAATGAATTTAAGCATTGCATGTGGTCTACCTCAAGGAGTTGTCTGACATTCTTTTTATCCCCGATTGTAAAAATTCACCGATGATTCCACCAATTGAGAAAAGATTATACGCAGTTCAGTGCAGTGTATGACAACAATGCACAAAAATACTCAGATCGGTAATCTTTTTCTCAATCTATAATTATAGTTGTATCAATTAGTTGAAATATCCGCAAGTTTTTTAAAGTAATCGGCGACTCCATCGGTTGAGAAAAGATTACAGAACTGCGAGTATTTCCGCGTGCATTACAGTCATACGCTGAACTGAACCGTGTAATCTTTTTCCAACCGGTAGGATCATCGGTGGATTGAAAATGTTCATTAATTATACGGAAAACGGCAGCTCTGGATCAAGCAGAAGAGGTATTCGGTCCGCCACACACTGGACCGAAACATGAATCTTTCCAGACTTGTAAAGCTGCTTTTTAAAGCTGATTTTTGCTTTGAAATACATTTGTGGGTTGACATTTTTTACTGCAGAAACAATGTCATTTGATTAATTTTAAGCTCCGTAATGAATAATTTCTCTCGTTTCAGGTATATTTTTCTATTTATTTGTTGTTTTTAAGTTTAATTTGTGTCGTGAAATTTTGTCCGGAAAATTCTATTTTTCGACTAACTGTGCGGCGCGTCGCCCGTCTGGGACTTTGAGACTCTTCAGAGGCCTCAAGCCGCCGCCATTGATTCGACCTCAAATTGACCCTCTGATTTCGAACTTTGGGCCCTAACCACTCATAGTGTTCTATGTCTAATTTCCTCACGATTTACTTTTAAACGCAAATATTGACAGAACAAGAAATTACATGATTTCCATGCTCTCTGATTAATTGATTTTCATTTTTTTATGTTTCAGGTAAGTTGATTTTCAAGTCACTTCGGAAGTTTTCAAATCTTACTTTCGAACATCCCGTGAAACTTCTTCGAGAAAGCGTTTTGGTTCAAGGTTTGTTTCTGAATTCCCAAAATCTGGAGGACTTTCCGAGTTCGTGTCAAGTCAAGTAGATCCCAAGTAAAATCTCTGAATTGCTCTCTCAAGATACTTACATTTTGGCACAAGGAATGCCAAAAGTTCTTGTGACAAAATGCGTACTTCTCTTATAGTCAAATTTCTAATCTCCGCCTTCATTTGTGATGTGTAATTTTGCCTGAAAATGTTCAGTGTTTGTGACCGAAAATGTCGCCATTATTTCATTTAGTTTCTTGGTAACCTTGTTCCCACCGTTTCGAGTTATTTATTTATCTATCTATACTCTATTGTCTGTTGTGTAACTGTTTGTGATTCTATAGATATCACTCTGCTAACTATGATGGCTCTAGCTTTTATTCCTGTCTCACTATCTTGCTGTGAAAATACCTTTCAATTTTCCAACGCAATTTCGAAGTATATCAATTTATTTCCGATCAACTCGAAGAGCAGTCTTGCTCAGTTACGAAGCTGCGCTGAATACCTACGATTTCACCGTCCAAAATTTCAAAGGGCGATTTTCGCAATTTCTCGTTTTCCCTCTTCTTTTTTCACTCCATGAAATTCGAAACATTTTAGCCGGCGGGATAGTTTTTTCTTCTTGTAATCGGACAGTGTGCGAACGAACAACTTTCATACCCTCTCTCCGCTTGCTCCCCTCCCTCATCTCATATCTGCCCGAGAAAATGACAAAGGGAAAGAATTCTGCTCGGAAATGAATCGCTGCAACTCATGAAAGCTTCCTCTCCATCTGAGCACGGCAAAGTTGAAAGCTTTGGTAGCGCGCGCGAGCTGGAAGTTCGAATTACAAACTATGCAACGAGAAGCATGCTCGAGTAAGTTTCGTATGTATTCCGCGAGCTTTCGAGCTTTTCTTCAATGAATCTCGCTCTCTTTCATCAGCCTCCCCTCACCCCTCTCACTGTTTTTCGCCGATTCCTTTCATCCAAATTGTTCATCAATTATGAAGTTGTTGCGAGTCAGTTTTTTTCAGCAATCGGTCGAGAATTAGAGCAATATCTACACGGAGAAAGAAATAATTTACAGTAGCTCTGCATTAGATCGGCTAAAGTCTGTAGCCTCCATTTATTTAGGACTGGAGTTTTAAAATAAGTCAGTGTCCATAGTTTTATTAACGGGCTCTCTTTAAAAAAAAAAAAAAAAAAAATTAATAAATAAAAAAAAACAAAAAATTGATTGCGTAGAGACTTCAGTCTGAAGAGCGTCAGAGTTTCTGTAATTAGTCAACAATCAACATCGGATACGTTGAATGTTGCTCCCATTGTTGTTATCTTATTGAGTCTCCAAAATTAATGTCGGCCGCCGCTAAAGCTCGTCTCAGAAGTATATGTGGACCCCGGACGATAATCCTTAGAATTTGTCCCAATGTTTTTTTTTTTTTTTTTTTTTCCATGCCGTATAATAGAAATACAATGAAAATGAATTTGAACCTTGGATTCGCATGAAAGGACCCTTTAAAATCAGCAAGTGAAAGTCCTAGGCAAGTTTCGTTAAGTTAAGACTTGAAGGAATGCAAATTTAAAATTCGCCAAAGATTATCGGCTGGGGTCATCCGCCTACACTTCTGAAACAAGCTCTAGCGCGGTCTCTGGTGTCGCTGGTTCATACGTTCCTCGTGATCCTTCTTAATTAACAATTTAGATTTTTTGAAGATACTTAAATTTCTGGTGTCGCTGGTATGTACGTTCCTCGTAATCCCTCTTAACTAACAGTCCTTATTTTTAGAAGATTCTTAATTTAAGAATCTTAAATGATTTTTTTTTTTTTTTTATTTATTCTTATGAATGTGCCGAGCGTAACGATTGTTCGCCTGGAATCATCATCTTTAGGTAGAGTTTGAGGCGTACAATTTTAAGAGATGACTTAGAATTAGGAGGTGTCAAATTTCTTCGCTTCTTTTCTTGTTTTAGCGCACAGCGTGTAGGCCGTAACTAGGCAAAGGGGCGCGGCCTCAGCGCTTTCGGCGTTGACTTTTTCACGATTTCATTGTGCGCAATCGAGTCGGAATTCGAGCCCATATGGTGACGCACTGTGGATCGTCCCCATGTTAAGCAGCGGACATAGGGCCAAAAATCAGAGTGTTGCTACAGCATATTTTAGGGCATTTTTCTTTCATTTAGGGTACCTACATTAGCAAAATGCCATGAAATGGTCTAGGAAACGATTTTGGAGGCTCAGGAAACAGGTTAATGCAAAAGTTTGTCACTTCATTATTTTGTGTGTGAAATTTCGAAGTGAATTTCGCACATTTACCGTAGCTCCACGTCTAAACCTCGCATCAATTTCAAATCAATGCTATTTCTTCATGTTTGAGAGATGTTTAAGGTTAAAAAAATGCTGTTATTGTATTTTTTTCTCAAAGTTTGACCATGAAATGTTGATTCTAAAAAATGGCCTAAAATTTCTCTTTTTACGGATATAAGTGGAGTTTTGAAATGATTTCGGGAGAATTTCCAGTTCACAGACCCATCAAAATGTTCCTTATACTCCAGGGATCCTAGATCAACCGCCAGTAAATGCCCGATTTTGCCCGGCCGCTCGTGGGCTTAGAAATGTAACAATAGAACTCGTGATTTCGCGCGCGCAAAAACCTCAAAATCCAGCCATATGCTCCAAGTTCTTCCTCCTTTACAGGTTGAGCCGATAAAAATCTACGAGCACTTCCAAGGCTGATTATATTTTCAAGTCGGATTTATTGAAATATGTCTATTTGTTGGAGGGGGAGGGGGTCCACTGATGCAATGTGCCCCTTAAAGCTGCAAAATGATATGTCCCACTCACGAGTATAATCTTTGAATTCAGTCAAATGTGGCAACTAAAATCTATTAAAGTTCCATGCCTTTATCTAACTGCACAATAATGTGAACCTTGGATTCGCATGTTGCCCTTTTAGATGGAATGAAATCCTAGGCAATTCTTAGAATAATTTAAACGCGAAGAAAAATTTAAAATCCAAAATTTCGGCTGAGCTCTTTTTGCCTCTTCTTTGTAAATCTAATAGTGTTTCTCGCGAAGTTTTGTTGAACTATTTTCGTCCTCCTTTCTTATATATTAGATTTTTTGAAGAACTTCAAATTTCTGTTCCTGTATGACTATCCTCAATCCCTCAGAAACCTCAAAGGGATATTTTAAAAAAGGGATAATATTATGGGAAGGGGAGGGGCATTTTTTTTTTTTTTTTTTTTGTTTTTTTAATTCATTGAAATGTGCCGAGTTAAATCAGTTCTCTTGGAATATCACTTAGATAATAAGTTTAAATGCAAGATTTCACAATTTAGAAAAAGGAGGTTAATGCTCTAAAATTAATTTATTCATTTTAGCTAAATTGAATAAAGACATAAACTACGTCAAATTTCAGCAGGTTACATGTGCCGCTTTCGTTGAACTGTTTTAACGGATTGTACTATGTCGCGCTCCCCATTGGAACGATCCCTAGGTGACGCCTTAAGTGCTTCTGAAATAATTAACTCCTCCGAATTGGGATTGTTATTATGACTGCTATAAGAGTGAGGTAGCTTAGAGAGGCGCTCAATTTCTGTCTCTCGTTTGAATTCTCGCCTTTTTTAACCTTAGGAGGACATAGTGACGTCTCGTAAATTGCCATGTATCAATGCACTATCCTCCGTATAGTATAAGCTTATAAGAAAGAGTCGATTCTTAGGGTCTGTGTTTTATTGCGGCCCTCCGAATAATCAAAAGGATATGCAATTCGCAACGCACATACCATTTTAAAACATACCAGAGCTCTTAGGGCGCAATTCAGGGGCTCTTCATAAAAACCTCCGTGAGATGGCAATGAGAATTAGTGTTCTGTTGCAACTGTAAAAGAATTTCTTGAGATTTGTTCATTAACCCTATGTTTAAGTGGTAGGAGAACTCGTGCAGGAGAACCGCATCGAAGGATGCGTTCCAAACTTTTTGGGGGTACAGTCGGCGAATTAGAAAATGTCAGTCGATTCCTTAGATTTGGCTCAGATAGGTCACCTGCAGTGCTTAAATTAATTGTGAAGAGTAACGCAGGTTGCCTATACCAGAAGGAAAATCTAAGGAGTCAACTGACATTATTTATAATTCGCCGACTAAACGTTTCTAATATAGATCGTCAGCTACTTTGTAAAAGTGGCTCCAAATAGTCCAACCATACGCATCATTCAATTATTACCTCTTAATCTTAAGGTAAATGGGCAGATCTCAAAGAATTCTCATCGTCATGGTCATCTCAAGGAGGTAATTCCGTAAAGTCTCTGAATCGCGCCCTATAGCAGCGTATCTTTGCGAAGGAGCTGGTATAGATCGCGATAACCCGATACACCGATTTTGTATTTTATTTTGACCCGATCCGACGTTTTTCTAGGCTCGGAAAAGTGACGACTGTGCTGTAATGCGTTTCTTCGTGAACTTTGGGGCGTTTTTCTGTACCCCTATGGAGAAATGGAGATTAAATGAGCCTTATACTTGCTGGTTTCCAATCAAAAGGCGCTCCAAAGCCTTCGCGAAAATACTCTTCATCCTTCATATTTATTCATCGAACGATTGCTTTTCGTATTTGTGTTCCTAGTCTAGTCCGTCCGTGATCCAGACGATGGAACCAATAGACACGATTAGTCGAGTCGTAGACCTCACCAGCTTTGGCCGCGGTCTCGACCCGACCCGTCCCGCCACGCCGGAGAGTTGTAACCTTCAAATAGTAGCCACTTCCAAGCTCGTTCATCATTTTGATATTAATATTTTTAACTCAGCTTCACCTCGCCCTGCCTCCTCTCTTTATTTTATCGTCCGTCCGTCCATGTTTTATTTTTTTCTTTAACTACTTAACCTAACCTACACGCAGAGATGTCTACCTATACACAGACGGCGGTGCTGAACCTCCGGGCGGTTTCCGAACTAGATGAAAATTGTTTCTCGTCTGAGCCCGGCGTTGCCAGACGGTGACGATTAATCGCCACATCCTGCATTTATATTCAAATAATTTAAAATCTGATGAATTTTCCTCCAAATCTGGCAACCTTGGTCGGAGCGTTGGGCCGGAGGAGGACCAGAAGTGGCAAGTGGCGCACTGTGGATCGAATTGTGTATTTTTTCTGGTATTATTTCGTATAGAACAAAACAAAAACAAAACAAAACACAAAAAAAAAAAAAAAATCAAAAATGTGTATTTCAAAATCATGGACATTTAAAATGGTCCAATGGATGACAAAATATTTAGAAAATGAGCTCTTTTACTACAATTTCATGGCTTGAAATGAGCCTAGTTAAAGGTTTTTCCAAGAAAATGTTGACTTTAAAAGTTTCTGAAATCTGAAACGAAAAATGAAAATTTATTCTCAGAGCTACCGTTTTGTGTACATTCAAGGGTGATTGCTAGGTAACAGGACTTTTTGCCGACACCGGAAAATGCCATAGAAATTGCATCGTATAAAAGTCTAAAGCCCCCCCGGAAAAATTTTCTGGGTCCGCCACTGCCTTCCGAATGATTAATGAAGGCATTTTTTTTTCAGCTCTTCGATGATTCAGTGGGTTGACCCAAAAACATGACTGCTAATCCATGAAAATACCCGCGTCTATAATCTTTTCTCATTTTTTTAAAAATGCCATTATAATTTATCAAAAGATATTCGTAACTTTTTTTTTTAAAGTCTGACGGCAACTTCACCGATTGAGAAAAGGTTACAGATCTGAGTGTAATATTTTGGTAAACCTGTCAAATCATCGGTGAATTGAAAAATGTCATTAAATATAATTGCACAAAACGGCAGCTCTGTTTGTTCATGTCCAGAAATATCCATTTCTCGTTCCACTGTCCGACCGGCGATCTTTTGTCTGGGGCTCCAACGAAATTCAACCGATCATCCTACGCTCTAATTTTTTTTATATACATATACTTATTTACTTTTCCAGACTTGCTTTCTCCAGCTCATCATTTTTTCTATTTTTTTTTTTTTTTTTTTTTTTTTTTTTTTTTTTTTTTTTTTTTTTTGTATATTTACAACCTTATTTTCTCTGAGTTGAGATTTATGTAGTTCAGTGCAGCCGCGTGTTTATAAGTCATAAGTTGTTTCAGTGGGATGGCGGTATTTGATGGCGGCCCCGGTCGAAAAACGCGAGTCTCGTTTCTGTAAACAACAGATATGCTCGCTAGTTCACAGCAGTCAGAATTTCCAATTCAAATCAATTGACGTTTTGACCAAGTGACCAACGTACGAGCAGACTTGTCATTTATAGAAATAAAGTTCCTGTTCAACTTAGGTAGTCAATTTGTACACCCGATCGATATCTGGCCGTTTTTCGCGTGATTCCTCGCGCCTTGATTTGATTTATATCTATTCATCGATCGGTGAAGTTAGGTTATATATATATTGTTGTTAATGGTGATTCAAAAATTTGGGTCGTCGGTATACCTCAAGATGTACGCACTACCAAAGAATTCAGGGGGAATAAGAGACAGGAAGCATTGATGTTGTACTTATATATAGTGGTAAAATTAAAACTCTCAAAATTTCAAA
This sequence comes from Trialeurodes vaporariorum, assembly GCA_011764245.1. NCBI lineage: Eukaryota > Metazoa > Arthropoda > Insecta > Hemiptera > Aleyrodidae > Trialeurodes > Trialeurodes vaporariorum. The sequence goes on along the minus strand of VMOF01000369.1, from coordinate 20,536,369 downwards.
CTATTCTATTTTGAACGTCTTAGTCGTCTTAGAGGACGGGGACTCAAATTTTTATTGTAATTATGACAAATGGATCATCACCGTATAAAGTATTCATGCGTAGAGAAACCACATTTTATACCGAGTTTTAATTATGTTGTCTTTAAAACCTCGTTCATTTGCTTGAAAAAAGAAGGGAATAAGGAAAAATAAATAAATAAAGGGAAGTTGAATTAGCTAATTTTCGTGTTAATGGAGTAGCCGATTATGCATTGAGCTTCATTTTCCTCTTCGTGTACATTCAGGCTCTATTTTTTTTTTCTTTTTTCGGCAACTCAATAACTTATTGTTAGACAAAAATTCGTAAGTAAAAATGAATATTTCTTCGCGATTCTGGAAAAGTCGAGTTTCGCTGTGGATTTAGCAACTATGTGTATCATATTAGGCATCTTTCGAATAAATAAAGAAGTATAGTATTTAAATCATAGTTACCTGTTAGTTTAATTTAAAGATCAAATTCTATTTTTTTAATCCAAGGTGTACTTTGTTTGTGTTAAAGAAACTGCACGGTGAAATATTGACTAAAGGGAAATTCCTTTAACCCAAGGAAAATGTCTGCTGCTACAAGTAAAAGGCTCCTTGTTGTGACAGTGATTCTCCTTCATGCAATCAGAACTTACTTTGCGCAAGGAAAACAGTCACAAAGTAAACGGGTTTCCTTGTTTTTAAAGAAGTGATTTCTCTCATTGTCAGTGTATCGATTTGTCTTAAATGCGTGAAACTCTTCTTATGAAATGACCTGAATGGTGTTTACTGTTTTTGCGCGAGTGCGATGAAATTATAGGGAGAAGACCCGAACTTTTACGACGCAACACCTCAAAACATGAAAGTTTTAAGTTCCGCGCAAGAGGGCCAATTCCTCCTCCGTGAGCGTGCACTTTTGTAAGTGAAACCGGCCGGCTGGTGGCTGGCGCGGCCCAACTTTGACCACTTTAATTTAGCTTATCATCGGTAGCGGTAAGTGTCCAATCCACCGGCGGTCACGTTCTCGCATTCCCGGCCGAGGAGTGTGGACCGGACAGTGGACGGTGGAACACTGGAACAGGAACATGATTTTGATGAACCTCGTTCACCGCGTTTCTAGTCTTTCACGCTTAATCCTGCAGCTCGGATGGTTTTCAGTGTTTTATTAATAGTAAAAATAATGTTCTTAAAATGATAGACTCCAGCTCGAAGCAATCGTATAAGCGAGGAGAAAACGTCCAATTTTGTTGTTTAGACCTCTATTAGACGAAACACTCCAGTAAATTTCTCAGACAATTCATCGTACTTTTGAAAAATACAGCTTTGTTTGAAAGTGACTGTTAAGAGCTACGTTTTCTGAAATAAGCGCACTCTTTATTGCAACCAACGAGCTATAGCTGTAGAGAGGTGACGCCCCCCTATAAGTCCTATCCAAAGTGAGGCAGCATGGACGGTTTTGTTCTCCTCCTTAATTTTAACCTTGAATCAAAAATTGTAATTGATGCAGTGAAAACTGGTTTTAAAGGAGAGTACAAGTGTTTTAGAGTGGCTATCATAACACAGAATTCTAATACTTTCTGTATCCAGGTGAGAAAAGTTTGCTTGTTTCTGTGATGTGTCAGTCGGTTTATCCTGTGAATCCTTCCAAAAGAAACCAAATCGTCACGTCGATTTATGTATTCAGATCAATGAGCTATAACTTTAGAGTGGCACATCAAGGAACGTTCCGCTGTTTCATTGTTGTCACCTAGGGCGCCGCCATCTTGCCGTAAAAATCGATTTTGAGGTTAATTTTGTAGGTTTTACGTCGTTTCGTAACAAACTCGGGCATCGCCGGAAACGGCCTACAAAATTACCTCAACCTTGGAATCTGCCGTCCAAATTCCCGCCAATTCGAACGCCCTACAAATTAACCTCAAACCTTGGAATCTGCCGTCCAAATTCCGCTTTTTCCCGGGATTCCTTCTACCCTGTGTGGCACTAGGTGGACCAGCCTGCTGCCACTCTAAAGTTATAGCTCATTGATTCAGATAGCCAATGTAAAACACTTTCACCTTTATTTCAAACCAATTTCAAATGGATCTGTCACAACTTTTGTTTTCAGGTTTTCAAACTAAGGAGACAAAAAAAAAACAAAAACAAAAAAACAAAAACAAAAAAAAAAAAAAAAAAAAAAAGAACAAACAATAAAACAAAAAACCTGAGCCCACATAAAATGTCGACAAGAGATTTCCAATGCGGTTCCCTCGGCGATATCTTCAAAGTTTCTTCAAAGAAGGCCCCTCTCTAATATGGTTATAGCCTATAGCTCCAGTGGCGAGGCGTGAGATTAGGCAACGTTTCTTTTTTCCCCATTTAAACATATTAGAAAGGTCGAAATTCCTGGTCATCGCCGATGACTGGAGCGTTCGATTTTTTTGGTGAATTTAAATGAAGAAAATTCATTGTTGCCAAATGTCTCGCTTCGCCGCTGCCTAGCTTGTTGGTGACCCTCGATTCAGCCTGGTCTACCCGTCTTATCCAATCTTTTCAAAGATCAGTCCTCATGATATGCAAAATTTCAAAACGCAACGTATTCCTTAAATCTTATTTTGTGCCTTGCGTATTGCATACCCTGTAGGATCATCTTTGAAATCGTTGGACAAGACCGGTAGACTGGCTGAAACGTGCTTTTGGTCCCTTTATTCATTACTTTCTCCTTTTTTATGATTTACCCTCGAATATGACAAATTGATGCTATTAAACAAATTTAATAGGGTGCGTAAAACATCACGTACGATCTTCCCATGAAATCAGCATGGTGTTTAGGTTAGTATTACTCGTGAAGAGCTCAACGGATGTTTTATGAGCCCGACTTTCGGAAATAGCTCCAATTAATACTGTTACGGCTATAAAATAAGGTGAAGCTGTGTATTTTTGCGAGTGGCTGCGCCACAAAATCCTCGTAATATAATGTGGACGAGTAGTGTTTGAGCCGATTGTGTATAGTTTAATGATATCTTCAAATTTTGGTCGGTCACTGACGTAAATTTATACGCTGGCAATAAAATATAAACTGGCCTTAATTCAGAGGACGCTCGCTCGCATATTTATGTAATGAAGGCGCATCTGGAGCATTTTATCCAATTTGTGACGATTTGTAAAAAAATAAAAAAGTAACCGCAGTTTGGTGCGAGATTCTGCGGCTGTGCTGCCGTATTTCGTATTAACAAAGGTGGATTTAGCAATCTGACAACTGTGTATTATTCCCATTTGAACGCATGAGAAACAATCAATTATAGTAAAAGGGCCATGGCCCCCTCAAGAATCAATTGTTTTTCAAACGTTCAAATGGGAAGAACTCATGGTTGTTAAATCGCTGGATCCGATCGTGCGTATTGATACGGCATTCTGCAATCCATCAGTAATTCAATCGGTGTTGTTATATTTATATAGTATGTTATAGGTTATAGTTATACTTCTTTACTATTACAGGGCGTCCCAGACCACCTGCGGGTCAGGCTTTTATCTCAATACTGGCGGCTGGTTATTAAGTTTTGAAATTGAATAGTCAAATAGCAAATTCAGCCCGAATTTTCTATTTTTACGTTTTCAAGAGTCTCCGAATCTCTGTTCGGTGGTTTTCATCAGGGGGTGGGGGTTTCAACGGAAATTTGTCAATTTTTCTCGTAACAACGTTCTGGATCGTCACAATTTAAAGTATTTGACCTGAAACTGTCAAATCAATTTTGAAAAAAAAAAAAAAACGTAATTTGAAGTGCAAGCAAAGACCCCCCCCCAAATACATCATTCGCACTTATGATCTTTTCATGTACCCCTGCAACTCCAGATAGCCAATCAAAATAGAGATACAAAGTTACTTGGTATGATTTATGGACAGTACAGCATGTTTTGTGTCCCTTTTTAACCGCTTCAATGAAATGTTATAACATGACAGGCACTGAAAAAAAAGATTACCAGAAGCATGACAATATGTGAACCAATGTAAAGGCTAGTGTTTGTACCCATAGTTCTTGACATTTCTTTTTAGGAAATTCTAGTTCTACGACCAAATTCTGGAACTAACACCAACATTTTCTGGTCAAAGTACTAGACTTTCTGTCGTTCACATATCGTTTTGCTTCTGGTGATATTACTAGAATCTGGTGTTTAGATTATCCCTTTTTTGTCAGTGTGGGATTACGCAGTGCCACACCTGGATTATTCAGTGGTGTAGCGTGCAATCTGACTAAGCTGGATTTCGTCCGTTTAAACACATGTAACACATCGATTTGAGAGAGTATACTGTACTCGCCCAATAGTTTTTTCAATGAGTTTAAGTCAATTAAATGCAATGTTGTCATATGGCCTGCGACGCCACTGGGAGTAAGTATATTCTTTATATAGTTATCCTCGAGTTTAATCGATCGAATGTCTGAAAAAACTAACAGCGCTTCGGTCGGCAACGCTGGAACAACAAAAAAGAGCTACCTGCCCGTATCTGTTGCAGCACGCGTGATGCTTCTTTCGGTGAGGATCGGTTAGAAAGAAGAAAAAAAAAAGAAAAAGAAAAAAATATTAATGGCATCTTTATCTCGGCACTTTACGAGGTGATGTTTGGGTGAGGATTTTGCTCGTTCCTATCTCGTATTTCCGATTTTTATGCAAATACACGAATATATGGGACGTTTATCGCTTCCTCACGAAGTCGCCCGAGATCGTTTTTTTACGTGCTATATGAACCTATCATCGGTGTTTTTTTCAATGTTTTATTACGTTTATATGCCCTCTTAACAGCGGCGCACAGTGGAACGAATTGATGGGAGGGGTCGGACATGGCGTGGGAACTTTAAATGCGTATATCTTTGTTAATGCGCAACGTATAACTTTGAAAGTAGTTTCATTGATTTTATCGTAATATTCACTGCAAGAACCACCCCTTATAGTTTCGTTTTTAACTGTAAAAACATTCAAATTTGCATTTTTAGTCATATATATTCCATGTCCGACCCCTCGCATTAAATCGTCCCACTGTGCGGCGGGGCGCTCCACGTAACCAACTTGCCGCACAAACTGAGCCTTCTTGTGTTTGTTAATCTTTGCATTTACATTAGATCTCTCGTGCTTAATCAACATCCCGAAGAGATTTGTCTTTCTCAATCGTTCATTCGCTCTCCTCCGCCGGTTCTGTCGCTCATTAATCGTCTCTCTTTCTTTCCACACCCAATTGAATGCGTGTGTCGAAGTAGGATAGTGATAGTCACGTGACTGCCCTTAATTGTGTCCTTTTTTAACGCACGCGCGTTCGATAGGTGAAGACAGAGAGGAAGATACATTCCTGGATACGCTAGTGTTTTTGTCTTGGATGAATCCAGAATTCTAGACCCTTCGAAGCATGGTTGCTAGGTTGGTCAAAAAACACTTCATCTATTCTGTGTGAATCTGATGTATACAACGCGGCGATTTTTCGCACAAACTGTGGTGATCGTGCCTTGCCAGGTATCATTTTTTCGTATCTATCGAAGTATGCAATTTTGCATGGCTGTATACTACCTACTTTAGTGTTGTCGAGCATCCGAAACAACAGTGAAGGGAGCCCAACTTTGTTTTCTTTGAGAAAATTCCACGATGCTTCGCAAAATAGCTCTAAACTCATCTGAAGCTGTGTGAACGACTGGACGCAAATTGAATATGGAGAGAATATTCACCATTGAAATCAAATGTGGATCCAGCAATCTGGCAACTGTGTATTATTTCCATTTGACTTCATGAGAAACAATCGATCAGTGAAAGGGCCATGGCCCTCTCACGGACGTTCAAATGGGTTGAATCCATGGTTGCCAAATTTCTGGATTCGTCCATGATTGAAGTAAGAAGACTCGAGAATTTCAGATCTGCGAGGAGGAGGTCTGACCTACGTCAATAAAAATCTGATTGCCTGTGAGAAAATATGACCAGACTAAGTACTCAAATCTTATGTAAAGTACCGTCATCAAAGTAGGTTTGTGTCTTTTGGTACTTAACCCTTTTACTATACCAGGTTCAAGATCACTAGAAGAAATCAAAGCTATGACTCCCCTAAATGTAGTAGGTAGCTAAATATTCCAACTCCGCGGTATTCATTCTGCCTATCCCGGTAATTGAAGGCGCTCAGTGACGTAATATTTTGCAATTAAACATTTGGAGTAGCTTTTACGCCTTTACGGTCAATGAGCGATCGAGTTACGAAAACGGATAACTCAAGCATGGTATTGAAAGGGTTAAAATCGAAAATTCATCGGAATCGGGTAAAGGCTTGAGTCCACTCGAGTCAATATTTCTTGCAACTCCTCAGGGAGCGCGAGGGTTATAAAAGTGGGAGAAGGAGCTGATATTGATAATCTTTTTTCTTTTTCTTTTTGTCATCCGAAAAACATTCATACAAACTTTATGGAATTACGTTACTTCAAATACATAAATGGATCTGATACTTATTCGAAAAGTGTCAGGTTATGAGAGACTTTACCGGACTTTACGGAAAAGCTGTTGAGGGGGGGGGGGGGTTGCTTGAGACCTCCTAGCCCCTATGATATACGCCGCCAGTTTGATTTATTTGGTATTTGTTTTCCTACTCCGCGCAACTCTTTCAAAATATTAAACATCATTTCTTTGCAGTTATTTTGTCGTCAGATGCCATCCGTCGGCCACATCGAAGGAACAAGCGGGAGGCGTTTTAATTTTTTTTTTTTTTTTTTTTTTTTTTTTTCGTGAGAATATCAGCCACAGTTGGAAATCATGATGATGAAAGGTGTCACTCGTCTCCTTACTTATTTTTAACCTTAGCTTTTTTAAAAAAAATTGATGATCCAACGGAGGAGACGCTAATGATAGGGATACGGATCCGCGCTCTTGAGACGGTCATTATTATTTCGAGAGTTCATCCTTTTCGTCCACGATTTTCGGCGCTTCGTTCTCCTTAATCTCAGGTCTAATGACCGAGCGGTAAGGTTCGGTGTCAAAACACCGAATCAGTGATTCTCAGCATGGCTACCGCGACCCTCCTGTGCTATCGCTGGCGGATCCAATGGCTTGTTCTTCTCTTTATCTCTGTCCATTTGAATCCATGTGTTAGCAAAGGATAGAAAAGAGGGGGTGAACTTAAGTCATGTGACTGCCCTTAATCTGTCATTTTTTACCACACGCGATCAAATGGGTACAGAGACAAAAGCTCCTGGACAGGGTCGGATTTCCCATAAGGCCCACTAGGCCCAGGCCTAGAGCGCAAACTTTTGAGAGGCGCATTTTAAGCCAAGCGACGGTATTTTTTTACTAAGAGGAAAAAATTGAAAGAAGAACGAATAAAAAGAAAAATGAATACATGAGGAAATAATCTTTGTTTTCCGATCCTTGCGGACGTACTAAAACACAAAATATATGTGTTAGATAAATTTTTGTGTGGATTAAAGTGTTACTTAACAGTTTATGCTTAAACTTTCTAATACACGATTTCTAATGATCTCGTACACGTTCCAAAGAGAATCTTTCGGCTGTGGTGTTTAGTGAGTAAAAATTACAGGAGAGGGAAGGACAAGGTGAATGAAAGGGTGAATCAGTTCTGGGGGGGGGGGGGGGCTTCGCGACCTTCCGAGTGCGCCAACGATGTTAAATCCGGCCCCGTTCCTAGATCCGTTAGTGTGCGCTATCGACCCGCAAAATAAATTATAAAGATATCTTCGTCTGTAGTTTTTTGATTTCTTGTAATTATTTTACTATGAATGCTTCCGTAAGTGACCACGCTGGTTTTAGCGATGGGAAGGGTAAGATGTCGATCATCACTTTTTTTCTTCAATGAACTTTCAACTTTTAAAATGAAGAAGAAAAAAATAAGAAAAAAAAATAGTTTTGAAATGTGTTGGTTGGGACACTTACCCTGGAATGACCCTATTGTTATAAGCTTTTCCCTTTTCAACTCAATGTTATTTTTTTGAATTTCCCGCCAATTTCTGCAACATTGGTTAGGACTTGTGAGAAAAAGTAAGCAGAATGGAAGCGTCAGAAGACAGTGCGGGCGAGTGCATTGTTCGTGTTATTTTCTCGCTATTCTATCCTCCTTTGGGAAAGGGATAGAGGTATTAATACCTCGAACGAATCCTTCTAGTCACGTTTTTGAAGAGGGAGGGGGGAGGGGTTGAAAGTTGACAGAATGAAAAATACAGGTCTTTGCGATTCGGACGAACACTACCAATAATTACTTTTACGGAGAAAAAAAAATCGGATGTTTCTAGGATGAGCTGTAACTTTTTTTTTCGCGCGAATCCCAGGCTACAGCAGGTACCCGAATAAGCATTTTCGCGGAAATTGGATCTGAAAAGCTCAGCCCGCTTTTTCGCTCCAGCAGCCCAGAGGCGGCTTGCGTGAACGATCGATGAGAATATACCCTCGATACTCGATGAGGAGACGCTTTGAACTGACTTAACTCCGGAAAGGAAAAACTGTAAGTAAGTCAAATTTTTCTTTTTTTATAATTTTATTGAAAATTAATTAAATTTGAGTACCATGCGAACTTCCTCTCAGTATTTGCAAAGGCGCCTTGGGGGGGGGGGGGGGGGGGTTGCTATGCAATAATGCGAGGTAGTGGCTTGCAAGTTTTGTTTACCCTGTGAAAAGCAAGAAATCAATGTAAGTACCTACTCCCATACTTCTGATTCATCAATTGATGACCCCCAAAAAAAAAGAATGAAAGATAGACACTTTCAAACCCTTTTCCCTCCCCCAATTTTGACCCCCAAAAACCGTCCGTGAGTATTCAGAAGCTCAATTTCAGTATCTCAACCTTTTTCTTTAAAATATACAGTTTGTGCTACGAGTTCTTACTGGCTCAAGTCGGAAAAGACACGTATAATTTAGATGAACAGGTGAGCTCGTTACTTTGTGATTGGTAGGATTTCTCGTATATATCGACGGACGATTCTGCCGATCTAGAACTAACGAGCCGACCTGTTGTTAATCGGAATGATGTTGTGTGTTTTTCAACTTGGGCTCAATGTGGGTTTCTCAAACATGCTGTATGCAAAGCAAAAGAAGGATCCACCCATGCGGTGCCGCCATCCAACAGCGGATTCCGCCCGCTGAAACTGAAACCCTAGCCTCCCTTGGCTAGGCAACTGAGAAGTATCGATTATTCGGAAGCTCAATAGAAGCATAGATCTTTCCGCGTGGTTTTATATGAAGGAGATTTCGATATATCGCATTCAACGAACCTGAGCCTCCTCCTTCGTAGCGTTCATTGAGTGAAACCGCCCTTAGGTCGAGAGTCAGAATCACAGTATATGCCAGACACTGAATCTGTAAGTACGTTTGAGCGCGTACGCGCAACTTTTACCCGCGAGTCTGAGTCCCGCGTTATTAACTAGAATTCTCAATCTTCGGTCTCTTCGGATCCGAAATGATCTTTTTTTTAAAAGTCTGCGTCGTCCTCGTCCGCGTCCCCGTAGTCTTCATGTATATACATATAGTATACTATACTCGCATTCGCCCTGACCAACGACCGTCGACCGTACTCGCTCGCAACAATTGCATCATTCTGATTCTCGCACCCTTCGACCCTCGGGCTATCCATTCGAACATTTCACTTTTCCCTTTGCACTCCGCACCGTCATTGCCTTGCCGTGATCTTCGTCTCACTCCCCTCCCAGCCAGCCCCCCCCCGCCCATCAGGACTCCCTTTCTCTGCTTTAATGGCGGGCGGCATTACGCTTTGTATGAATGACCGATCGACGATCGTATCATCGCATCGGTGCGCGGTGGCTTCCGCAGCCTCAATGGCATTGCGTCGGTCCATTCCGATCCATTATTTTTTACGATACGAATTATATCACCGATGCAGCGCTGCCGGACTTACTTGATCGCCGCTCTGCATTCTTGCCGATTGATCGGTGTGCAAAAGTTCGATTCTTCTGCACGCGGCTCTTGTGAATTAAAGATCATGCGCGGATACAGGAATTTTTCTCTCTCTCTCTCCCTCCCTCCTACCCTCTCTCTCTCTCTCTCTCTTTGTGTGTTTCTCTCCCTCTCTCTCTCCCTCTCTCTCTCCCTCTCTCTCTCCCTCTCTCTCTCTCTCTCTCTCTCTCTCTCTCTCTCTCTCTCTCTCTCTCTCTCTCTCTCTCTCTCTCTATCTTCTCCCTCTATCTCTCTCCCTCTCCCTCTCTTCCTCTCCCTCTTCTCTCTCCTCTCTCTCTCTCTCTCTCTCTCTCTCTCTCTCTCTCTCTCTCTCTCTCTCCTCTCTCTCTCTCTCTCTCTCTCTCTCTCTCTCTCTCTCTCTCTCTCTCTCTCTCTCTCTCTCTCTCTCTACCTTTTTCGGATCTGACCCAGTCAGAGTGTGTCAGGGAAACTTAGAAAGTAACTTGCTGACTTTACGACATCAAAAATGATTCGTTCTGGCGTTAACTAGTTATAATTTCTAACCAAAATGAGCAAAATAACTTAAAATGCATCTTTTCTTTTGATTAAGTTTCGAATACTTTTGAAACCGCTGCGAATTTTGCACACTCATTTCCTTTTGCCTCTTGAAAAGTCATTTCCTTTTTTTCGCCGCAAAGATTTGGAGCTTTATATTGGAATCAAAGTGAGATCCCCCCTCTCACCAGTCCCCGGTAAGACGCATTGATGAGCAAACCGATGGATAAACCGTCCAGAATAGATTAGAGGAAGAACTTGAGGAGATCTCTGCTAATTCCTCCTCATCCCCTCGCCACCCTGTTTTCGTTTTATCTCGGGGAAAAAGCTTTTAAAAAGATACTTTACCGGTCTTGGAATGGCGCCAAAATCCCTTCCACTCCAGCGCTAATCCGGCATTAGTGAACCCGTGGCAGGATAACGTTTGTCAACATCCCTGACACCTTGTTGCCGGAGCTGAAGGGATTTTTAACTTTGACATCGTTGTAGACAGGAATTTCTTCTCTCTCTCTCTCTCTCTCTCTCTCTCTCTCTCTCCCTCTCACTCTCTCACTACTCTCTCTCTCTCTCTCTCTCTCTCTCTCTCTCTCTCTCTCTCTCTCTCTCTCTCTCTCTCTCTCTCTCTCTCTCTCTCTCTCTCTCTCTCTCTCTCTCTCTCTCTCTGCCCCTTAAAGCAGATGTGTTAAAATTTGTAGATGGGGGAAGGGAGGAGGGAGCACGAGATTTCAGTCCCTCCTCCCATCCTTATCTAACTCATTCATTCAAATGGGAAAAGAGAGAGAAAGAAAAATTCCTAATTGCGGCTGTAAAGGCACGGTCTACATGTAGCGTGATTTTAGTACCTCCATCTAGATCCTTTTCTAACGCATACATCTTAATGGGCAAAGAGAAAGACAGACAAAGTCCTGGCTACGAGTCTCTGCTCGGACCTTGTATTCAAATCAGAATAAAAAAAATCGATGATTCTCAGTTTGAAATCCGGCAATGGTGTGCTGAAAAATGTTTCAACTCGTGTTTTTACGAAAATCTGCCTTGTATTAAATCGGAATTAAATCCATAGAAATCTATGCAGTATGCAGCGTAAAAGCGAAAGATGACGCATTGCAAATAAACTATACGATGTCAAAGAAAGTGCAGTCAAAAACTTAATTTAAAGTGAAACGTTTTAATTGTGATGAGGCGTTTCCCACCTACAATACACATCACAGCATGTATTCTTTTAATGCGTTTCTTATTAAACAAACTCAAAGTCATCCTAAGTCTGAAGTCGACAATTTCAGACATTCAAACCCTTGCATAAAGTCGAATATTAGGGTGCTCACCAGGCTTCCTTTAATTAGATTGTTTTTCTGGATTCAAATGTACGAAATGCAACGTTGTTAGATTACACCAGCGGTTCCCAACCTTTTTTAGTCGCGGACCACCAACTTGAAAAAATGAACAATCGATTACCTTTTTTTCTTTTTTCTTTGACAATGGAGGGAGAAAATAAAAACTAACCTATCCTGCTATTTTAAATACAGCCATACCGGTTGGGAACCGCTGAGATAATTATTGAACAAAAACAAGAATTGAAAACTTTCAATTTTAACATTAATTTTGAATTTAAAAAAACCGAAAAACAAAAACCTCGAAGGAGGAATTTTATAAAATTTAGGTTATGACTCGTTCAAATGATAACTTTATTTTTTTTTTTTTTTTTTTTTTTGCTACGTAAAAAAAATATTGGTAACAAATTCAACGTTTTCACTTTCGGGCGAAAAAAACGGAAAAAATTCGGAAAGGTCTTCGCGGACCACCAAAACTTGGTCCACGGACCACCGGTTGGGAACTGCTGGATTACACGCTACACCACTGAGATGAGTGCATTGTCGCGCGTCGTGCTTTAATTCATAATTTCACAATGGTCGTAATTTGTTTTTTAAATGTCATGAAATTTGACTCCAGATTTTTCCGACAGACAGTTCCCTCTATTTTTCCGTGAGCTATCACTTAAAAGCGGCTCCGTCAAGCGAACGAGCTAGCTCTCAGAGCTTGTCTCCACTTCTTTTTTGAAGAAGTCTCATTTGAATATGTTTAAGAAAGACTATAAGGATTCTAAAGATAACAACCTTAAAAAAAAAGTAGATTAAAACTCGAAGATAAATGTCTGCCAGTAGGAGAGTAGTAGAGTGGGAAGCTCTTAACTCATCCGCAGGTATGCGAGTGTCAGTTTGACGTCGGTGTTTTTATTCTAAGATGCAGTGATAAGCAACGTTGCCGCGTTGTGTCCCCCCCCAACATTGTAGTCACTGGCGGCAGATTATAAATGTGGGGGGGGGGGAAGGGACTTCAAGCTCAGCCCTGGAAAGTCCGGGCTCATAGTCCGATCATTTTCGAATTTGTTCCAGATCCCTTTTTCCACTTAACTTGCATGCTTTAAGTAACGTGTTTCCATGAAGTTAGTAATTTAGTATATTAGATATTGGTGGTGTGTCGTATACAATTCGTTGATAGTATTGCGCTACAATAAATTGGATTGATTCAGGCCTCTTGAAGTTACACTGGTATGGGGTGTGTACCTAACTTTTGCTAGATCATTAAAGTAGTGGCGAAGCGTGCAATTTGGCAACGTCGTACTTTGTCCGTTTAAACCCGTGTAAAAGGTCAAATGCGAAGGTGTTTACGAAACACGTAGTACGTTGATTTATCTTTTTGGTTTAAATGGATGAACTGCGACGTTGCCAAATTGTACGCCACGCCACTGCATTAAAGAGGGTCCTTGGTTAGTTTTAGCCATAGGCGGCGCGTATAAGGGGCTATTTGGGCTATAGCCCCCCCCCCACTTTTTTTGGAACGAGGGGCTAAAAAAATTTTTGAACGAGAAAAAAAGAAAAAAGGAAAAAGAAAGAAAATGAGAAAAAGAAGAATTAAACAACGTTATCAATTTCTCATCGCCATCTGTCTGCTTCATTCAGAAGTTACTAAGGAAACGAGACTGTCACCTTTTGTTTATATTCTTCAAAAATTTACCTAACCAAATTGTTTCAAGTGTCTGTTAAGTCCAAATTTTCCGTATTTTTAAATTTTAGCCCCTTTCAAGTCAAAATTGCAAGTGTTCCAAAAGAAAAAAATGGTTATTTATCCCCCCACCCGCCTGCGTCAAACTTTAATTTGAAAAAGGTGAAGAAAGAAAGAGAAAAGAAAGGGGGGGGGGGGAAACTGTTGATTTTTAGCCCCCCCCCCCACTTTTTGACCCCACGCGCCGCCCATGGTTTTAGCGTAAAATCACGCGGCGATAACGTTTGGAGCATCAAATAATTCCAAAATTGGCTCGAAAACTCAAGAAATGCGTCAGAGGAAAATGTCAAGACGACTGAAGTATAGCGAGTCAATATTGAACACATGCACCTCCCAACTGATTTGTCTGTTTTTCTGCGATGCATGAAGTTCAATGTTTAGTAATCCTGTTTGAAATCAGAGGTCTATTGATTTTTACAAGTAACGACGGTCTGTAAGTCCAACGGAATGTATAGATTTTACAACTCCATCGATTTCATTGGCCGCAGGTCTTTGGCATCGATCAAAAAAGGTAGGTATCCATTGTTATCAGTTAAATTGTAAAATCTGCATTAGGTTTGACTTTCAGACCGTCGCGTCGCGTCAGCGCTTGTAAAAATAATCAGATAAGCCTACATTCAAATTCACAATCAAAATTACAACAGCTTTCGCTCAGTTATTTCAAAGAAAATGAATAAACATCAGTATCACAGAAGACGAAAAATGAAAGACGACTAGTATATTACAAGATCAAAGTCGATGAAAGACTCGTTTCTATATACGCATATCTTTGGCATCAGAGGAGCGGACTTGACTATAGAGTCGTTACTAAAAGGCACAGAGATCATCATCGAAGGATTGCATGTATACACATAACGTCGGATGAAGATGTTAGAGACGCCTGTCTTTTATTTTTTCAAAATGTAACAAAAGCTGTTTACGTCACTGAGTTAAGAGAAGATACGACGCCCCGAAATTGAGACGCGCGCGGGGACTCGGTGTATGTATGGGAAAACAGCGGGGGTGAGATTTTGTCGCTTCGATGTCGCGTCGTTGGATGTCAGTCGTAGATTGATGGAAAGCGCTTTTTTCAACGCTTGCTTCGTCCATGATTCGATGAAGATGGGGGGAAAAATCGGACGATAAAGAAGTACGAAATCGGTTTGATAGCATCAATACAGTAAAGTTTTCCTTCATGCACCGATGGAAAGTATGCTGAGCACCGAATCTCCGCAGAGTAGGCATCCTTTCTCGAGAAAGCACCTTTATTGACTCTTATATTAGGTCATTTTGCCTAAAGTTGGGAATTTTTTTTTTTTCGTCGATTGAATTGGCTGAAACACGTATTATAGGCCTCCGAATTTAATGTTAACTCTTATTTGTTCCTTATAGTTGTGAGTGTTAATTTTGGTATTTATTCTCTCTCTTTTCTTTGTTTTTTGTTTTGTTTTGTTTTTTTGTTTTTTTTTGTTTTTTTTTTTTAAAGGGGGAAACATTTTGTTTTAACTCTTTCATCACGCCTGAGTATGTTTGTAATCGTTACTAGGCCTGCCGCTTAATATTCCCCTTATTCCTTATTAGTATTTACAGTAAAAGCTATCAAAAGCGGTTGTCCACATTTGCATAACAATGTCTCGTCTAGCGCCTTCAATTTGACGGATAGGCAAAATCAACGACGCGGAGCACGTTTATTTAACTACCCTCTAAAGAAGGAACCCACTTCGATTACTTTTGGGAGCCTGGTAGTTAAATGGTTAAAGGAGCACAAAATCCCGTTAATGGAGCCAACGGAAGTCGCGAATTACCGCAGTTACTTTGATTCAGAAATCGATCTGTGAATTTCGATTGACTTATTCATCAAATTTTATCGATACCCTGCAATTTCTATCAAGTCTATCTAGATCCAAGACTTTTAAGGTTTGGCGATAGGATTATCAGTCATCGACCACGCTGAAACTCGAAAAAACCGGTACTTTTCTTATTATTCCACAACAAAAAGAACTAATTCCCGTTTTCTAACGAAGGAGGGGCATTCATAAGAAATATTTTTTCAGACCACGATGCGGTTCAAGCGTTAAAATGCTACTCTGCACAGTGCACATATTGCTTATGATGAGTGGGAACTTTTAACGCTCATCGCCAACCTGCTGTGGACTTCAAGGGGGGGAGGCGCCTGGCGGGCGGGGTGAGGGGATAATAAGAATCTCCCCTGTGTCTTATAACGTTCGTTTTAATTTTTTCCTGGCTTTATAAAAATCTTCCTCTTCGTCTCCTCCACCCTCTCCAAAGGTCGTTCATTCTCCTTCCTCCACACGATGGTCTAAGATCGTTAAAAAGTGGCCAAAAAATCAGAAAGTAAAAGTCACATCACTCTATCATTTTATAAACTTTCATGACCAGTTTTTAATCACAGGAAATACATACTTTTAACAAATATAAAAATGCCACCAGTAGGAAAGTTTTAAATGCGGGGCTCTTGCAAACTTTTGCTAGAAGCAAAAAAACAGTCGAATCTAATGATAAGACTAGCGTAAATCACGAAAATCACACTAAGAAAGACTGAAATTCAGTATTAAATTCATATAACTGCTATAACGGCAAGATCGTAATGGCGGTTCACCGCAGGTATAATGGGAGATTCCTGGTGTATTATGTCATTCTCTCTACGGAAACACAGAGATATGTCTCAATTTAGATAGGAATCTCTCCTATGATATCTGCATCTCTCCGCCATGAAGCCCAATTCTGAGAGTGAATTTCCTGATTTTTTAGGGTACTCATCGTCATTTTTACTGGTTTTTATGCAAAAATCAACTCTTCAATCCGCTATAGCAAAAGTTTGCAAGAGCCCGATTAAAAGGTCGAAAACGATGATTTTGTATTAATTTTCTTCACTGATTTTTTTTTTTTTGCTTAATTGTTTCAATCTGAGACCACTGTGTTCCGTTGCTTCTTCCCATGCAGCCGTCTTTTAATGACGCTCTTGAGACATTTGGCACAGACTTGGCGTGCTTCAAGACTCTTCGAGTGACTTCAACCTAGTCAGCGTTCTTCCGCGCATTGGGACATCTCCTTTACTTTTCATGACATTATCTGTTTTTGCAATTTCTTCAGGACTCAGTCCATTGGCGTGTGTATTTAGTAACAAGAAGAAAAAACCCATGAATACTGATGAGAGTAAATAAATAAAAAATAATGCGGTTGATGAGGTTGATGTGAAGATCGACAGAAAATAATAACAAATTCCGGAATAATGGAGCTGTTGCAAACTTTATTTTACTGCGATTTTTATTTCGTGAGACTTTCTGGCACTACCTTTGTAAACTTTTCAGACTTTTATATCATTCTACTTCGGATACTATGTGAGACGTAAAAACTTCATATCGTTGTAGTCGCCATCAGACGTTGCATAAATTGTGAAATTTTTACTTTTCTTCATGTAAAGTACTGCATAAAAAGTTCTTAAAGGAACCATAATTCTGGGGAATCCTTATCTGAAATCATATACAAATTTTTCTGGGAAAAAAATCGAAGATAGTGAACTTTCGATTACTCTCGATTTAAAAAGCTGCACAATCTGTGCAACGTCTGATGCCACTGACGACTTTATGAATTTTCAGGACTCATTTGCGCGGAAAATTTTAGATGTAATTTTGTAATCTTTTCTCAACCGGTAGAGTCTCTGTCTCTGATTTCAAAAAAATTTGCGATTTTTTATACAGTTTAACATAGAAGGGTAACTCACAAGTCGTAATAATCCTTTGATTTCAAAAAATAATTGAAAAGATCAACCGTTACAGTTGAAATTCGACTAAACCTTTGCATAATCTAACTGCGTCTTAGGAAAAAGAAACAAAAATCGTTGGTTTCATATTTATTCATTCTATACTCACACCAGTTGTTTATCCAATTTTAATCTATTATTCGATTATATTCAGCCTTGTATTTAATACTCTTTAGCTCATTGTGCTTTGAGTCATTCTGTAGCGAAGCTTCGAGTCCCCAGCAGTATAGGCAAGAGGCAAGTGCGCCAAGCGTCGCGTCGGGTACTACATCATAGTAGACAAACTGCACATCTAACGGTCTGGCTCGCTCCTTATGACGCAATCGGTTACTCCATCCTCTCCTTTTAATTATTACTCTCATTTTGTGAGGGGCGCTCAAAATCTCAAATGGTCGCAAAAGAGTTCTGCGTTGTTGCTTTGTTCAGTGGTGAAGTGCACAATATGGCAACAGTGATTTTACTGCATTTAAATTTTGGTGAAATATTCGATTCTGGAAATTAAGCGCAGTTTGGCTACCAGAATTCTTTTCTTTTTTTTCTACCAAAAATCGAAGTCCATGCTCTTTGGGAATTCCAGTTTTTGTTTTTTGTTTTTTTTTTGTTTTTTTTTTGTTTTTTTTTTGTTTTTGTTTTTTTTTTACTCATCATAAATTCATGTGCTCCAAAATCAAAGAGTGCCATGTACTAATTATTAAGTCAATGAGTGCTCAAACACTAGCTCCTTTTAGTGTGAAACCTGGAGCGAGAAAGAAAGGAAAAACACGAAAACTCACATTTTCCGTTTACTTTTAAGTGTGAACAGAAAGTGAAAATTTTGTGCGTAAGAACATCATAAGAACAATTTTTTTCGTACAAAACATTTTTTTCCCCCTATTAATTTTTTCTCCACTAAAGTAAAACACTCTCTTTAGTGTGAAACGGAGAACAAGAAAGAAAGGAAAAATACGAAAACACAATTTTAGCGTCCACTTCCCGTGTCAAAAGTGAACCAGACTTTTTGCCATCCCAGTCACTAGTGAAAAGTTCCTTTTTCCTCGTTCGACCGATGATAATAATCAGCCGATGATCTTGTTTGCATCCTTGAAATACTGCCGCGTCGGTCGTTAAGTCACGCAGAAACGCATCCTGCATACTGCATATAGCTAACGGGAATAAATTATTAGAGTCCATCCTGCTAATAGAATCGTGAATAGCAGTTTCGCTACTAAGATTCGTCATTTTATGGACTCGCCTTGTCCACTGTCCAGTAACCATAGTGGGATTACGTTTAAGATGCGTTGTTTTATTTTCTCACGAATCCAGACATAGGAGTCGTATTTTCCGAGGTCTGTACTCATTTTTCTCACTTTTAAGGATATCGCGACAGGTGTGTCCGTCTGAGAAACTGGTTTTTGACCCAGAAAATCAATCCAATGTAATCAACACAATCATGATATCCCCACATGCACCGTGTTATGTTCGCTTCTTATTCATCTTTCTTTTCAAGTCTTGAAACAAAACAAATTATCTAAGGGTTGATTATGAACTATTGTTATCGTATTACTGTATTGAATATTGCTATCGAGTGTAATTTTTGGTTCTTTTCTACTTTATCTTTCTAGCGGTTATTCCGATATTTCTTTGAAAATTCGCTACACTGAGAGAATTCTTTCTTTAATCCAAGGTGTATTTTGTTTGTGTTAAAAGAAACAGCACAGTGAAATATTAACTAAGGGGAAATTCCTTAAACCCAAGGAAAATGTCTGCTGCTACAATTAAACATTACAATCGAACTTTACTTCGCGCAAGGAAAACGGTTGCAACACTATAGTAAACCTGTTTCCTTGTTTCAAAGAAAGAAGATTGAAAGAAGAAGTGAAGAAGTGAAAATTTCTGTTAAAAATATTCTATATGGTTCTTCCAAAAAAAAAATTGCAAGAATTTCTGTACGGAAACTATTTAATAAAAATGTGGCCTTTTTAAAGAGTTCAATTTTCTCCGTGTACGATTCGAACTTTAGTAATCACCCTTCCGTTCTCTGTATGTTAAATTATTCATCGGTAATAGGATTCGTCCTATATGTATATTCTGTAAGCATTCTCCGACTTGAAAATGTATAATGTCTGCAACAACTAATGGGTTTTTGGAGTTGTAAATTGTTTTTCAATTTCGAGTCTGCAGTTTCTCGACGCAGCTCATTGTGGACTGAAATTAGTCCCATGATTTTTTTTTCTTCTTTGTTTTTTTGGACATCTACATGAAATCGAAAAGGATGTAAACCAGAAACCGAGGGAAGTCTGGTTTTCTCCCGATTTTAACGCATTTCGGCTCCTCCTCTTTCAAATTGTAACTGGCTACGCCCATGCGAGAATGAAGGCATGCTGAATGCTGATGCAACTGGGCTGGTTTCTGAAATCGTCATTTACTTTCGAGAAGAATAGAATGTTCAACTCGACGGGAAAAATCAGTAATTTTTGGGTACAGGTTTTTTTCCTTTCAACTTTTTAGCATAAATTCCTCTCTGTTGATCTTCAAATGAGCCATTAAATCTTTCCAATTATTTCTCTTTAATGTGGAACACGAAACGCATACTTCAGTGGTATTTTATTTTAATTACTCGCTATGACTAATGAGGGCTGTTTATGTAATTGAAACGAGGATATCATGTTGTTTTGTTTTTCCCCCTTCATATCTCTCTGTTTAAGTCACATTCTTCAGCATAGTTTTTCATCGTCCGAAAATGTGGATGGTTGAGTAAAAATGAAAGTAATTTTAATGAAAATGCTTGCTAATTAATAAACCGGAGCCAGTCATCCATTGACCGAGTCAAAAACATTTTTTTTGAGAATTTGTCATAATATGCTTCACAATCTCTCTACATCGAACTTCACACAATCTTGTTTTCAAGGAATAGAATGCGATGATATTTGGATGGTGGGATCTGACAATGTATACTTGGGTTTTTGAAAAAAAAAAAAAAAAAAAAAAAAAAAAAAATACTGTGGCTCAAGTTTTTATTCCTATAGTTTTGCGGTAGTAGCATGCTGTTCAGCAGTATTCCATATAAATATTCCATTTATTTATTCAATATTAATTAAGCCTTACAAATTTCAATAATACCATAAAAATACGCTTTGTGAATTATTTGTTTTGAAGTCCTCAGTGGTTCATGCTATAACTCGACCATGAAGGCTTTTTTCTTTGGGATGCTACGCTGGAAAAAAAAGGAGTTGGTTCGCCCGACTGATTATTAGTGAAATTCGTGCAATCAAATTTATTTGTTGTACTTCCCCAAGAAATTAGGTACTCCAACCAATAAGTTGGTACTCAGTACCAATAAGTTAGTACCGAGTACCAACTCAAATTGGTACGGTGCGTCCAATATAATTGGTGCTAATTAACAATTTGGTTGAAGTCCCTAATTTTTTGGGTAAGAACAGTCGGCGAATTAAAGCAATGTCAGTCGACACCTTAGATCTTGTCTCAGGTAGACCACCAGCAATGCTTGAATTCACTGTGGTAAGTATTGTGGGTGGCCTATACCTACACTGAGAAAAATTTTCCGGTTAATTCAACCGGACGTCTTGTTAATACTTACTTAATTGGAATTCTAATTCTGATACTTGACCGGAATTCTTGTTGAAGTAACAAGAATCCCTGTTGAAAAAACAAGACTTTCTTGATGAAAAGACAGGAATTCCGGTTAAGTAAGTACTAACAAGACGTCCGGTTACGACAACAGGAATTTTTTCTTGGTGTAAGCCTCAATGTAAGGTGTCGACTAACATTCTTTAATTCGTCGACTGTACAACCAATTGATTCGATTGCGCAAATTTCACTAACAATTAGTTGGGCTAACCGATTCTTTGTTTTTTTCAGTGTGGCCCAGTGTTCCAGTGACCTTTCTAAAAGGCTTCAAAAGTCACTGTGTCGTTATTATCGCTTTTGTGAAGGTTTGTCATTGAGGGGGCCTTGCATTCTGTCGCTTGTTCGCTTGGGCAGTGTCCTATGTTCAAGTAAGTATCTACGAAAGCAAAAAAAAAGAAGAAAAAAACGGGTCAGCCGGCGACACACAAAAGAGCGAGTGGAGGAAACAGAAAATTACAAGGAGTCATGATTGAATCAAAGCGAAAAAAGAAACGGGGGTTGGATAATTATCGTAATTAGTTCGGTTTTAGAGCGAGCGCGGCGATGACTCGATGAGTCTTGCAATTGAGCGACGAAAATTTGCAATTATCCTGAGAGTGTTGCGAAGCTGAGCAAGAGGCGGGGAAAGGACGACTGATAGAAAGAGAGAGAAAACAGGAGGGGGAAGAGAAAAGAGGAGAGAGAGTAGAAAGGGGGAGGAAATAAGAGTGGAATTATCCTCGCTCTCTCCAACAAAAGCGTCGCGTAGCGGCGTAAGCGAGAACTTTTCCCCTCTCTTTATCTCTTTCTTTTTTTGTGTGCAAAAAGTAGTTGCAAACTTTTTTAAGAGAGTTTAACTCATATTACAAAGTGCTTCATTGTTCTGAGTCAATCTCTGCGCGCGTTACTGAAAAGAAGTAGGTTTGCAGCGTTGAGCTGAACCGAAAACGGCCGCTCAGTGGGAGAGAAAAGAGGTTTATTTGAAATGAGCCAAAACGGTCCAGATTTTCGTGATATTTTCAGGGGCTGATGGAGGACTCTCTGAGGAGTATAATTCCGTCCTTTTTCTTTATTTTGCTACAATCGGACAAGAGAGAGGGAAGATCAAAGTCAAAACCTTTAATCAACCCTGATATGAACTTAAAACGGTATCAGTCTCTGCGGTTTGGTGGTCAGCGCAACTGGCCACTAACTCTGAGGTCCTGGGCTAGTATCCCGGCCAAAGTACAAGATTTGACGATCTCAGACCTAATCAATAATCATCTTGGAAAGACATAGATGTTACTCTTTTATCTTTCATATTTACTTCTTCTTCTCTCGTCCGTCTCGTAGCAATTGGGCTATTTGACGGAAGAGAACAATAAAACTTCCGGGAAATTGTAATCAATGTTTTTATTTTTTAGCTCTTTTATGAAAGTTCTTTTTAGCCATAATAGTATATGTGTAGCAGTGGCGTCGCGTGCAATTCGGCAACAAGGTATTCTATCCATTTAAACTCATGTAAAATATCGAATTCAGGGGGTTCACAGTGCGCAAAGAAAATTCGATATATTCAATGAGTTTAAATGGAGCAGTTGCATTGTTGCCAGATGGCACGCGACGCCACTGATGTGTAGTGTATTACTATAACTGCAATATCAACTCTTTCGATTCCTTGGAATTTTATTTTTTTATTATTATTATTATTTTTTATTTTTTTTATTTTATTTTTTTTTTTTAATCAGAACCCGGTTGCATAATGCATGTATCGCGAACCACGTTTTGAAAAAACGCTATAAAGTTTGAAAAAGGTCGTCAAATAATGTAGTTGTAAGGTTAAAATATGTCGGAAAAGTTCATTTCTCCGCAAGTTATTTCTAGAAATTGATGACATTTCTGTTGATCTCTAATATTTTACTGGACGAAAAATTCAAAGTTGTCACTGAAATTTAGACATTTTTAAATCCAAGATTTCTGCCTGACCCAATTTTGTAGTTCCAAGGAACCTCGCGCTTCAAACCAACCTATTACAGTCATTTACTTTTGCGAATAACAGTCCATTACATGCTTGTTGATTGGTACCAGTACCTTGTGCGTTGCGTATTGCATACCTTGGTCAGGACATGCAATACGCAACCGGCAACGCTCCTGCCTTTCGAATGTTCTAAATATGATACGTTGTGGCGTTGCTGACCAGTTTCCTTGTCCCCGCCAGCACCTTGTTTTCGATCTACCAGTGGCGTAGCGTGCAATTTGGCAACGTTGCAGTTCTTCCATTTAAACTCGCGAAAAATATCGAAGTATTGGGTGTTCGGTGAACACCTTCGCACTCGACCTTTAACATGGGTTTAAACAGACAACATACAACGTTGCCACATTGCACGCTACGCCACTGAGATCTACCTTGTAACACTCAAACCAACCGGCGCTTTCAATTAAACCAAAGAATTGCATGACTAGTTTCCCGCAGTTATGTTATCCAGTCAGCAATTGAATATTCATGCAAAGTGCCAAATGTGCTTCTGTATGACCGGAGAGGGTTAGATGGGAAGCATCATATTTGAAAAGACGTAGGAATGAAGGAGTCCAGTTCAAAGCCTCGATTTGATCGTGTGAACCGCGCCTCATGATAAAAGCTTTTCGATGCTGCACATGAAATGGTCCTTGCTCACTGTTCATTCGTGTAACCAAACTGGCGCTTGAATGAGGTTTATTAATACGATTTGAAAGAAGACAAGGCTTCAACACCACACACCACACCAAGTAGCAGCGCGCATCAAGCGGTTGCACTGTTCAATCGTAAAATGTTGCATTACCGTTACTAACCGAGTTAACAGAGTACAGTGTAAGTACTCGGTCAGTGTTGTCGGGTCTGAAGATTTCTTTTTTCCTCCATTATGTGTAATGTGTTTTTGTTTTTTCGTTTTTGTTTTTTGTTTTTTTTTGTTTTTTGTTTTTGGTTTTTTTTTTTTTTTTTTTTTTGTTTTTTGTTTGTTTTTGGCTCGAACGTGATTCTCCTCTCCTCTTTTGTCTTTGACTTTCACTCGTACTTGTCACTCTCGCCCTGCGTTTAAAACTATTTTCCGAATCCTTGTTTCTCGCGTCAATTTTTACGAACTGGGGAAATTCCTAAAGCTGCATCAATCCTGACACCTTCTCCCTAGTAAATTTTCATTTAAAGTATGAACTCATATGAATTTTGAAAGTAGAAGCTAATTTATACGTGTCTTCAACCCCAGATTCTGATATAGGAGTCTCAAATCTCTCAATAAAATTTAAATGTCGTTTTTTGGCAACTCAGAAGAAGAAGAAGAAAAATGGTACAGTTGATTAATTAATCCGATTCAGTAGAAGCTGAGTTTCGAAATATATGAAGCTACTCAAATACATCTAACTGTTTACGTTTTTCAAATGAGTAATAGTGGTATTTAAATCCTAGTGGTCCGGTTTATAATTTATTCTAAAGGCACAAACATAATATTATGCTATGTTTCAAAAAGCGTAAATTTCGCATAGCGCAGACATTTGCCTCTATACTTGCTTCATGGAGATAGTTTTACTAATTATCATTATCCTAAATCCTCCAAATTTTACAAGAATAAAAAATTGTCAAAGTACTGTGGCTTCTCGTTTCAATTTTATTTTATTTCACCAGAAAGAGGTTGCTTGAAGAAAGTATAAGCCACAAAATTCGAATTCTTCGTTAGTTTCTCTCTAAATTGCTACAACTTTTCTTCAAAATTTTCAGGTTTTCACTACGTTCCGTCATTTTGAGGTTGAGTTCCGATCATTTTTTACTTTCAAACTTTCAAAGCAACCTCTTTTGCCTGCGTGAGTAATTGAAGGCGATTAACGATGTTCATTTTTCGTCGCAAAGTTCCTAATTAAGGGTTCTTTTACCCTCACAATCAGTTCAGGGTATACCAGGACTATGTGTGGAACACAGAAGAAATTAGAATGTATCGTAGGCACGAATTTGGGTTCACCGGCCACAATTTGGATCAGTTTTTTGCATGGGACACAATCAGATTGTTTCGTTGACACACTCTGATTATGTCCCATGCAAAAAACTGATCCAAATTGTGGCCGGTGAACCCAAATTCGTGCCTACGACACATGCTACTTTTTTCCGTATATGAAAGTAAACAAATGAGTACTGGGTAGGACTTAAAGGGTTTAATTTGTCGGGTCTAATTTTCTTAATTAGGTCGTATGAAAGGGTTAAAATTAGGTGTTTTTAAAAATGTTTGAATGACAACGCTGCTGCCGCCTCGTTGCTTGTAAGCGAGTGTCTGATGAGCAGTGCTTTTTCCGGTGCATTAAGCACTCACCAGTCCACCGCATCGTCGCGTCGTTCCGCTCATCAAGTGTTCAATGTTCAGTGTTCATATAGTGAAAAAAGAAAAGTAAAAGATTATCTATTCCACAAAGCATGGACGTATTACAACTAATGGAATGATACATTGTTTGGCCAGCAAATTAGTTTAACAGCCCGATGACTGTGGTGTGGCCGAGACTCGAGTTGCTCTAAATTCGAGATCGTGAGTGCGCGCGCGCGCGCGCGCGTGTGTGTGTGTGTGTGTGTGTTTGCGCATTGTACAGCGTGTTTCAAAAGTCCTATGGCTGATAATTAACGGTTATAATTTAATGATGGAGAAGGATTTAACTTTCAAGGGGGTTTACAGCTTTATTGAGGTATATAGATAGCTTATTGCGGGCAAGTTTTACTCGTTGGATCGCTGTTTCGCTAACTTTGATATCTTGATTCAGTGCAATCTGGCAACGTTGCATTTATTCCACTTTAAAGTCTTGAAAAAGGTAGAAATAGTGGGGTGTACAGCTCGCTCCCTCGAATCGATATTTTAGATTGGTTTAAATTTGCCGAATTCGTAAAGTTGCCGGATTGCACGTGACTAACTTGTAGACGGTTTCTGGGTCCATAAAGAACTTTGGCTCAGAATGGTCCGAAGAATGGCCCTTTCAAATCCCGATAAATTGGCCTAAGCCAATTTCCATGAGTTGTTTACGTGCACTCGTGCAAGGTTTACCGGAAATTCTTGGACTTTCATTTGAATTAGAGAAACTATTATATTGGCTTTTATGTTTTTCCCCGTTTTTATAACTGCAAAGTTAATATTTAAAAGACGTTTGATTCGATGCCTAACGGTGGCATTTCTCAAGTGAAAGGTTGTCTTTCCAGTGTTGTCATTCTGTGACTGTAAGAGGGAACATTTTTTAATAAAATCATTAAATATAAAAATCCACCCAAAAAAAGCAATGAAAAACTTGCAAAACTGACAAACAAAAAATATCAAACAAACAAACGAAAGTAGGTAACAGCTGAACCGATTAATTGATTTTTTATTTGCGGGCTGCGAATATTGACGGTAGCGATGCAACAGCAAGAAAAAAAGAGAAAAAAACTGGGGGGGGGGCGACAACGAGCTGGGACAGAACCAAACTTCCTATCCTTATGCATTACTCAAATAGAATTGCATGACTTAGTCTGCGGATGCGATCAGGTGATGTGCCCTTTTCGCAGTCCCTCCAGGGTTTAAAAGAAATAAAAATCCCACGAGGCAACTCTGCTTTTAGCGATAAAAGTGACTGTTAATCCTCCCTATTCCTCTTAGCGCCAATTCCATTTAATGCATTCGACGAAGTAAAAACATGAAAAGTGAAAACTCGCTAACAAAAACAAACAAGAGGAAGAAAAATATGGTAGGGGTGGAGGACGGGGAGAAAAGGGAGGGGGATGCAAGAGAGGGGGGAGCTGGGACTTAACACCGACGGGGACCGTAATTCCTTCGCAGGGTACAAGTTGAGTAGAAAGAAAGGGGTGAGGGAAGAGGGGAGGGAGATACAAAAATAACAGACGAGGTGCAATTCCACGTATCGGACCGAAAAAAAGAAGGAAAATAACTCGCGAAGGAGATGAGATGAAAGGCTTATGAACTTCCGAATCATTCTGTCGTAGAAGATCGTTTAAACAAACACGTACGAAATCATAACCCCCTCGCTTTGAAAAGATTATTACCGCTCTGCACAATTCGGAAACAAAAATATTTTCACTCAGCTCCGGAGTCGCATTTCTTCACAAAGTTGAGACAGCTTCTGTAAGACGGAAGGCGGGTTCCTCGATT
This sequence comes from Trialeurodes vaporariorum, assembly GCA_011764245.1. Lineage (NCBI taxonomy): Eukaryota > Metazoa > Arthropoda > Insecta > Hemiptera > Aleyrodidae > Trialeurodes > Trialeurodes vaporariorum. The sequence goes on along the minus strand of VMOF01000369.1, from coordinate 20,509,402 downwards.
AAATTTTGCGAGAAGATATTCGTCACCATTTACGAAACAAGAAAAAAAAAAAAAAAAAAAAAAAAAAAAAAGTTTGATGCAACGTAGCGAAGGTTCGTGCTATTTTGCAGCAGTATTTTTCCTCCATTTGATTAGGTGTATGAAAAACAATCGATCCGAAAGTGTATAACGGCGATTCACCAGCAATTCAAATCGATTCAAATGGAGTGAAAAAATGGTTTCCGAGTTGCACGAGCTTCCACACGGGTGCAATTACCCATCTAGGTGGCTCAAATAAACTCTCCAAACTCGCTTTTTTGGTAAATTTATCAGTGTCATGTCGGGAGAGGGTACAATCGCCTTCTAAAATCTACTCACACGTGCAGGAAAGGTCATTTATTCCCAATCGTGCGTTGCAAATCGGAGAATTTGTTCCTCCTCGCGAGATCTGGTTTTGCTTTATGAGTGATCAGTGAATTGAGGACGGACGGACCAAGATGTGGGTCAGCACATGCATCTATTCTTGCTCGCGCACTCTCGTTTTGCGTCCTTTGAAATTGAAGGCGAACTTCGCAATAAGATCTAGAAAACGAACTTGCGCAAAACTTTAGGACGATGAAAACAAAATTCGTGGCTTCTCGATACCCTTGACTACAGTGCACATTGTATTTCATGTGTTATCATCAACACTGTTTACTTTAATCACAAGAAACCCGATTTTCAGAATTTTGAAATCAACCACCATATCTTACAAGTAGTAAATTCCAGGAATCTTGCGCTTCATAGACTTTTGGCGATTTGGAGAACTCAATTTTTACCAAGCTGTATAATAATCTATAATTTTTCAATTTTCGTCCGAAAAATAAGAACTATAATGCTAAACTTTTATGTCATCGTTGAAAAACTTTACTTTAAGAAGGACTGCTCTAGCCATTTTTATTGTTAGTCTCTCGGTTTAAGTCAAAATCTGAAATTGTAAGTCAAAATTTACTCGCATCAATAAGATTCAAGATTGGTGCATTTTTGGGAATTACTAAGTCTCAAAAGATTCCTTCTTTGAAATTCTAGCATGAACACGGATGAGTACAATCTGGGACAAAAAAATATTACACGGCTCCTTAGATTTTGGCTGAGGTAGGCCACCTGCAATGCTTGAACTGATTGTGAGTATTAAGACAAGTATTCAATAGAGTCCCTTGATGGAAATATTGTATAGGGAGTACCGACAAGACGCTTTATGCATTTTGACAGGAGTCGATTTTGTCGACCGCGTGAACGCATTCGAAGGTAAAGTTCGGCAGTGGACCAGTGGTGGACTGGCGGATTTGCCGGCATTCCGGTCCGTTCCCAAACGTTCCTCTACGAATCGACTCCTTTTTTTTTTTTTTTTTTTTTTTTTTTTTTTTTTGCTTGTTTTATGGCTTATACTCCAGTCAAGGAGCCTACAGCCAACTATAGACTAATGTCAGTGTGTGAATGTTTGTTTAATGTCGGAAGACAACAGGGGACTTGAAACATCCATGCTCAAAGCACTCAGATTTCCACTGTAATCTTTGCCGTGGACCCACTTTTAAGGAGACCGAGCGACAAGACGAGTGAAAAATCTGCTGCCACTACCGGGATTCGAACCCGGGACCTATGGATTGGCAGTCAGGTGTCCTGACCACCAAGCCACCGAGGCCGGCCGAATCGACTCCTTTCGTGTGGAGCCTTCGATGTCGTCGACTCCTGCTCGACTCCGTGAGAGCCTAAAACCAACGACCAATCACAACTCGTTGAGCTCGTGTCGGTACTGCCTATACAATATTTCCATCAAGGGACTCTAGTATTCAATATTCATTGTGTTATCGTTTTCACTGCATTAGTTAAGCACTTCAGGTTGCCTATACAGGAATCGTCTGACATTATTTCCGTCCTCGACTGTACATACACGTACACGTTTGAGGTTAGGATCTACCTCATTGTTAAAAGTGACGGATACATATTACAAAATCCTGTATTGTGTATCATCCTTAGTATTTTATCGATCGTGCAATTCTAATTTTTTTATCTTATGGTTTGATTTCAGGAAAGTATGCCGGAATTGCAAGTGCCCCAAAGAAGACCACACTGAGGACCCGATGGCGGCTCACAGCACCTCAAACTCGCCGAACCTGTCTTTAGCCCTGAATATCCCACCTCACCCGCCCCTCTCAACGGACTCCACTTCCTCGGACAAGTTGACGGGCGGGAAAAATTCAGTGGATCCTCAGAGACACTCTCATTCGGACGATGACTCGGGCTGTGCTCTTGAGGAATATACGTGGGTTCCCGCAGGACTCCGACCAGATCAGGTACGGGAAACGTCTCAAATATTGTTATCATAGTTATTATTTCGTCATTCGGCGGTCTAAAAACATTATCTAATAGCACAGAATACTCTAATCAGAACGGAAACTCTAATTCATTTTGAAACATTCTTTACTTCGGGCCGCCATGTTCGAAAGTGAGTATCTTCGGCAATCTTCGGCAGATCTTCGGCAACTGGCCGAGTTGTGATTGGTTGTATAGCCTGAAAAAGCATGTCCGCCATCTTGAGAAGTGAGTAGGCACAGTTGCCAGTTTGTGCTGGTAAATTCCAAATCTTGTTTCCATTGGCTCTTATGGGAGTTTCCCTTCTGATTGTATTATTCTGTGCTAATAGTTTCATTTTGGAAACAGTTATTGAACCAAAATGACTTTTCGACAGATCTTTATGTGTGAGCCAATTCTCGGTGCTTGTGCAAAATGTATACGTTTGCAGTAAGCCACAAAGACTAATCATATTGTATCGAGACTGGTTTCGTTTATTTATTTAGTTTCTCTATTTTGAGAGCCGATGTTTTTCAAATGGATGTTATACTTTACACCTAGACTATTTGAAAAATGGCCAGTTTCAATGTTCCCCGATGCTGCATCAATTTATAGTATACACTGAGCAGATTACACGAAAAAAGTACGGTAAAATTAACCATACGCATACCAGATTTTAACGCTGACTAGCAAGTACGGTAAAGTCTAAACGATAGCATGGTAAATCCAACGTAGCTTGTGGTCAAATTAGGATAACGGCGATTGCTTACTCTACCTGATATCTGACACAGTTTATTACACTTATAAAGTATAGTATACCGTCTTTTCTGGTTAGTGCCAAAATCTGTTATGTATATGGTTGATTTTACCATACTTTTTTCCGTGTACATCACAAACAAATAACCTCTAAGCCTGACATCGAGGAGTTCTTTGGAAAAAAACCACTTATAAAACAGAGGATACGCTCGTTCTGTATAGCTCATATTTCAAAGTGTTATTTTGTGTGTTTCTGGTGAATTAAACGGGTCGTTATTTTTACCTGACAAACGGTATAAGCTTCCATTGTCAGGTAAGAAAGAACAACCCGTCCAACGTATTAGAAACACACACATTAACACTTTAAAATATTGTACTTTTTCAGATCGAGTACACCATCTTGTTTTATATATACGTGTTCTTTTTTTCAAAGAGCTCCACAGTTGAAGCCTCAATCATTTCCTGAACTCTGAAACACCAGAAAATCGTAACAATTGCAAATATAATTATTACGAACTGTCGAGACTCTTCGTCTTCCCTCTCTTCCAGAGCTGCCGATTTGCGTGGATTTAATGACTTTTTGAAATTCACCGATGATTCCACCGGTTGAGAAAAGAATACATAGTTCAATTCAGTGTATCACCGTAATGTACGAAAATACTCTGATCAGTAATATTTTCTCAATCGGTGGAAACACCGTTAGTTAATTAAAATATACCGGTTGAGAAAAGATAAAAGACGCTAGTGTTATCGTGCATTATCAGTCATACGCAAAACTAATCTCTGTAATCTTTTTTCAACCGGTGGAATCTTCGGTGAATTTCAAAATGTCATTAAATCTACGCAAATCGGCAGCTTTGCTCTCTTCATTAGTCGTCGATCAGTCGCCGACTCGCCGCACGCGATATCACATCCGGCGGCGCCCCCGAAATTTCACACGAGGCGCCTCTGAAATAAAATTCATCCCGGCCAGACTCTCTTCCTTTTCTAGGTCAGCCCTTGATTTAATTACCGGCACCCATCAAATATAATTAATCGAGAAATGCATGCACGAGGAATATTGCCAACAATTCATCGGCTTGAGAATTTTCCCATTTCCAAACACACAACATTCGTGTTCTGCAGTCTGCTAATTAGTAATTATAGTTGATCGTTTATTGCAGTAATAATATTATTTTATGGTCTAAAATTTTCAAGAGTGATACAATAAACGACACAGACGGCTCGATTTCCGACCTGATTCCAGCTCCATCAGTTAGAAATGATGAACCATCAATTAGAAATATCAAACAAGTTGTCTTAATTGCTTTCACATGAAACAGAATCTGTTTATGACTGATACTAAATAAGATTTATGCCGAATTCAACTTCCCATGCATCAGTTGTATGTTATTTGGTGTTTATGGGGGACAACTTTCTTTGAAATTCCTATTGAATGATTTATGCATCCCTAGACATCTGGTTTGAACTTAACTCGTTCATTTCCATCGTAAAACACATCATCCATGGTTTTAAGATTGACTTTCAAAGATAAATGTATAGCCGATGCTTCCGGTATCTAAAGGTCAAAACATCTCCAGGTTTTTCGTTCGGAGGCCTGAAAAGCCCTATCTCGTTTCTGAGATTTTCGGTTCAAAAAGCACAACTTTTGCTATCATTTTGCCCTGCGACAATGAATTATTTCATCAATGGTCGCCTACCATTTAGCGTAGCATTTGGTGCTGTGAGCTTACTAATTAATTAATTAGTTAATTAATTATATTTTTCGGTGATTTTAAGCTGATAATTTTTACACCGAAAAATGGTCATTACCGTCTACTGTGCTTCGGTTACTTGATCTGGTTGCAACTCGCATAGTCTTGTTGGTTGGTGCTCACGGAATAAATCATAATCTCAACGTAGATTGACGTAGTGACTGAGGGATCCGTTGACGCGCGTCGAGCCGGCGGCGGCGGCTGTGGAGCGCAAAGAGAGGCCGCGGTGCGCGCGACCGGAGGAGTTGAACGGGCTGAGGCTGAGTGGCAGACAACTTGAAAAACGACGCGGGAAACGGGACAGGACGCCCCGGCTTGGTGGGAGGGGGGGGAGAGGACACAGAGAAGGGACGCAACACGATGCGATATGCATCCCCTTTGCCATACCACTCTCTCCAACCCCCCTGCAGCCTCCACCACTGTACCGTGCAGTGCCGGTTTTGTGATGTTATCAAATTGCTGTATTTCAGTTGCACCGCGCGGAAAATTATCGTGCCGCGCGCGTCACTGAAGAGGGATGTAGCGGGTCCCCACCAAGAACGTCATACCCTTCGGTCTCGCAGCGTCACAGACGTCACAGTTTCCGCGGATATCGACTGATTTTAACGTTTCGATGACCTCCGCTTGCTGATGACCCAGAGAAGTGATGCTTTTATTTGAAGAGTTATTCATGCATTTAATTAAACTCAAAGTCGGATCCAGAAATCCGGCAACTGTGTATATGTTATCATCATTTGAATGCATGGGTAAGTTCAAATAACTTTTAACTTTTTTATGTAATTTGTCATTACCGTAGATCATTGAGCAAGGCAAAAATATCAGGAAAATAAAGGTTTTGACCAGAATTCTTTCCTGATAAACAATAATTTATATCAAATTGATGATGGATCGATGATAAATCTAAAGAACTACCGGAAAAATTATGTTTTTTTACAAGTTTTAATGCTTTTCAAAGGGTCTACGGTAATGACAAAAAAAAACAAAAAACAAGTTTTTGTCATTACCGTAGACCCAGTAAAACTCATTAAAAATTGTAAAAAGACATAATTTTTCCGGTAGTTCTTTAGATTTATCATCGATCCATCATCAATTTGATATAAATTATTGTTTATCAGGAAAGAATTCTGGTCAAAACCTTTATTTTCCTGATATTTTTGCCTTGCTCAATGATCTACGGTAATGACAAATTACATAAAAAAGTTAAAAGTTATTTGAACTTACCCTACATATGAAAAAAAATCGGGATTAACACCCTTCCCCAAAAATCGATTGTTTCTCATGCTTTCAAATGGGATGATCTCATGGTTGTCAATTTGCGGGGTCTGCCCTTGATTAAACTCTTGTGAGCCCCGATGAGGGGGGGGGGGGGGATGGTGTCCTTTGATGGAAGTTTTGTTAGGGAGTACCGACACAAGCTCAATGAGTTCTGATAGGTCGTTGCTTTCAAGCTTTCGCGGAGCGAGAAAAGAGTCGAAGACATCGAAGATGCTCTACACGAAATAGTCAATTTGGCTAAATTAGGCCTCTTGCTATGCTTAAATGCATCGAGATTATTGAGATTGAGATAGGTCATTCGTTTCAGGTATAGGAAAGAGTCGGAGACATCGAAGTCTCCACACAAAGAGTCGATTTGGCTTAAGTAGGCCTCCTGCTTTGCTTACATTCATTGAGATAAGTATTGCGGATAACCTACCCTCCAGGAGTCGTCTGTCATTCTTTTTGTCCCGGACTATTTGTACTTTTAGAAGAAGTGAAGAGTTCGTTTTAGAAGTGTAGGCGCAGCTCACTGATAATCTCGAAGAATTCTTCATTTTTTTCCATTCCTTCAAAACAAAACCTGCCGGCGACTTCAAACGTTTGATTTTTAAGCGTTCCTCAATGAAAATCCAACGCTCATTCATTTTTACCATGTAGTGTGAAAAATAGTGGCGTTGCGTGCAAGTTGTCAACGCTGTATTTTGTCCATTTTATTGTATGAAAAAGGTCAAACCTTCTGAGGTGCACAGCGCACTCCCTCGAATCGATATTTATCATGGGTTTGAATGGACGAAATAATGCAGCGCTTGCTAGATTGAACGCGACGTCACAGGTGAGAAATTATGTTAAAAAATTCCGAATATTATTGGTTTAGGTGCGTTTAAACTTCAGCAACGACCTCTATATAATGCCAGTTTTCTGTATAATTTTCTGTGCGTTTTGTTTCGTTTTTGTTTAAAAAAACATATTTTGACTCTGAACGTCTGGGTTGTTCATAGAGATGTGTTTATTTAACATCTTGTAAACCATGGTGTGCTTTTATATGGGATTTTGCGGAAAAATGTGAAAATTGGCATCTTGCCATGCTTTTAGCGTGTATGAGCGTGCTTCAAAGTGCGCATACCGCGCGCACACTGCATACCACATTCTGGACCTGTTCGTTCGAGTCCGCGGTTCAAATCCCTCGGGTGACAACTGGAACAAGTTCGAGAGGAAGTTTCCCTTGCGGCCGGGCCTGAACGGGGCGGGTCCGCTGGTCCGCCGGTCGGTCGGGAACAGACCGCAGAGTCAAACGCAGTTAATGATCATCATTTTCTATTTTCTCTGTTCGAGTTTTTATTTCAAACGCATATGTGCATGCAAATGCCCCCGAAGAACTGTGCATCACGGATTTTACACCGGTCAAACATTTATAGCTGTCAAGGTATCAACAACTATTCAAGCTCAGATGCGTTTAATCAATAGAAATCATCTACATTGAAATTGTTTCATTATTATCCGCGCTATACGTTTGTTTTGTCGGCTTCGAGCTCCGTTAATCATTTTAAATGATGAATGATAGATGCAATATTAGTCAATGCTCGTAAATGTAATCAATGAGCTAAGAGGGTCATCCAAAAAGTGAAAGATCCCCAATCTCCATTCTGTTTTTTTCTGAAAAACAAGGCAAATTATGAGGCAATTTCTCCATTATACTTGTGGTTTAATTGATGATGTGATCAGACACAACTTTTATCAAATTCTCAAGTTACATACGTATTTAGTTACTCAATACACTTTTTTGTGTTTCCACAACTCTGCGATAAACTTGACCTAAAGCGACGGTTTTAAATTCTACGAGTATATTTTTTTTTTTTTTTCGCACCAATTTATTTTGCTCGTTTTCATGATGAGTTTCGTACCATTTTATCTTTGTCTTGGCGTGTCAGGCTTGACTCTCCCCAAAGTGGATGCTCCCTTGCCCCCCCCCCCTTTCTTGTTAAATTGTTCATCTCGGAAACAGTGGCGTTTAGCCGACGAAGAGTGGACTATTTATTTCAATCCACCTCCTGAATCTTCTCAGGAACAAATAAATCGTTCTTTTGACCAAAGGTACTGGCTGAAAACGAAACAAAAAATCAACCTACACTCTACAGCATTTAACCCGCCATCACTCGCGCGGGGTCGAAAACGACCCCAGGTGTCAGAAAAATGCAATTTTGTCCATGAAAATTTTAAAGTTTTAGCTCGTCCGTTTCAGTACCTTCCTTCAAGGGTTTGGACTACCCACTCTGTTAGTATGAACTTAATTCAATCATTCGTTTTGAAGCACGGACGCGTCAAAGTTGCTTGGGGTCGTTTTCGACCCCGCGCGACTACTCACGTTCATAAAATGTGACCGAGTGAACATAACGTAAACGTGGATTCTGTGCCTTGTTTACACTTGCGGGATGTGATTGCCGTTGGTTTTTTACTTTTCTATACTTACTACAGTACTTTCAGCAAATCTAATGTTTGCTCTCACTGTTTTTTTCTAAATTACTCGTTTATCCTAATTTCTTACGTATCCATTTTTACCTGAATCAGTGCGGTGCCGCTTGCGATCTGGCAGCACTGCGTTTTGTCAAATGTAAACCCGTGCAAAGTGTCGATTCGAGGGAATGCACTGCGCACCTCCCATTAGTTTGACTTTTTTCATGCATTTGAATCCACGAAATGCCGTGTTGCCAGATTACACGCGACGCCACTTATCATAAATGTTTTTGTTTTTTTCCGTGAAAGTTTGATTATATCACATGGGGCGGGGAGTGGGGAGGGAAAAAAGGGAATGAGAGGGGAAATGAAGGTGGATGGTAGGGGAAAAGCGGAAGGGAGGTGAAAAAGGGTATCTGGAATCATGTACGAAAAGCAAAAAGATCACAGCAAAAAAAATTTCAAGGATCTCCACTTTGCTAACCCCCCAACCCCCTTTTCCCCTCCAGCCCTCCCCTGAATCCTCAATTTCGATTCCGTTTGTTGGTTGATAGAATCTTGCTTACCTTAATTGGCGTTTATTCCATCTCATTCGGTAAAAAATAAAGTTTTTCAGATGGTTAGTTGTTTCATCTCCAAAATTTTAGGACTAAATATAGGAGGGGTATTGAGGGGGGTATATCTCGAAGACTTGCCCCCATAACCCCATACTTTTTTTTCATGAAATTATCTTCAGTAGTGCCTAGAAGTAAAAAAAACCTCGGTTTAGGAGTTTCAAAACTAGTTAAAGGCAGCTGACCGATAAAAATCTGGAAAATATCACATTTTTAGGGTTTTTCCGACACAGATTACAATATAGCAATTACTGAACGTAAAATTCTTTTTTCAAACCCAGTTTTCACGTGAAAAGCTTTTCAAAGACATACTTATTACTATTCTGCATGGTTGAAATCAAAATTTTGAATGACAATGGTAAAATGGGACGAAAGAACTTTGGGGTCGAAAACGACCCCGCGCGACTACTCGCGGAAGTTTTTAGGGCGCGAGTGACGGCGGGTTAATAATCGAGAAAAGGATCATAATAATTTCTTCCGAAAGGAATTCACGGTGATTCAAGTTGGGCTGACGATCTCTTTTACCTTTTTTTTTTTTTTTTTTTTTTTTTTTTTTTTTTTGCGCTCATCTAATGACCAGTAGCTGCTCGAGCAATTTGGCAACAATGCTTCCCCCCCCCCCCCCCATTTGACGATTTGACGCTATGTAAAACAATCGATTCGACAGCGAAGCAAGTGCCTCGCCAACAATCAATTTATATGAATCATTGTGGAAAATCAAAAAAGGAAAAACGCATATCAATTTATAGCTGAAATATTTGCGTCTGAATCAAACATAATGGTAAAAATTCTACTTTTAACCAGGAAATGTGTTTGGTACTGAAAATTTAACCTTAATACTACGCCCAAGTATACTCGTTTTCGTAACTATAGATTTGTCTCATCATTTCAATTTTTTATCGACAGAAGCTTCTCCAAGTTGTTGTCGTTTGCGAAATAATGCCTCAACGGACGCCTTCAATTAGTGGGATAGGCAAAATCAACACCCGGGATTAGGAATGTTTAACAAATTATATCTAACAACCCAATTAAAGCGAGCAAGCGGAGCTTTGTCTTCGTAACCTGGGAGTAAAAAAGTCAAGTATGAAATCTTTCTTCTGCTGAGGCGCTGTGGACCCTTATCAAATTACGGTCAAAGGTGGAGTCTGTCGATGCCTCATCAAGAGTAATCGATGATTTATTTTTTGGTTCGAAATTTGTTCGAAAGATGGTGCATGTACTATGAATTTCAAAAGAAAGTATCCCGGTAGAAATTTTCAGTCTTCCACTCCTCGACCAGCTTTTAATTTTGTTGCAGTTTTCAGGTATTTCAAAGTCTAACAGCATTGCCACTTGAAAGTATTCGAAAACATCTGAAATTCTTCAGAAAGTAATAGAAAAATTTATCAAGAACAATTTCGAAGAGAA